>JAKSZU010000012.1:51692345-52143737 GCA_026018925.1 Tupaia tana
GAAAAGATTGTGGCTTGACCATTCCCCAAGAAGGGTGCTTTCTTCTTTTTCTTCTATATATGTCATTCTCTCTCTGGTACATACCCTCTAGCAAAATAAAATAAAATAAAATAAAATAAAATAAAATAAAATAAAATATAAGAAAAATATGTTTGAAATATGTATACATTGTGAAATACATAAATTGAAATAATTTCCCTATTAGCTAATAAAATTGTGAAACCAAAAATTGGCGAATTTCTGAAACAAAAAATAATTGTGATAAATCTACTCTCTTTCTGAAAACTAAAAAAATTGTGGTAGACCTGCTCTGTTTCTGTCCTATTTTTCAATCTTCCAGGAACTCCTGATGTCTTTTCTTTCACAATCTATCCTGAATTTGATCTCTTTTCACTATCTCTCTGGACCATCATCATCTCTTTTGCCAAGATCTACTGCAACAGACTTCTTAGTAGTCTATACCTTTGTCCTCCTGTAGTCTATTCTCAATACAGTAGCCAGCATGATCCTTAAAAAATAGGCAAGTAAAAATCACTTCTGCATTTAAAACCCCATAAAGTCTCCTATTTTATTTTAAGTAAGAATCAAATTCCCCACAAAGATTTAGAGTGTGTCCACAGCTCTGCATTATGTACAGGTTCTTTTCTTTTCCTTTTTAAAAATTATTTAATACAATCAATCACTGTACATCACTACAGCTTATAAAATTAACTACCCAACATGCATACACTTCATACCAGTCCAGATGAAGATATCATCAACAGAAAATTTCTCATTTCTGTGCCCCTTAAATGTCTTGCCTCTCTGTTGTTCTCCTCGATTTCTTTCCTGTCATTCTCCTACATCTCCAGTCTTCTTCTCACATTGTCTTCAGTGCGTGTAACCATTTCCAATGCTTCTATATCCTCTAATCTTTCAGTATCTACCACAGAGTGCAGACAGTTGGTATATATTAAGTGGAGACATACAATGTCTCTCTTTCATAGCCTGGGTTGCTTCACTCAGCAGTAATCTTTCATATTCATTCAATTTCTGTGGAATTCCAGGGTCGTCTTGTTTCTTTATAGCTGAGTATTATCCCATAAAGTATACATGTCATAGTTTTTCTAATCTACAAATGCACACTCCTTCCTTCATTCTGCTCTAGCCTTGATTTTTTTTCACTCTTCCCCACGATACCACCTTCCCCCAACATCCAAATTTTGAACTGTTTTTTTCTTCTGCCTGAGATATTATTGTCCAGATATTAGTACAGCATATCCCCTCTTTTCCTTAAATCACTTTAAATGGTAATTTTCTGATGAATGTCTAGTCTAGTCATTCTATTTTAAATAACATGCTTATTTCTACCAACAGTCTCCATCCCTTACATTTGATTCAGACATATTTGGAATTTACTACAAACTTCTTGTCAGTTCTTACCTCTTACTTATTGAATTTATCATCTGCTTCTCACTACCAGAATGCAAAATCTCTAAAAACTTTATTTTTACTGTTCCTGCAAACAGAATAGTTCCTAGTAACTAATAAGCGAAATATAAGTGTTTCTAGAACAAATAAATGGGTAATCAGTCTCCTTTATCTTTTGAAGTTGTTTGTTATAAACCGTGTACTTCTAATGGAGCTCAGTTTATGACAACATCTATCTTCAATTGTACTCTCTAAGTTAAATGAACTGTATCAAATCTAAGAAGAAAGAGGAAACAAAAAGTGCGATTCTAAACACTCAAACTGATCTTTAAGTTGAAATAAGTTGCCAATTAACATGCAAATATGAAATAATAGGTACAAAAATGTCAGAGTCTATAATGGATTCTCAAGATGCATCTGGCTATCTGACTAGGTAGTGTCTCTCTCTTTGCTCCCTTTATGGGAGCACTCAAATTTCTATGGAAGTAATACTTTCAGGCTCTGCCCTTAGAAAATGAATCCAAGAAGTGTAAACATCATATACTAGTAGTCTGGACAGCATAAAGTAAAACAACTACTAGAGTCAAAAAGTATTTCACATATTCTGTGTTCTTGATTTCTCTTCTGTGTAAGTCAATGTCTCTCATACTACATCTATACTTATGTGAGAGAGCCAGATACATAATTGGACAGAAGGACGGAATCCTATTTAGATGGGAATGTGTGAACATGTGTGTGTGTGAACCTGGGTACATATTTGGCATAGCAAGTAGTTTTTGAAAGACAGACTAGGCTTTAAGTCCCCCTTGTAATTGTAGCTACAGTCTTAGTAAAGCCAAAAGGCTTAGTTCCCTTTGACACAAACTGCTTACCCTTGTTCTGGAAGTCTAATTTCCTGAAGGGACAACCTTTTTTTCTATCTTCTTGTATTCTGGTGTGTCTTTGAGGGTTCTAGTATATTTCTTTCCTTAACAGTCTTTTGGGACTTCTCCACAGCCCAGAAATAAGTATCTCAGTCTCCAAAGGCTCTATTTGTGTTTATCTGAAATTTTGAAGATGACATATTAATTAGAATGTCATGAACTGAGTATTATCTTATTAAAAGTTGACTCTTAATGGGTCTAAGCCACAGTATAATAATTAAGTGTGTGCCAAATGATGTTCTCTACAGTCCTAACTACACTTTCTTATCTCATCTAGCAGGAAAATCTTATCCATTCTTGCTGTTATGGGCTAATTTGTATCCACAATAAAGTTCATATTGGGAGCACTAATCCCCAGTTCTCCAGAATGTAGCTATGGTGTTATATAGGGCCTATAAAAAGGTAATTAAGATCAAATGAGGTGCTTATAATGGGCCTACATTTAATTTATGGTTTCTTCACAGAGAGGAAATTGAGGTACACAAAGAGACAGGTATGTGTGCACATGAAGAAAAAGACCATGTGAGAATGCATTAAGATAACGGGTATCTACAAGCTAAGGAGAGAGGGTTCAGAAGTAACTAGCTCTGCTGGTACTCTGAACTTGGACTCGTAGCCTCCAAAACTGAGAAATAAATGTTTGTTGTTGAAGCCATTGTGTGGCATTTTGTTATGGCACCCTTAGCAAACCAATACACTGCCACTGAGGTCTTTATGTTGGTGCAATCTCATGTTTTATATGTAAAACACTACCAAAGTTAGAACGTGTGATGCATCACAATATTCCCTAATTTTTAAATTAACTCATATGTAAAATTGTACAAGCAAAGTAATATAAATATGCATAGGACCTTAAATGTCTTCTGTAATTGCTTCACCCAGTGGACGTTATCACTGAATATTCTCTTAGATGTGAAGTTTTTAAAATTTATTTTTCCATTTCCTTGTTTATTGATTTCTGTCTCCTTTTCTATCTACCTCTCCATTTCTGTCTATTTCAGACAACTGCTGTACTTTCCCATGACTCTTCAATAGCCAGTGGAGTATTCATTTGGTACAATCTGTTCTTGTTGAGTTACGGAAGGCAAAGAAATGAGAATCGCAGAAGAAACAATAAACTCATTTCCAGGAGCATTTTTACTGGGGATTTCAATATGTTTGTAGAAAAATGGAATTAAGCCATAAGGTTTTTTTGGTGCAGAAACAATTTTTAAATCTATGGATGATTTCTTTATAATACAGATTTTTGTCATGAATTTACTGAGAACCCCTTATATAGACAATATTTTTCTTAGAGTGTCCTAATGTTTTCTTCACAAATAGGATAAATTCTTTAAAATTTTTATATATCCTGCTGCAGGGCCTGTATGTTTTCCAGAGAGAGACACAAAGACAGAGAGAGAAAAAGAGGGAGAAAGCACTCAAGCACTCCCCAGTGGGGAATGTTCATGGCACAATCTCATCTCCATTTCTCTAAGCTGTGGGAATCTGGGCATGTAGACACATGCTACCATCATGTTCTTCAAAACTCTTGGGTCAACTGTACAGATGGCCATGCGAAATCTGCCTCCCTTAAACGGTAGGCCCTGGTGATGTCTTTGGGCAAATATTTTTAGAGATGGAAATTCTAGGTTTATATTCTTGTTTTCCCACCAACAAAACAATTTGAAGGAAGTCATTTAGTCATTTTAAGTCTATATTTAGTTATAGGACTTTCATTTATACGTTAAGTATTATAGACAAAGACAAGTTATAAACTGTCAAGTAATTTCTTTTACAATTTTTAGAAGGTGCTTGCACTCACCAGAGACACAGACAGACAGGAAAAGACAGGGAGAGGGAGAAAGCAAGCCCAGTGGGGAATGGTCACTCTGCAATCCTTTCTCCTCATTGTTTCATCCTGCTGTGATTTAGGGCAGTTACATACATACTCTCATCATGTCTTTTGAGCTGACAATTATGGGATTTGAAACTCAGGCAGCTAAATGGAATCCTGTTTCTTTATCCACTAGGCTACAGTGCCATCCCCATTTTTTAACAATCTAATTTCTTTAAACCTCAGACTGTTAGTAATGTTATAGACTATTTAAAGCCAATGGACATACAAAGAAGATACAGAAGATGAAACATACAGGATGATAGAACATATCTGGAAAATCATACATTTAATAAGTGTCAATTTTTCTTTACCTTTCTTTCCTTCTTTCTTTTCTTTTCATTTCTTTACCTTTCTTTCCTTCCTTCCTTCCTTCCTTCCTTCCTTCCTTCCTTCCTTCCTTCCTTCCTTCCTTCCTTCCTTCCTTTCTTTCTTTCTTTCTTTCTTTCTTTCTTTCTTTCTTTCTTTCTCTCTCTCTCTCTCTCTCTCTCTCTCTCTCTCTCTCTCTCTCTTCTTTCTTTCTTTCTTTCTTTCTTTCTTTCTCTCTTCTTTCTTTCTTCCTTTTCTTTTTTCTTTTTGTTTTTAACAAAAAGAGGGAACATGAGAAGTCATCTCCCAGGATGGATGGCCACACCACAATCCCTTCTCTTTCAGTTTATTCTCAGGATTTCAGGCCTACATGCACATGTACCCAGCATGATTTTCAAGCCACTGGATCTGTGAGTTGAACTGCATTCAGCCATGTGGGAGTCTACCATACCATTGCTTGCACCTATAAAGTGCAACATTTAAAAATATTTAGGAACTTGAACCACTAAATAGCAAAAAAAAATTAAAAAATAAAAAAAAACCCTTATTTAGAAATGAACAAAAGGTCTAATGAACATTTTTAAAAAAACATAAAAATGATCAACAAATACACTTTAAAATGCTCAAAATCAATAATTATAGGGAAAATGAAAATTGAAACTGCGATAAAGGGTTGTCTTGTCTGTTAAAATGGCCATTATTAACAGATCAGGTGGCACAGTGGTAAAATGTGACACTCTGCAAGACAACCTCTCACAAGAAGATTCCTGTTTAAGACCAAAGACCTCCCTGAGTATGCTGGGTATGCTCTTGCTCAAGATCCAGGGCTGGCCAAAGGCTGGTAGATGATCATTGTATTGAGACTTGTTGGGCTGTCATCTCTTTGTGTCTCATGATAAATGAACACATAAATAAAAAAATTAAAATGGCTTCTATCAACACAAAAAATAATAAATGTTGACCCAGATGTGGAGAAAACCTTTAATACACTGTTGATGAGAAAGTATGTTAGCATAACCATATGGAAAGCAGTGTGGAGGTTCCACAAAAAATTAAAAATATTATAAAACTACACATCTAGCAATCTCACTTCGGGGTAATATCCAAAGAAGATAAAATCAGTATGTTGAAAAGATTTCTATAATCTCACACTCATTATTCATAATAGGCAAGGTTTAGAGTCTACCAGTTTCTATCAGTAGGTGAATGGATATATTGATATAGATATATAATGAAATATTGTTCATCCTTAACAAAGAAGGACATCTTCCATTTGGAACAGTATGGATGATCTTAGAGGATATAATGATATGCAAAATAAGTCAGGCATAAAAAGACACATCTTGCATGGTCTTGCATATATGTGGAATCAATAAAATTGAAATAACAGAAATAGATAATAGAATTTTGCTTAGCAGGAGCTTGAGGGGAATAGGTGGGAGAAATAGGGAGACATTAGTTAAAAAGATCAGTTTCAATTATGCAGGATGAATGAATTCTGGAGATCTAATGTATTACAGGCTATGGTTAATAATAATATACTGTACACTTAAAATTTGCAAAAAGAATACATTTTAATATTCTATCACACACACACACGCACAGACACACACACACACACGAAATGATAACAGATCACAGTGGTAAGTATGTCAATTATCTTTATTGTGGTAATCATTTGACAACATATATGTATACAAAATCATGTTGTACACTTTAAATATATACACTATTAACTTGTCAATTATACCTTAATAAATCTGGAAAAAAATACGATATATGCTAGTACAAATAAGAGTTTTTATAAATCAAACCTTCACTTATTTTTAAAAAAATTATACATATTAGTGTCCATTTAAAAAGACAAATTTAGAGTTGTCTTTTTACATCATTTTAATAAATAATTTGCTTGTTTGCTAAATTTATTTACTTATGAGAATATAGACTGAAAGCAATAACATGGATATAATCATAAAAGGAAAAAAAACCATTATTTAAAAAGTATTTTAATTTAAGAAAATCTTGCTCTACCTAACATTTTCCTCAGGGCATCTTTGACATCCTTATTTCTTATGCTGTAGATCAAGGGGTTCAACATAGGAATCACCACAGTGTAGAACACTGACACCACTTTATCCCTTTCCAGAGCATAGCTAGTGCTTGGTCGGGAGTAAATGAAGAGAATTGTCCCATAGTATAAGGTGACAGCTGTCAAGTGGGATCCACAAGTGGAGAAGGCCTTACGGCGTCCCTCCACAGAACGTATCTTCAAGATGGTGGCAATGATGAAGAGGTAGGAGGTAAGAATAAGAATTATAGGAGTGATGACATTGGAGACCAGCAGGAAGTACATCACAACCACGTAGCTCTCTGTCACATCACATGCTAATTTTACAAGTGGCGGCAGGTCACAAAAGAAATCGTCTATGATATTACTGTCACAGAAGCTCAGAGTAAATGTCTCACTGGTAATGATAGCTGAGTTTATGAAGCCACCAACGAATGAAGCTACAATAAGACTGACGTACAGTCTAGAGGACATAACTTGGGAATAAAGTAGAGGGTTGCAGATGGCAACATAGCGGTCATAAGCCATGGCGGCCAAGAGGTAACACTCACTATAGTCCAGTCCAGCAGCAAAGAAGAATTGAGTCAGGCAGCCAGCAAAGGAGATGCTTTTGTCATCAGAGATGCAGGTCATCAGGATTTTGGGAGCATAGACAGAAGAATACCAGAGATCCAGAAATGACAAGTTCCCGATGAAGAAATACATGGGTGTGTGGAGCCGAGTATCAGCACAAATCAGAGAAATCAGTGTGATGTTCCCTGAGAGGCTGATGATATAAATGATGAGAAAGATGAAAAAGAGCACTCTCTGTAACCCCAAATCTGCTGTGAACCCTAAAAGGATGAACTCCTTCACTTTGGTGAAATTTTCTTTCTCCATTGATTCTGGGAATATATGTTTCTAGATTTTTCCTTTCTGTGAAAAGATTATTACATATTTCATGACTTATAATATCACTATTTGTTTCCTCCATTGTTTTCTCAACCCACATAATTGAAAATTCAATTGACTCATGTATTTTTCTTATGCAAAGTGTTTATGCTAAACAAGGTATTAATTCATTTTGATAAGCTATAAAATCCATTCTGCACTGCATTAAGAAGTCAGTTACATGTACATAATAATGTATTTTGCTTTACATTTCAAATTTTTTCTCCTATTTGTGAGGGAGTGATTTGTGTATCTTTGCTCCTATCTGCACTTGGGGTGCTTGGACATCACACGAAGTATTTAGTAAAGAAAGTTAGATAGAATGCTGTCATTTCTCTTCATGTCTTTAAATGTTTTTTGTGTTTTTTCCAGAGAATGACATAGAAACGTATAATCTTATAATTGTTATCATTTGGGGGGTCTCATTGTAAGTATTATATTATAATTTCTGTGAAAGTAGTAATTATTTTAAAATTATTATTCTTATTTTTTTGCCACAGGGCACATGTGCTCAAGGGAAAGAAATAGAGACAGCGAGAGAGGGAAATAGGTAAATCACTCCTCAGGGGGATGGCCACGCTGCCATCTCTTCTCCTCCATTCCTCTCTCATAACTTTGGGCACACACAGCACATGAGCCAAACATGATTTTCAGGCTTCTGGGTCTGGGACTCAAACTATAGTCTGTCATATGGTAGTCCAGTGCCTTTACCACCACTTCGCTTGGTCCCTTATTCAAATTTTTATCAACTAAAAACATGAGCACAGGTTTGCATAAAGTGGAACATAAGTTGAATAACAGAAATAATTTAGTTAGATAATAAAAATTTGAAACCATGCTTATCTGCTTGAGCCTGAAATGTACCCTGAAAGAAAATGACATATTAAATGGATAAAGTGGGTTGAGTTTCCTATAGAATTAAGAGAGAGGAGAGAGAGAGAGAGAGAGAGAGAGAGAGAGAAAACTAAACTGAAGTGGTTTGGGGTATTGTAGACTGAATGATAGCTCACAAAAATATTCAATGTCTCATCCCTGGAACCTACAAATTGTATTTCATGTGGGAAATGGGTCAGTTAAAAATCTGGAGATGAGAATGTTATCAATCACAAGAATTTTTTTTTTTTTTTTTTTTTTTTTTTTTTGGAGAAATTTTTGCTATAGGGTTCGTGCGCTCGCCAGAAAGAGAGAGACAGAAAGCGAGAAATCAACCCCCTAGGGGGGATGATCACACCGCAGTTCCTTCTCCTACATTCTCCTCCTGGGATCTTGGGCACGCACGCACACGCGCCCAGCGTGAGTTCAACCCACTGGGTCTGGGACTCGAACCATGGTCGACTACATGGGAGTCCAGTGACATAGCCGTTATGCTAACTACTGGTCCCACAACAATTCTTATAAGAGGAAGGCAGAATCAAATTTGACTACCAACAGAAGAGAAGGTAGCCATGTCAAGCTGAGAGCAAAACAAGTTATAAAGCCAACCAATGGGTGCCAGCAGATATAAGAAAGCAGATGAGGAAGGAACAGTCTCTGGATGGAGTATGGCCCTCCAAAGATGTTGCCATCTCTTTTTTGGACCAGTGATACTGAATTTAGATCTCTGGCCTCCAGAACTGAGAGAACGAATTCCTGTTGTTGCAAGCCACCAAGCTTGTGGTATTTCATAACAACAGCTACCGTAATCTGGTACAGGAAGCTGTGGAGCACAAGTCAGAGTTCTCTTTCCTTCAGAGGTGGAAGAAGACAGGGCTGCTGCTAGCTATATGGGAAGTGCCATCTCTGCTTGGTATGTTCCAACTCAGAGGGCCTCTGTTACAAACAGTTGCAAATAAAGAAGGGTTAAGTATGCCTGTCAGGTTTCCGAACTGGTAGGGAATAGAATGTTTCTGCTAGTAGATGTGAGGATTTTTAAATCTCCTATGCTTGAAAGAACACACACATACGTGCACACCCACAAAACAACTACTTAAATTTGGCTATTATGCTAGAGCATGGACTTAAAATTGACCTAGAAAAATAAAGCATTGCTTTCTTGGTACTACTTTTATTTAGTGAGAGGCAATTTCATTCCACAACTGTGGTAAGAATTTATAATTTTTATTTTTTTAAATAAATATCAATGCTATAGTTTTTGGTAAAGTATAAGCTCTTCTTAATTAGTAAAAGAAGACTGGAATACATGACTTTTAAGCTATGTTAGTATATCATGGTTGCCAGGCACTAAGTTCTTTTTTAACAAAACCTATTCCTTGAAGCAGTTTAGGAATAAGAATTAGGAGATCTTGGTTCTGATCTGAATTTACCAATTTAAAATAAAAAGACCTTTTCCGGAACTATTTCTTCACCAGCTTTTTTTGCTTCAGTTTCACCTAAGAGTACACAAATGTGAGAAAGGTTTTTGAAAATGAGAAGTTAAAATTATGCCTCATATTCTATGTAGTTTCAAGAAATTAATCTAGATTATCTTTGTCTCAGAAATATTTACCTCTAAGACTTCCAAATGCACCTATGCTATGACAGAGGTGTTTCACGTGTTCTCATTCATTATCTGCTGCTATTTAATATAGGAACATTTACTCAAGCTGGTTACTTGGTAGAACTGTTTTCAAAATTAAATTAGAAATAATTTTTATTATTTATTTATTTATTCTTTTTTTGGAGAGGTTTTTAATA
This sequence comes from Tupaia tana, assembly GCA_026018925.1. NCBI lineage: Eukaryota > Metazoa > Chordata > Mammalia > Scandentia > Tupaiidae > Tupaia > Tupaia tana. The sequence continues at coordinate 51,702,535 of JAKSZU010000012.1, forward strand.
ATTTTTATTATTTATTTATTTATTCTTTTTTTGGAGAGGTTTTTGCTATAGGGCACATGCACTCGCCAGAAAGTCAGAGAGAGTTGGAGAGACAGAAAGTGAGAAATTACCCCAAGGGAGGATGGCCATGCCACAATCCCTTCTCCATTCTCCTCTCAGAATCTTGGGCATGCATGCACACACACCTGGCATGAGTTTAAGCCACTGGGTCTGGGACTCAAACCACTGTCGACTACATGGGAGTCCAGTGACAGAGCCATTACACTAACTGCTGGTCCCAAAATAATTTTTATTTGAGAGAGAGATTTTTGCAATAGAGTGCATACACTTGCCAGAGAGACAAAGAGATAGAAAGAGAAATCACTCCCCACAGAGAATGGTCACTCCACAGTCCCTTCTCCTCCACTCTCTTCTTGGAATCTTGGGCACGCACGCACATGCGCCCAGCATGAATTTTAAGTTGCTTGGTTTGGGGTTTGAACCACAGTCAACTACATGGGAGTCTAGTGATGTAAACATATGCCATCAGCTGGTCTCCCAGAAATAAAATTTGAAGACTTTTCTTTCTTTGCTTGTCTTGGTTTTATCTATAGTTATTACAGTATACAACAAACATAGGTTTGAATGCATACATATATAAATATGTGATTCAAGTATTTTACAAATAACAAGGCTAAAGGTGACTTAGTGTGGAGAAAAAGTAAAAGAAAATATTTTAATTTAAACAAATGTGAAAAGAAAAAAAATAAAAAACAAGAACTGCACATATAATGGAGGAAGGGACAAAACCTACTGCAGACAGCATAATCCTACCTGCTGCTTTTTGTGGGCCACAATTTTGACTTGAAACTTTCTAGGAACCAATGTCTTCCATTAGCAACTTCCAAAAGACAAGGAAACTAACCAAATATTCTGTAATATATTACATTCTTGATACTAACTTTGATGTAATTTCTCCCAAGTTTCCTTGTAAAGAGAATAAATTAAATTGAATGCACAATATATTGAAGAATCTTCTTGTGTATTTGTGGACACATAATGTGAGAGTGTGAGGTTCCATTCTTCAAAGACTTAAGCTGGCTGCTTGCCTTATTGGATTCTAGGTGTGCTGAGAAACATTTTCCCCACAAACCTTTCTCATCCCCATGTAACAACTCTTCACAAAGAGCGTTTTTAAGAACTAGATGCCTGTGGGAGCTTTCACGTGTAAGGAGCTGATTTCTTAGCATTTTTCAGTCTTCTCCCAATTTAACACCTTGTTGTCTCTAGCATTCACTTTGGTAGTTCAATAATATACTAATTGTTGTATATATTAATTATAGATATACAGTGTGATCCCAAATCCATATACACACACACACAAAAAAAAAAAAAAACATGAGGAGTTTTCACAAAGCTCAGAATGTATGTTGTATGAAAAAAATAGATATTTTAAAGTTTCTACATCAAAATAAACTTAAATTTCAATTATATTTTCCACAAATCTTTAAGTTACATTGTATGTATATAATCATTTCTCTACTCATAAAGAACTTATGCCATGCACTGTAAATATAGGAAAAAATACTAAAACCATGAAAATAATAACCTTATGTAATATTATTAAATGTTTATCTACTCTAAAATCTAATATGGTCCCTAGCATATGTAATAACAAGAGAGAAAACAGGGAGATATACCTAAAGTAGGACTTATAAGAGTAAAAACAGTCATCAAGTACACAGCTAATTTCCTGTTATGCAATAGAAGAAAATAAAGCCTGAATAGAATGGATACTTCAGTTTTCTTGATCAAGTGTAAATAAAGGAAGACCAGCTTATTCTAGTTTCTTAAGTAGAATTCTTTTACGGTTTCATCACACTCAGGATCGTTTTGTCTTTTGTTCATATTGTGATCACTGTGTTCTTCCTTCTGATTAAATAAATACAATACTTGCCTTCATCACCATAAGTAGACACTTCATCTGAATTTCCTCTACTGACCACAATGTCTCACATTATACTAGAACAAAAAGTACCTCTACTCCACAAGAATTTCCTTTCCATTGGTAGCAATACCGGGAGATCATATAACCTTGAGTATTCCTTTGGGATTTGCTGCAAAAGGCAAAGAGGATGGTAATGTGCTATTCTGGTGCTGTGTGACCAATTACAATGTTCAGTTATCTATCTGGAATGAGATGGCTCATTCCTCATGCATATAATTAATCCAATTAACCTAGAAGAAAACATAACCTTTTTGATTTGTAAAATCAATTTAAGTATTTGATATTATCAAATTAAAAATTGGTAGGAAGGATTTACCAATAGATTACTCTTCAAATAGTAGCTGTTTAAATATTATTACAGTCCAAAATAATAATGACAATAATAAGGATACAAAAAAAACATAGAATTTTAGTCCTGAAAGGTGTTATAGATCACTCAAAGTGATAGATTTGGCCCATTTAACAAACAATGGAAATTGAGAGAGAATTTATTAATTATCCCAAAGACATAGGATTAGAGAAAACATTATCCTATATCAGATTATGAGACTATCGATTATAATCTGAAGTATACTTACTGAGCAACTCCTATGTTTCTAGGACTGAGTTAGATGTTGGAAGAAATACTAATACAGCTCTGAGGCAAGGCAGTGTTTTAGGTGAGCTCAAACTCAGGAAAGAGATTGCCTTATATTCAATTCTAGGTCAATAACTCACCAGCATTACAAGCAAGATAATTGCATTTCAACTCAACAAGTCTCAGTTTTCTTGCATATGGAATGTGAAATAATTGTTTTTCACATAAGATTGTTTTGAAGATTAAATGAGGTGCTATATGAAAGTTATCCGATAAATCTCAATAAAAATTTTAAAATGACAAAAGCATTTATCCATCATCTATCTCTATCTATCTATCTATCCATCTATCTATCATCTATCTATCTATCTATCTATCTATATCTATCTATACCTGTCTATCCATCTAGAAATAGTGACTGCCTTTGTGGAGCTTCAGCCTCATGGGGAAGATAATAAAACAATTATATAAACCTATAATTACTCATTATGACTAAAGTTGCAGAGTAATACAGTAGTACAATAGTGTGAGATCTTAGGGATGATTTATTTAAGAAGGTAATATTTGATTTGAGAACTGACACAGTAAATAGTAATAAGAGTTCAGAAGTCAAAATGGATGATGAAGGTGGGGGTGGAAGCCTGCTTAGGACAAGGAGAGTATTCCTACAGTAGTTATGTGTCGGCGTCACTTCTGCAGAGACGACACGACACCCGGTTCTTCCTCACGCAGTCTTTATTCACAGGTTTCCTTTTTCTTCTCTCCCCTACTTCCCTTTTTCCCCGTATATATAGGATCCTCCCGGCGGCCCCACCCGCAAGTTCTCTTGCCTGTACGAGGCAAGTCCTGATTGGCTGTCTCTGAAACATGTCCATAGAAGGAGTTGTTTGTAGTACTGGAGACACGCCTCCCTATTCAGCCAGCGGTGCCATCTTGGCTCGGCGGCCAACGGCGGCGGCCAACAGTTCCCCCCTTTTGTTTTTGTCAGGAGAAGGTAGAGGTCATGGGCCCCAGATGTGGTGGACTTGCTTACTGACCTGTGGAAGGGCCCAGGGGCATCCCCCAGGTCAGCCTGTCCGATGCCTTTTTATGGGGATGGGTGTGTTGTCGGCATCAACCCATATGCACCCGGACTTGCCTTCCTCCAGGTCCCATCAAGGGCCCTCGGAGTGCAGTGCTTTGCCTCGCACCCTGAGCTGATGGGGGTTTACTGCATCTGGGCCAGCCAAGCCGCGGGGAGTATCCTTCTTTGATAGCGGCAAATGCTTGTATGAGGAGGGCGTGGTCGCGATTGTGTTGGGTCCTCAATCTGTAAGCTACTGGGAAAGTCCATCGTAGTTCAGACTGAGCCCCCTGGGGGAACGTCAGTCTCCCCAGGAGGAGAAGGCATCCCGAGGCCATCATCAGGGCTCGGTGTATCAGCAGGCAGGTTCTCCTGGGATGGAAGGCGTCGTACCAACCTCTCTGGGACCCACACTGGGTCTGGTTCGTCCTGTGGGAAAACACAAACAGATCCTTTCGACCAAACCAACACAGGGTCTGGTCCAGCGCCCCATGAGGACGTCCTTCCATTTTACTTTTCCCTGCTTGCTCGGCCCCGGTGCATGGTGCCTGTCGGCAGTCGAGCGCCCTTGGGAATCGAGCTGAAAAAAATTGAGTGTTAAGAGTGCTATTGCGATGTGGTCTTTCGGGGAGTGACCTTTGCTGACTCCCCCTTTTTGTTTTTGTAGGAGCTCCTTGAGGGTGCGATGAGCCCTCTCTACTACACCTTGACCTTGAGGGTTATATGGTAGGCCATGTGTGAGCGTGATTCCCATGTGGTTGCAGAATTGTGAAAATGACTGGGCTGTATAACTGGGGCCATTATCCATTTTAAGCTGTTGAGGCTGCCCCCAGGCTGCCCAGGCGTTGAGACAGTGACTTATGACATCTTTTACTTTTTCCCCTGTATGGGCAGTAGCATGAATGACGCCTGAACAGGTATCCACCGAAACATGGACATACTTAAGTGTCCCAAATTCTGGGACATGTGTGACATCCATTTGCCAGAGGTGGAGTGGTTTGAGGTCCTTGGGGGACCCACGTCGGTGGATGGAAATGAATAACGCATTGGGGACATGCTTTGACTATTTCTCGAGCCTGGTTGTGTGGGATGCCAAAGCGGGCCCTAAGTGTTTTAGAATTGACATGATATTTCTGGTGGAAAACCCGTGCCTGCTCAGTGGGCAACGCAAGGTAAGCCTGAGCGTTACCGGTGAGGCGATCAACGATGTTATTGCCCTCACTAAGGGGCCCGGGAAGTCCAGTATGTGCTCGGACATGTGTGACATAAAATGGTTCGCACCGGGCCCAGATAAGCTGCTGAAGGTGAATAAGATGGCTGTGAATGGGACTGGAGCAGCTAAGTCCTCCTGCTGCCTCTAAGTATTTTAAGATGGAGACTACGTAATGGGAGTCAGAAATGAGGTTGAACGGTCCGGGGGTAAGCTCAAACACTTTAACAACTATCTGGAGCTCCACTTGCTGGGGTGTCCCAGGCTGGAAGTAGAAAGTACAGGGTGCCTGTCCCTCCGCCAGGAAGGCCCCAATCCCGGTTTTTGACCCGTCAGTGAATATGTTCGGGGCCCCAGAAATGGCCTGAGTGTGGGTGACCTTAGGAAAGACAATGGGATGTTCTTTAAAGAAAGTCAGGAGTGGATGTTTGGGAAGATGGTTATCCAGAGTTCCGGTGAACGAGCACTGGAGGACGGTCCCCTCATCAATTGTGGTGACCAAGATCATGATCTGTTGGGCAGTGTAGGGGACTATCAATTTGTCTGGCTGACAGCCGAAATGTTGAAGGCACTTAGTAATGGCCTGGTGTGCCAGACTCGCAACTGCAGTGGGGTAGTATTCTAATGTTTTTCCTGGCAATGATTTGGGATAGTCCCACAGAAGCGGGCCCGTCTGCCTCAGGGCGGCAGACGGCTGGCCCAGAGTAGGAAAAATGCAACAAATGATTGGTAAATGAGGATCGATACGTTGTAGACAAGCGGAACCGAGGCTCTCCTCCACAACTCGGAGGGCTGCTCTCCCTTCTGGGGTCAGATGTCTGGGGGAGTCCAGCCCTGGATCTCCTCTCAGGGTTGGAGAACATGATTGGGGATGTGGAGAGAGGGGCGAATCCAATTAATGTCCCTGAGCAATTTTTGGAAATCATTTAGGGTTTTGAGGTGATCTAACCGTAGACTAATTTTTTGTGGCCTGACCTCCTTGGGTGTAAGTTTGTATCCTAAGTAATCGATAACCTGTCCCTTTTGAATTTTTTCTGGAGCAATATGGAGGCCACAAGCTTTTAAGGCTCCTACAAGGTCCTTGCGAGCGTTCCCCAATCACTGGGTGTCATACAGTACCGCTGTAGAGTCTCAACGAGGCCGACAGTAAAAACTGCACCATTCCCGTATGTCTTTACAGCCTCTGCTAAAGCCTTGATGGTCTGATAATCTAGGGCCTCATGATATCTATTCCCAGCATTATCTGCAAAAACGGGAAATGCCCGAACAGGCCCAAGCTGTCTGGCCTCCCGCCAAGCCACGGGGCAGAAAGAAGCTCCGCCCTCTGGGTTCTCCTTTTGTGGGGTGGAGGGATTATAAGGGGGAGGAGCCGTGGGTAGAGGCCGGTCTTCCTCTTCCTCCTCGGCAACCTCCCAACCTTTAACTTCCTCAACTGTCTTACTTCGTGATCGTCATCCTCCCCGCAGGCTTCCGTCATCTTTGCGGCCCCATTCTCTTCCTGAGAGTGCTGCTCCCGGAGGGACTCCAATGCCTCCTGGCCCTCCCTCACTGTCCGTACACATCTTTGATCCTCAAGGCATGCTTGGACAAGCCTCCAGAGCGGCCTAACCCCTCCAGAAAGCCTATCGTCCTCCACAGCCAGGTCTAGGTCCCTGCCTAGTTTATTCCAGCATGTGGGCGTGAGCCGCTTCGAATGGAGGAACCAGGGGGCCGCATCATCCACCTGGTCTATAAAGTACTGAAGTGTTTTGTCCCTCAATTTAAGCCCTTTCGACTTTAGGAGCTCTCTGAGCACCTTGATGATCGGCTGAGATGGCCCAGCCCCCATCGTCGTTGTTCTCTTTTATTCCTTACTTTCAGCCAATGGCTTCAGTCTGCCTCTTATCCGAGGTCTTTTATCCACCTCTCTACCGAGGTCTTCTATCCGCCTCTTTACCGAGATCTTCTATCCACTGTGGAAAACAATATGGAGATCTACAAATAGAACTACCATTTGATCTAGCAATCCCACTTCTGAGTATCTACCCGAACAGCATGGGAATGCTCAATTGGAAAAGCTCTTGCACATCAATGCTAACTGCAGCATTATTCACGATCGCTAAGACATGGAACTAACCCAAATGTCCACAAACAGATGAATGGATGGAAAAAGTGTGGCACATATACTCTGTGGAATACTACTCAACCATAAAAAAATAGAAAGACCCTGGCAGTTGATAGAAAGTGGTCGGATATGGAAGATCTATTACTGGGTGAAGCAAGCCAGGATATGAAAGAAAGATATTGTATGAATCCACTTAATATATCTACTATCTGCACTTTATTGTAGAGCTCAACATATTGGAGGGCATAAAAGCAGTAAAAATAGTTATGGATGCTGAAGACAGTGTGGAATGGGCATGGAGGGGGATAAGGGAAAACTATAGAGAAGGATAACAAGAGAACAAATAGAGAGACATGACATTAGTGGGACAGAGAAATGGTTTATTACCTGTTGATGATAACATGTGTAGTATTCTCAACTGAACTGATCTGAGAAGTATTTTATGTTGGGTAAATTCTTTATACAAGCCAAATGATATATAGTGACTGAATTTTTAAAAAACAATGAGAATAAATACTACTAATAATATGAAAAAAATAATGAAAAAGTATTTGGTGATGATGTAGATAGTAATGTCTTTGTCTTGACTAGTATGCATGGTATTCATGCTGTAAAAAGAAATCTTATACATTGTAGAGACATATGTGATTCAATGTAATATAAAAAAGATTATTATAATAATAAAAAATTTACAAAAAATGACTAATCCTAGGCAAAAATGAAAAAAAAAAATTATGCTTAGACCAATATAAGGTATTTTCCAATTTTATTGCAGTCACTCATAGAATTGGACCTAATGTTTTAGTCTTATTCAATTTCATGCTTTTTTTTATATGTGAGAGATATAGAGCTAGTTTCACTCTTTGTATGGATGTTCAGCTTTCCCAGAACTATTTATTAAGAATACGTAATTTTCCTGCTGTTGAAAATCAGTTGGCTGTCTATATGTGAATTTATTTCTAGGTTTCCTATCTTGTTCCATTGGTCTATGTTTCTTATTTTCTGCTCCTACTATGCTGTTTTGGTTCCTATTATTTTATAGTATATTTTAAACCCAGTAATAGGAGGCCTCAGGCTTCATTCTCTTTGCTCAGAATTTTGGCTATTTGAGGTATTTTGTGGTTACATACAAATTTTGTGCTCCTTTTTCTGTTTCTGTGAAGAATGTAATTGGCATTTTAATAGAGATTACAATGAATGCATAGATTACTCCTGGTAATGTGGATTTTTTAATAAAATTTATTCTTCCAATAAAATAATATGAAGTGAGGACCAGCAGATGGTGTAATGGTTACGTTGCTGGTTCCCATGTAGTACACCATGGTTCAAGTCCCCAAGCTGGCGATATTAAACTCACACTGAGTGCATATGTGCGCATTCCCAAAATTCCAAGAGGAGAATGGAGGATAAGGGATTATTATGTGTCCATCCCCCCAGAGTGTGATTTCTCACTTTTCTTCTCTTTCTCTCTGGCCAGCACAGGCCCTATAGCAAAAATTTCTCTTAATAAAATGAGATATCTTCTCAATTTTCATGTGATGTCATCCCCCAGGGCATATGGCCACAATGCAATCCCTTTTTCTAGTTCTCCTGTAAGGATCTTCATGCATACACACATGGCTGGGGTGATTTTCAACCCACCATGTCTGGGACTTGAACTGTGGTTGGCCATGTGGGAGTCAAGTGACATAACCACTACACCATCTGCTGGCCCAAATGAGATTGCTCTTTAAATTGTTTTTGTTTTCAAGTCAATTTTATTTGCTACATCCCCCACCACACTTTAAAAAATATTAGATCTCTTGAACTATCACGTGTCAAGAATAGAAACTCTTTCATCTTTTTTATGAATCGAGGATCATAACTGAGCACAAATGCAGCTACCCTTCAAACACAAATAACCTGATCAAATATTGTATACGATTCTCCTTAGAAGGAAATTATAATGATTTATTTAAAGAGCTTATTTAGAGCCTCTTTCACATCCTTATTCCTCAGACTGTAGATCATGGGATTCAACATGGGGAACATCACCGTGTAAAATGTGGAAACTATTTTGTCTGTATCCAAAGAATAGTTAGATCCAGGGCGAGAGTAGATATAGAGAATAGAGCCATAATATAGGATAACAGAGATCAAGTGGGAGGTGCATGTAGAAAAGGCTTTGAGACGTCCCTGGGTGGAGCGGATCCTCAAGATGATGGCGATGATAAAGATGTAAGAGGCCAGTATGAGCACAGTGGGGGTAATGACATTGGAGGCCAGGAGAAAGTACATCAGTTCCTGATAGCCATCTTTCCTGCCACAGGCCAACTTCACTAGGGGAAGCAAATCACAGAAAAAGTCATCAATAACGTTGTCACCACAAAAGTTGAAGGAAAATGTCTTTTTGGTGAGGACTGAAGAGTTAATAAAGCCACCAAGATAGGAGGCTGCTACTAACATTGCACATAATTTTATAGACATAGCTTGAGCATAAAGCAGTGGCTTTGAAATGGCCACGTAGCGGTCATAAGCCATGGCGGCCAGCAGGTAACACTCACTATAGTCCAGGCCAGCAGAGAAGAAGAACTGGGCCAGGCAGCCAGCAAAGGAGATGCTTTTGTCTTCAGAGATGCAAGTTATGAGGATCTTCGGGGTGTAGACAGAGGACAGCCAGAGATCCAGAAAAGACAAATTTCCAGTGAAGAAATACATGGGTGTGTGGAGCCGGTTATCATTATAGATTAACAACAGGAGGATGGTATTTCCTATTAAGGTCATGGAGTATACACCGAGGAACACCACGAATAGGACCAGCTTCAGTAAAGGGTCTGCTGTGAAGCCCAGCAGGATGAAGTCCGTCACTGTGTGATTACTCCACTCCATTGTGATAAGATATCTCGCCTAAGAAAGGAGAACATTAGAGCTAAGTTTGAATCATTTGCTGAATTAATAGATGACATGCTAAATAAATAGCATTATATCCCTGGTAATCCTAGAAGTCTAGGCTCCAACAATCTAAGTGCTCATTTATTCTTTAGTTATTTTTCTTCTTGGAGTGACAGTTCAACCAAAGAAAAGATAGAGTTTTAATTCTTATTTTCTTACACTTTAGACCTCATTTATTATGAGCTTATGGGGATTACTTATTTTAAATAAGTCATTTGATATAAAAATAATGTTGGGGGGGCAAAAATCTTTGCAAATATGGATCCATGAGAACTCAAAAGAGTTTGCTCTGAAAAAAAAATTAAGTACTCCTGGGCAGAAAATCTTCTGATTCAAATATTCTGATTCTAATGATAATCCTAGAATTTGATCATTTATAAAATTAACGGTTAACAAGTTTGAACAATTTGTTTTGAGTCAAGCAGTATGCTTACTATTTAACATGCAATATTTTATTATTTCTTACTACATCTATCAAGTGCATGTTTAAAGGTGAATAACAATCATTATAGCGATGAACAAATCGTGACTTAATAAGGTACTAAGTAATAGTAGGTAAGTAATATTAGTAAGCAATATTTTTTCTCTGAGACCTGAAATTGATACTTATCACTAAGTTGCTTCCTTTCATCTTTTTACATTAGGTTAGCAATGCTAGTGGCCTCCAGGCATTTTTCATTTTGTTTATGACAACATATCTCAAAACCAATAGGGGACCAGTAGATGTAGTGGAGGTTAAGGAACTGGATCCCACATGGTCATCTATGACGTTTGAGTCCCAGACCCGGTGGCTTAAAAATCACTCTGGGCATGTGTGTACATGCCCACAATCCCAATGTGGCAATGTGGCCATCCTTCATGAAGGATGATTTTTCACTTTTCCTCTCTTCTTTCTCTCTGTGCTTAGATAGTGTTTGTGCCCTACTGGGGGTGGAGGGGACAAGATACTGCTGAAAGATTCAGATGTTGTCACAGATGAGTACATTGTATATGAGACATCAGAGAAATGTTTCCTCAAGTCATGTACTGGCAGATCCTTTTACCTCCTTCATGTAGAATAAAACTTGATCACCAATGTGGAAATTTTCTACCCTTCTCATCCAGGATCAGGATGCATACCTGCAACTCCAACAGTCACAATCATCAGAGGATCATACCATGATTCTGTGTTTCTTATGGCTAGTCAGGCTCCCCAATGTATTTGATTCCTTAAGCACCTCAGAATTTCATAGTTTTGGAAGAGTCTGAAAAGACAATTTACCAAAAATTGTGTTGTCTTTATTTAGGAGAATCTTGCTGAAGGCAAAATAATGTAATGCTTTGAAAAATAGTCATAATAATTATTTTATATTGAGAAACTACCTAATCCATACATCAGAGAGAAATAGTATTTAAATATGTATTCAGCTATTATTGTAGTGATCTAGAGGTGGAAACATCCTTTACCCTGAGTTTCTATACAGATAGTTTTAGAATTTTTTCTTTATTTCATGAGAGAGAAAGGATAGGTGAAAGAGAGAGAGACAGAGAGAAGCACCTTTAACAGGTGTTTCACCACAATCCTTCCCCTAGCCTTCTCAGCCAGTTGAGGTCACTGGCACACATCCTCTCAGTATGTTTAGGTTGCCCCAGGAACCAAACCCCTATCTTCTATAAGGCTCCCAGCACTGCAGAGTATTGTGCTACTGCTGCACTACTATGCAGACTGACTGTTTAGCAAACATATTCACTCTCGTTTTCATTAACTCATTACCCAGCTTCGATGTGATAAGAAAGGTGTGATGAGACCAGCAGGTGGCATGGTGGTTAAGGTGCTAGACACTCCCACATGGCCAACCATGATTTGAGTCCCAGACCTGATGGCTTGCTTTCTCACTTTTCTTCTCCCTCTCCCCCTCTCTCTCTGTGTCTTTCCCTGGTCAAATTAAAAAATGCAAATGAATAAATACTCTTAGAAGAAATATATACCAAAATAATTATAAGATATCACCAGTTAATATTGGCAGGAGTCTAGAAAGTATGTATGGGAAAACTATGAAAAGCTAAAGAAAAAAAAAAAAGAAAATGAAAATGGCACAAAAATGTGGAAGGACACCCCATGTTCCTGGATTGGAAGAATTAATATAATCAAAATAGTAATTCTACCCCAATTAATCTACATATTTGACATGCCAACATACAGTCAACTGATTTTTTTTTTTTCTTCTTTTGGAGAGGTTTTTGCTATAGGACGCGTGCGCTCGCCAGGAAAACAGAGAGAAACAGAGAGACAGAAAGTGAGAAATCACCCCCCAGGGGGTATGGCCATGCCACAATCCCTTCTTCTTTATTCTCCTCTCAGGATCTTGGGTATGCACGCACAAATGCCCAGCGTGAGTTTAAGCCACCGGGTCCGAGACTCGAATTGTGGTCAACTACATGGGAGTCCAGTGACATAGCCATTACACTAATTGTTGGTCCCCAGTCAACTGATTTTTGACAAGGGATATCAGTCAATCGAGTGGGAAAAGGAAAAACTCCAGCAAATGGTGCTGGAAAAATTGGATTTCCACCTGCGGAAAGATGAACCTAAACCCCTACTATTGAAAAAAAATCAACTCAAAGTGGATCAAAGATTTAAATCTAATACCTCAAACTATAAAACTACTGCTTGAAAATACTAGGGAAACTTAGGAGACATTGGGGTAGGCAAAGACTTTTTAAATAAGACCTTCCAAAGTATAATCAATAATCCCAAAAATAGACAAGTGGGATTACATCAGATTAAGATGTTTCTGCATGGCAAAAGACACAGTAAATAGTGTGGCTCGACAGCCCTCACAATGGGAAAGTATTTTTCTGAACTATGTGTCAAATATGGGACTGATAGCCAGAATACACAGGGAACTCAAGTGGCTTTCTGGAAAAAAAGATGATCAACACTATTAAAAGATGAGAGAATGAGTTGAAAAAAAAAAAACGTCATTCTCTGAGGAAGATATACAAATAGCCAAAAGGCATATAAAAAATCCTGAACATCCTTCATTGTAAGGGAGATGCAGATCAAAACCACAATGAGATAACACCTAACCCCAGTCAGAATGACTAAGATTAAAAAAAAAAAAAAAAAACAAAAAAAAAAACAAAAAAAATAGGGATGAGCAGTTGGTGTAATGGCTATGTTGCTGGACTCCCATGAAGTTGACTGCAGTTCGAGTCCCAGACCCGGTGGCTTAAACTCACGCCAGGTGCATGTGCATGTATGCCCAAGATCCCGAGAGGAAAATGGAGAAGGGATTATGGCGTGGCCATCTCTCTTGGGGGGTGATTTCTCATTTTCTGTCTCTCTGTCTCTCTCTGTCTTTCTGGCGAGCACAAAAACCTCTCCAGGAAAAAAAAAAAAAAAAAAAAAAAAAAAAAAAAAAAAAAAAAAAAAATAGGTTCTGGTGGGGGTGTGGTGAAAGGGAAACTCTCTTACACTGCTGGTGGAAATGTAAATTGGTCCAGCCACTGGAGAACAATATGGGGATTCCTCAAAGATCTACAAATAGAGCTACCATATGATCCAGCAATGCCACTCCTGGGTATCTACCCAAAGGATAGAAGAATCCTTGGTTAGAAAATTGTTTGTACATCAATGTTTATTGCGGCATTATTCACAATTGCTAAGACATGAAACAAACCCAAATGCCCACGAACAGAAGACTGGATTGAAAAAACGTGGCACATATACTCTATGAAATACTACTTAGCCATAAAAAAAAAAAAATGGCCCTGGCTTTTGACAGAAAGTGGATGATTATGGAAGATTTACTGCTGAGTGAAGCAAGCCAGGCTATGAAGGAGAGACATTGTTTGTTTCCACTTCATATATTGAGTGTCTGCACTCTGGCTGAACTAATGATTAGAGGATATAGAAACACAGAAAATGGTTATAAATACCAGATACAGTGTGGGAAGAGGGTGGGTGAAGGAGGAAAGTCTGAGGAAAGACATTAAAAAAATAGAGAGGCAAGGTATTTATGGGATAAAGAAATGGGTTATTACCTGTTGAAGAAAACGTGTATAGTATTCTCAACTGGACTGGTGAGAAATGTATACATTTTGGAATATTCACTTTGTAAGCTAAATGACATATGTGATTAAATGTATAAATGAAATTAAAATTTAGAAATAAAAAATATTTTTATACATAGGGTTATCAGAAAAGTCATGACATATTTTTCTATGCAAAATATATTTCTATGAATTAAAAATATTTTTCTAGGCAAAAATGCGTCATGACTTCTCTGACAACCCAATTTATATACATACCTCATGATTGGGGACCTTATGTAAAATGTGAAATTAATCTGAAAATTATCAAATTAATTGAATAATAAAAAGGATGGCTGGCCCTGCTGGTCTGAATTAAAAAAACAACAACAACAACAACAAAAAACTAAAGGAAACAAAGTATGTATGAGATTAGATTTTAAAGGTAGTAAACCGGGACCAGCAGATGGAGTAATGGTTATTTTGCTGGACTCACACATAGTTGACCATGATCAAGTCCCAGACCAGGTAGCTTAACTCTCATGCTGGGAGGGTGTACATGCCTGCCCAAGATTACAAAAGGAGAATGGAGGAGAAGGGATTGCAGCATTGCCATCCCCCTAGAAGGTGATTTATATTTATATTTATTTTTATTTTTATTTTTCTCTGTCTCTTTCTGTTTCTTCTTCGGCAAGCATTCATACTCTATAGCAAAAATCTATTTCTCAAAAAAAGGTGGTAAACCAAGGACAATAATATATCAAAATTAATCAAGACAAATTTTTTAACCAATTAATTTATTTATTTAATTTATTTTTGGGGAGAGGTTTTTGCTATAGGGCATGTGTGCTCACCAGAAAGACAGAGAGAGAGACAAAGAGACAGAAGGTGAGAAATCACCGCCCCTCCCACCCCCAAGGGGGATGGCCACGCCACAATCCCTTCTCCTCCATTCTCCTCTTGGGATCTTGAGCAAGCATGCACACATGCCTAGCATGAGTTTAAGCCACCGGGTCCGGGACTCGAACTGTGGTAGAGTATATGGGAGTCCAGCAACATAGCTATTATGCCAACTGCTGGTCCCTATTTTATTTATTTCTTGATAAGGGAAAATGTACCTTTGACTAGGTCTAGCCATTTTTTAATTCTTCCCACAGCCTCTTAGCCATCTAGGATCAGGCTGCCCACAGAAACACCCAATATGTTCATGTTGACCTTTAATATAAACCTGCACCTCCCATGTGGCCCCAGTATTGTGCATCAGTGTTCTATCTCAGTAATAAAGCTGGGACTACCAGGACAATTTTACTTACACAATTGCAGCCAGATATGATTCAGAAATTCTTCTTGTTTTCTTGAATTGCTGGAGGATCTAAGTAGTTGATTCTGGTGGATTATCTCTTTAGTTCCTATCAAGACTACAACAGGGCTGACTGCTAGCATGTTTGTTTAGGCAGCTGGATTCCACACGGCCAATTCTGCAGCTTCAGTCCTAGATCAGGCAGCTTAAAGCAACTGCAGGTGCAGAAACCAGAAAAGAAAAGAAAAAAGAAAAAAAGAAAAACATGCTAGGATGTTGTGTGTGTGCCAAAAAACTCACAGGAGAGAGAGATGGAGGAAATGGTATTACAGCATGGCCATTCCCCATGAAGAGTGCTTTCTCGTTTTTTCTCTTTCATTCTGTCTCTCTCCAGTGAGTACACATGGACCCCAAAAAACATGAAAGAAAGAAAGAAAGAAAGAAAGAAAGAAAGAAAGAAAGAAAGAAAGAAAGAAAAAGAAAACTAGGCATTTGTGGTCTTCATATAGTAAAGACAGGAGAATCCCTTACTTTCTTTCATCAGAAAGTATCAGTCTCCTGCCTGCTATTGTTATGTAGTTGGAGGGACCCTGATAGTTTACACAGTTTATAGAACATTACCAAAAATGGCTAATGTATGTGGAGAAAGATGATCAACATTAGAAAGTTGGTAACAAGGAAAGAAGCTCTAAGTCAAACTATTTGGACAAAAGCCTCTTGTTTTTTTGCCAAGACCTACTTCATACAGCATAGCATACCACAACTTTATTCATGTTGTCACAATATTTTCCAAAAAAAATGATGAAAAGCAACACTAAAAATAAAATGTTAAAGATCTCAAATAGTCAAACAATCTTAAGAGAGAAGAGCAAAGCTGAAGGCATCACAGTTCTTGGTTTCAAACTATGTTACAAAGCTATAGTAATAAGCATTAATGAGACAAAGAAATATAGTATTAGCTGTTGAAGATATTTTGTAGTTTAACCAACTGGACTAGGGAGAAATGTTCACATAGTGGAATATTCATTTTGTAAGCTAAAAAAGGTAATTGAATGTATAAATATATAAGTAAATAAACTTATAAAGAAATATAATCCAGGCCTAACCACAGTGGTGCTGGCTGTGGCCTGCCACTCTCAATGCTGGAGCTACATGGCCACCAGGGGCTCAGATCTCAAGTTAAGCTAAGGCACACTGGATGTGCTATGCACCCATGATCCTTTCTGGCTGCAAGAGAAGGATCCACAGCATGAAGAGACTCTGCTGTGGATGCCTCTGGTCTGTGCTCACTCTCTCTTGCTCTCTGTCTCATAAAAGAAATAACTTAAAAATAAAACACATCTAATCCTCATAGGATGGAAGTGAAAATTAAATGAGGTGACATACAAGACCTCTAGTGTACAGCCTGGCACATAGCGGGAACCCAATAAATATTAATTTCTCTTTCTTTTGAGGATGAATTAAATACATGTAGTTTAATAAACTTCTTTTTTTTTGGAGAGGTTTTCGCTATAGGGTGCGTGTGCTCGCCAGACAGACAGAGAGAGACATAGAGACAGAAAGCGAGAAATCACCCCCCAGGGGGGATGGTCACGCCGCAATCCCTTCTCCTCCATTCTCTTCTCGGGATCTTGGGCACGCATGCACATGCGCCCGGCGTGAGTTCTAAGCCACCGGGTCCGGGACGCGAACCGCGGTTGACTACGTGGGAGTCCAGCGACATAGCCATTACGCTAACTGCTGGTTCCTAGTTTAATAAACTTCTTAACTGAAAAAAAGTATAGTACTGGCATAAACATTAAAATAGACAAATGAAACAAAATTAAGAGCCCAGACATAAACTGGTATATACACAAAGGGTTTTCAAACAGTTCATAGAAAATGCATATCATAAACTCTGCACGGATTTTACTTTTATTTTTTGTATCAAAATAAGTTTATACTAAATGAATTAATTTTGCAGTTTTCTTATACTTTAGCATTTTTGGGAGTGGTCTTATATTACATTCTGCTTAAATTGCCCTTTCATTGGGCTATCTGCTTTCTGACAAGACTCACTAGTACAGAAATAAATAAACTTTAAAACATTTATATTGATGAAAAGGGTTCTATAGAAGAGATGACTGTCTTTAGATCCCACAGCTAATTAGCAGCAGGGGCTCTGTCCCAATTATAAGACTCCTCAATCCGAAACCAATCTTGTCACTTCTTTGCCAAATTACATGAGCACATGTCTAAGTACTACTTATTTACTTAGCTTTTGTTGCTTGTGTTTTTGGTGTCATATCCAAGAAATGACTGACAAGACCAATGTCAAATAGATTAGTCTGTGTTTTTTTCTAAAGTAACTTTTAGATTTACATGTTTAATACGTGTAATTTTTGTAAATCATGTGAAATAGGGGTACCATGTTATTCTGTTTCATATGGCTATCCCATACTCTCATTTCATCAACAAAGCCTATTTTTTATTGTCATTTCTTTCAGAATATGCTCCATTTCCCCAAATACTTATTTTCTTTTACTAGGCTTGTTTTCTTTGTCTTCTCTAGAATGTCTCAACCATAGTGCAGAAAGAGTTCCCTGATTGCTTTCTACTGTATTCCAGCATATAGAGTAGTTCTTAGTAACTAACTGGTATTCAATAAATCTAGAATGAATAAATAGGTAATTGCCTTTATATCTCAAAGCTGTTATTCCAAAGTACTGTCTAATTCCAACTTTAACTACATAGGACAAAAATATACCCTCAAGTGAACTTTCTCAACTCAGCATACTCTATCACTAAGAAGGAGGAAGAGTAAATAAAATAGAGAAATTAATTAAGTCCATAATGAATTCAAAATAAATTTCCAATTAATTTGTGAATGTAAAATAAAGACATACAAAATGTCAGAGTCTAGGATGCTAATGTATCCAACGACATAAGGCTTTTCAAAACACACCTTATCCTGTAGCATCTCTGCTCCCTCCTCACTTCATTCAAAATTGTATGAAAGCCCTATGTTCCTCTGACACCAAAACTGAGTACCAAGAGGTAAATGTGTCATATACTAACAGTCTGAAAGGCACCAAGTACACCAACCATTGAAGTAAAAGTACATGTCACAATACTTTCTTTTCCTTTGATTATTCCACTGTGGAAGGGAATAAAGGCTGGCCTAGTATAAATAGTAGATTGAATTTTGAGTTCTAGATGACAGCTCGTTATCACCAAATGAAGTCTAATTTAGAAGAGAGTCCATGTGTGTGTTTGCCTGTTTGGCAGAGCAAGGAGCCCTTTTTGAATATTTTTATTTTCTAATTTTATGATTTCTTATGCATATTTAATTCTCAAACATCTCTTAAGCATACAATGAGGTTTTTCTAAGTATACATGCAGTACAGGACAATCAAATCAGGATATGACAATATACATAATTTTTTTGAAAAACCGTATTGTGTACTATAGAGATGTATAACAATTAAATGTGAATAAGAAATAAAAAATATAAAAGTATATTTCATTTTCTCTTTTTATTGCTTTTATTCATACATTAAATTGCTATACATCATCTAGATTGTGAAGAGACTTTACCCAGCATGATATACACCTCAGTCCAACCTAGTTGAGACTATTTTCATGAGATTTTGGGCATGCACACACACATACCCAGTGTGATTTCAGGCCACCGAGTCCAGGACTCCAACCATAAAGCTGACCACCTGGGATCCAGAGCCTTAACCTCCACACTACCTACTGGCCCACAATGACCTTTTCAAAACTAATCCAAACACTAGACACTATTCCCCTTCAAACTGCAGCTGAAGTCACAGAGAGGCCAAACTGGTTAGCTGTTACTGGCCCCAGGAATTTATTCCTACATGAGAAGTCCAGTTCCTGGGAGTAATACCAATATAATGTCTGCTGTGTTGTGATTTTTATGAGAGGTATTTATGTTAAATTTTACTTACAAGTATTATTTAGTGAAGAAGCCTGGAGATTAAGATCTGGCATTACCAAAGTATCAAGCTTGTGTTTGGAGAGGCTGGTTCCATGCCATAGGAAGTTTCACTTCTAATAAGCAAGCTGTGACAAATGCAAGGTGCACATGCTGAGAAGAGAGAAGTCAGCATGTGGGACGTTTCCTTCCAAAACTGTCCACCATGATCTTAAGTAACCACTGTGACCAGTGTGCCCTGCACTGATAAGAAAGTTGGCTTCCAGGACTTTTCCCTCCAGAAAATTTGAACAGGTTAATATATGGGTTTTGTCTCTCCAAAATTAATGCCTAAGACCCACCATGTCTTTGGGGTTATAAATAGTATTATTTTTTTCAATTGTTTTCTAAGAAATATGTCTCTGTGAAACTGTCCTGTGCCAGTATCCACTTGATAAAACCATTACAGCCAGAGACTCAGAGTGGGTAGTCTTGATCCCATTGTTGTTGACTGGCATTCTGGACCCATTGAGTGTCTTCTTGAAGGCACTTGTCTCCTGAATCATATAGGACTTCTTTTTTGGACATATGACATTTAGTTCATTAGCCAGTACTAAGTGCCAGTACAATTCATTTTATGTTAAATTTCTCTTTGGCTAGTTTTCCTACTTTCCTTTTGTATGTATTATAATAAAGTAATTAATTTGGAAATTGATTTGTATTTGGCTTGTCACTTGATTTAGATAAAAGAAATTACATCTTCTTTTCAAGAGGTTTACTTGTCATTAGGTAGTGAAGAACTGGTTCACCTTTGTTAGTCTGTTGTGAGACACCCTTTTCCCTCTACTCTGATGTTTTGGGGTACCTTTGTTTGAACTGATGCATATGTTTTCCCAATAACCTTATGGACTCCTCTCTCTCACAGTCGCCCTGAGACACCTACCCAGAGACTCACTTGGAGTTAGTCTGGAATTTGGGGAGATTATATATTAATTAGAATATGATAAAATGAATAGGATTTTATTAAAGTTGCCTCATCTAATGAGTTTATCACTCCATAAAAAAAAAATGTGTCCGATAATTAAAATTACCCATTAGTAGTAATTAGAATTTTATGAGAACTTTATAATCAAGTGTTCTATATATTTTTTTCCTTTTTATATGCTCTTTTCTCTGTGCAGATGCCCTTCCATGTCTTGTCCGTCAAGTAACTCCTATCTGTCCTTGGTATTTGGGGCTGAATTGTGCTCCCTGCTCCTCCAAATGCATATTAAAGCCCTAGGCCCTAGTTTCTCAGAATAGGCCTATGCGTAGATGGGCGATTAAAGAGGAGATTAAGTTAAAATGAGGCAGTAAAGGTGGACCATAAAACAGACAAATTACTGTTGCTAATATAAAAGTATACCAGCCGTCATGGCTCAGTGGTAGCACAATGCTCTGTTGATGCTAAAGTCACTTGTGAGGGTCTTGGGTTCTTATCCCAAAGTATCCTTGTACACACTTGGTGTACATGCATGTGTAAAGGCGATCATGACTTTTATCTTCTATTAATGAGTTCGAATATAGGGCATAAATCTTTTAGTGTCTTATTACTCTGTTTAACAGTATTTCCTCTCAATTCATTCATGTTGTTACAAATTGTAAAACTTCATCCATTTTACAAATTCATAATATTTAACTGTGTGTCTGTGTGTGTGTGTGTATATATATATATACATATATATATATATATATATATATGTATATATATATCATATTTTCTTTTTCCATTCAATTTTGGGGCCCTTGGTTATCATGAATAGTGCTGCAATAAACATGGGAAGCAAGATATCTCATCAATATATTGTTTTCCTTTCTTTTTAGTATACTGATGGGATTACTGGTAGTTTTAGTTTTTAAAGAGCCAAATACTATTTTTTTGTAGAGGTACTAATTTACATTCCAAACAATACTGCAGAAGATTTCCCCTTCCTACACACCTCACTAAAACTTTTTTTTAAAATAAATTATAGGCATTATACTTTGTGTAAGGTCATAGTTTATTGTGATTTTAATTGTATTTTTCTTATGATCAGTGATACTGAACATTATTTTTTAGGCTTGTTACCCATTTATTTGCATGTATTCTATTGAGGACTATCTGTTCAGATCAAATGCCAATTTTAAGAATTTATTTATTTATTTTTTTTTCTGGTGAGCTATTTGAATTCCTTGTATGTTCTGGTTGTTAACCCCATGCCAGATATATACCTTACAAACATTTTCTCTAGTTCAATAGGTTGACTACATTCTATTGACTGTTTCCTTTGCTGTGCAGAAGCTTTGTAGTTTGACGAAGTCCCATTTGTCTGTTTTAACCATTGTTGGTCCTGCCTTTGAGCACTTACTTAAAAAAAAAAATACAAATAAACCAAAAAAAAAAAAAAAAATCTCACTTAGATCAATGTTCTGAAGGATTTTCTTTGTGTTTTCTAGTAATTTCATGCTTTGAGATGTTTTGTGTCTAAGTCTTTTATTTTATTTATTTATTTTTTTTGGAGAGGTTTTTGTTATAGGGCATGTGCACTCACCAGACAGAGAGAGACAGAGAGACAAAAAGCTAGAAATCTCCCCTAGGGGAATGTCTACGCCGCAGTCCCTTCTCCTCCTCTCTCCTCTCAGGATCTTGGGCACGTATGCACACACGCCTGGTGTGAGTTTAAGCCACCGGGTCCGGGACTTGAACTGTGGTCTACTACATGGGAGTCCAGCGACATAGCCATTATACCAACTACTGATCCCTCTTATGTTTAAGTCTTAAGTCCACTTCAAGTTAAAGTTCATATACAGTAAGAGATAAGGGTTAGTTTCTTACTTCTGTGTTTAGATATTAAATTTTCCTGACATTACTTATTGAATAGATTGTCTTCCCTGTAATGAATGTTTTGAGGACTTTTGTTAAAAATCAGTTGGCTGTATGTATGTGGTTTTTGTTCTGGATTCTCTACTGTTTTCCATTGGTATGTTTCTATATTTGTGCCAGTGTCATGCAGTTTTACTTAAAATAGCTTTGGAGTCAGGTAGTGTGATGCCTCTAGCTTTGGTCTTTTTGCACATCATTGCTTTGTGTACTCATGGTCTTTTGTGATTGTATACAAATGTTATAGATATTTTTAACCATAATGTTGTAAAACTAGCAATGGACAATAAGAGGGACTTTAGAAAATATACAATACATGAACACTAAATATGTTTCTGAATGACTATGGTGTCAAAGAAGAAATTAAGAAATCAATTTTAAAATTTCATGAAACAAATAAAGGTGAAAGCATGAAATACCAAAACCTATGGAATATAGCAAAAGAAGTAATAAGATGGGAGTTTATATCAATAAATGCTCATGTAAAAAAATAGAGAGATGGTGATAAAAACCTAAAGATGGACTACAGTACTAGAAATCCAAGAAAAAATTAGACTAAAAAAAATCAGTGTAGAAATAAACATTAACAGAGACCAAAAGAATAATACAAAAGATCAGCTATACATAAAGCAGAATTTTTCCAAAATAATAAAAAAACCCTGACAAGCCATAGTTAGATTAATGAAGAAAAAAAAGAGAAAAAAAAAACACACTAAAGTGAAATTTTAAACAGAAAAGGAGACAGTGCAACAAGTTTAATATAGAATACTGTAATAGGTGAAATTTGGATTTAAAACTGGTACAACAGAAATACAAGAGTAATCAAAGAATATATTATAAACAACTATATGTAACAAGCTGGAAAGCCTACAGGAGATAGAAAAAGTCTTGGACAAATGCAATTTTCCAAAGTTAAACCTGGAAAAAATAGAAATCCTGAACATACCACTAACAAGTCACAAGATTAAATCAGTAATAAAAAGTCTTACATCAAATAAAAGCCAGGTGGCTTCATTGCTGAATTTTACAAATATGTTAAAAAGCAATTAGCACTAAAAAAAACCCCCAAACAAACAAAAAACAAAACAATTAGCACTAATTCTTCATCTATTTTTAAAAATTCAGCTGGAGAGAATTCTCACAAATTCGTTATAGGAATCTATGATTACCTTGATTCCAAAAGAAGAAAAGGACAGAAAGAAAGAAAACTATACACAAACATCCCTGATAAACATAGTTGTGTTAATCTTCAACAATATACTAACAAACTGAATTCAACATCACATCCAAGAGATGTGATTAAGTAGGATTTATCCCTGTCGTGCAAACATGTTTCAACCTACACAAATGAATTTTCTTATCCATTAAAGGGGGATGATGACAATTTCCTCCTCTGATTGCAGGACAATTTAAAGATGATATATGCAGTATTCATAATGTCTTTCATTAAATGGCAAAATAGTATATTAAAAATGATGTTAAACAGGTGTAAAGCAGTGGTATTATTTTTTGTTTTAATACAGAACACTGTAATAAGTGAAATTTGGATTTAAAACTGTCCCACTGACTCATCTGACACACTTTTACTTTCCTTTCAACGTTTTCTTTCGTACTCCGTTACCACTTGCTTTTCCCTCATAGTCCTCTCATTGAATTAACTGTCTATCATGGAGCCCAGTGTGATTCTCACGCCTCTGACTCTCTTATCCCTCCATTCATGTGTTCTGCTCTGATGTACATTATTTAGAAAGGATTACTAGCTTTCAGTGGTTTCATGACCTGGTGATGAAGTCTGCAGAATCCCATGTAGCCAACTGCATGGTTCCAGTCCCAGACCTAGAATGTGTGTGTGTGTGTGTGTGTGTGTGTGTGTGTGTGTGTTCCTAAAATCCCAAAAGAAGGAAGAGATTAAGGAAAAGGGCTTTCGGCAATGGTCATTAACCATAAAAGGTGTTTTTCTCTTTCCTCTCTGTCTCTTTAGAGAGCATACCTTTCTTAACAAAGCTTATTATTTTGTATTATAATGCAATAAATAAATTTCCAATCTAAAAGTGTAACTTTTTTCATTTTGAGATATGCTTTCTTTATCAGAGGGTTTCTAAAAGGAATGGCATGCCTTTATATATTTGTAAAAGAATGGCAAACAGAAAGAAATCTAACTTGTGTTGATGTCTTTTGGGCTATTTCTTTTCATAGTGTTTCTTGGCAGTTGCTTATTTTGCCAAATTAATTTTTCCTTTCCTTATTTTCCTGTGTTGAAAATAGCTTTATTTGTTTTTGTCTTTTGTCTTTAATACTGTAGAATGTTATCTCTTTTCATGAACTATCAGGAGTTTCAGAAACTGAAACAGGAAGATGATGAACATATTTTTAAAGAGACAATTTCTTTAACATTGATCATGTATTAGCATATAAATAGCTATTGGACTAGTTGTGAAGAACAAGTAAAATTTCACATCCATGTTTAACATCTGAATTAAGAAACTTACCTAAAACTTTCAGCAACACCATCATCTCAACAGAATTTATATAAACCTGTCTCAGGATCTTTTATATCAGTTTCCAAGTCCCCAAGGTTGTAGAATCCTGCAACCTCTCAAGATTTTATAGCTTGGGGAATAACTAACAAGGCAATTAAACAAAATTATATTTTAACAAATTGGCTATTATTTACTGGGATGAAGAAAAGATTTTGAAGACTATAATTTTCTGGTAAAAAAGGTACACAGTCACTATTTTTGTTTTCATTCTTCTTGAATTTATTTTCCAAACAAATTTTATTGTGTGTATTTGTAGTTTATAACATGATGTCATACTGTAGACAGTAAAATGTTTACTTTAATGAAGCGTATTAACATATCTACCATCTTACATAGGTACTCTTTTTTTTGCTGACAAGAGCAGCTAAAATTTACTTATTTAACAAAAATATATAACATAATATGATTTCATTAACTTAAGTATGTTGTACATTAGATCTTTAAACTTCTTAATCCTACATATTTGCTATTTTCTATTGCATTTCTCTCCCTCACTCTCACTCCCCACTCCTGGTAACCACTATTTTATTCTCTATATATGTGTAGTTGAAATGTTTCATAAAAAGTATTCCACATATAAGTGATATCATTTGTTAGTGGAAATTTAGGTTATTTCTGTACCTTGGGTATTATGAATAATGATTCAATAAACATGAAAATGCCAATATCTTTACCAGGTGGTAATCTTACTTCTTTTGGTTATACCCAGAAGAGGAATTACAGAGCTGTTTTGTACTTCTATTTTTAATTTCTTTAGGAACCTTCATAATGTTTGTCATAATGGCTATACCATTCTTCATTTTCATAAACAGTGTACTAGTGTTTCCTTTTCCTCATATCCTTGACTTTTTTTTATCTTTTGTCATTTAATTAATAACAATTCTTGGAAGTGTGAGGTGTCTCATGGTTTTATTATTGTTTTTTAATTGACAGAGGATGCAAACATTAGCCAGAAGGTGTGTTTGTGGGGAGGGTCAAAGAGAAAAAGGAGACAAAGTGAGAGAAAGAAGCAAACTCTCACAGTGGGACATAGTCAGGCTGCAATCCCTTCTCATCCACTTCTCTGTCATGTTGGGATTTGGGGCACACAAGCACATGTGTCCAGCATGCTTATCAAGACAATGGAACCAGGATCAAGACCACTGAGGGACCTATTTAATCAGGCACCATTAACTACTATATTATGGGGAAGTCCAACACAGGGGTTTTAAGTTGCATTTTCCTGATGATTAGTGATGTTGAGCACATTTCATATATCTGCTGGCCATTTTTATGCCTATTTGAAGAAATTTTTGCCCAAGTCATTTATCCATTTTTTTAATCAGATCATTTGTTTTTATGCTATCAGTTGTAAAAATTTAGGATAGTAACCCCTTAGTAGATACATTGAAAATATTTTTCCCAGTTCATAGGTTGTCTTTATTTTTCCTGTGCAAATTTTTTTTAGCTTGATGTAATATCATTTTCTTATTGTTGCTTTTGCAAGCTGAACTTTTGGTGTGATATCTAATAAATGATGGACAAGGCCAATATTAAATCTTTCCTTTATGTTCTTGCTTATTAGTTTTATGATTAAAATTATTATATGTAGGGTTTTTTGTTTTGTTTTGTTTTCCATTTTGAATCAAATTTTGTTTGTGTTGTAAAATAATGGCTCAGTTTTATTCATTTGCATGTGGAAATCCAGTTATCCCAGTAACATCTATTAAAGACACTATCCTTCATTTTGTTCACTTGGTGTCCTTATCAAATATTAGTTGACCATGTTAGTCTATTCCATTGGTCTGTTTCTTTTATTAGGTCAGTATCATACTTTTTGATTACTATAGCTTTGTAATATAATTTAAATCAGAAAATGTGATGCTTTAAACTTTTTTCCCTTTAGAGGTTTTTTTATTTTTTTTTGTTCCATAAGAGTTTTTATTTATTTATTTTAAATCAGAGTTTTATGAGTTTTCCTAGTTGTGTAAAGAATGCATCAGATTGTATTGAATCTGTATGTTGATTTTGGTAGTACAAGTTTTTTTTTTATTAAAGATTTACTATAAGTTCATTTGCTTGCTGGAAAGACAAGAGAGAGAGAAAAATGAGAAATCAGAAAACAGAATTGCATCATCTGCAAATAGAGATAATTTTATTCCTTTCCAATTTGGATGCCTTTTTAAATTTCTTGCTATCACTTGTATTTCAGTGTTACATTGAAAAGAGTTGATGATAGTGGATATTTCTGCCTTACTGAGTATTATTAAAAGGCTTTCAATTGTTTCAGATATATTATGATTTTAGCTTTAGGCGTTTTTTTCTTTTTCAATAAATGTTTCTGATATGTTGAGAAAATTTCCTTCTACATCCATAATGACAAGAAGATGTATAAAGATAGATACTTAACTTTGCTAATTTTTTTCTGTGTAAATTGAGATTATCATGTGATACTTATTTTCCATTCAGTTAAAGTAATGCTTTCTATCTATTAATTTGTATATGTCAAGCCAGCCTTCCATTCAAGGAAAAATCTCACTTGGTCATGAAATACAATATTTTTCATGTATTATTGAATTTATCAATAGTTTGTTAACATTTTATTAAAATATTTGATATCAATGTTCATCAGATATATTGATATTAGCTTTTTTTTTGTTTTGTTTTTGACATTGTAGTATCTTTGTTGGGCTTATGTATCAAGGTGATATTGCTCTCTTAAAATGCGCTTGAAAGTGCTCCCTAAAATTATTTTTTGTGACAGTTTAGAAAGTATGGGTATCAATACTTTGAATATTTTGTGGAATTCAGCCTTAATGTCTTATGATCCTTGACTTTCTTTGTTAGAGGATTTTTAGTTACTTCTTTATTCTCATTGTTATTGATCTAGTCAAGCTTTCTATTTCTGACATAATCCTAGCAGATTATGTTTTTCTAAGAATGTGTACATTCCCTCTTTGTTATTCAATTGTTGGCATATTATTTTGCATAGTAATCTTTTATAATGCTTTTCATTTCTAAGACATTTGCTGTAATGTCTCTACTGTCATTTTCTAGGGTTTTGTCAATTTTTAAAATAATTTTTGTTTCTTTATTTGTTTATTTAGTTTTTTAAAGAGTTCATTTCTTTTTCCTAGAGACAGAGAGAGAAAGGGACACTGTCTTGTCATGTTTGATTCTCTCCCCATTCTTTCCAGTCAGCCAGTATCGTGCACCGTGGATGCACCCAGCATGTTCAGATCAACCCAAGATATAAAACTTAAGCTTTCCTGTATGAATACAGTATTAGGCAGTGCACCCTACTGTTTGGGCCCCCTTTTTTTTCCCCAAAGAGCCAACTTTTGGTTTTACTTACTTTTTCTGTGCCTTTCTGTTCTCTGATTTATTTCTGCTATGATCTTTATTGTTTCCTTCCTTCTGCTTACTTTGTACTTAATTTGTTCTTTTTCCAGTTTCTTAAGGCATAAATTTAAGGAAATTATTTAGATTTTTTTTTTTTAGTGCATGTTTCTTGCTATAAACTTTCCTCTTAGTATTTATTCTACAGAATTTCATAGGTTTTTATATGTTATGTTACCATTGTCATTTATCAAAAATTATAAAAAACATCTGATTTTTTGATCCAATGGTTATTCAAAATTATGTTGTTTTATTTCCACATATTTTGAATTTTAAAATGTTCCTTATGTTACTGATGCTTAGTTTTATGCCATTGTGTTTGGAAATAATATTATATATAATTTTAATCTTCTTAAATTGTTAAAATTTGCTTTGTGGCCTATCTCATTTTATATCCTGGAAAATGTTTCATGTGAACTTGAAAATACCCTGCATTCTTCTATTGTATTGTTGGATAGGAAGTTCTAAATATATGTGTGTTAAGTCCCTTTGGTCTACATTGCATCTTATGTTCAGTATTTTATGATAACTTTCTGTCTGGTTGATCTAGCGATTATTAAAAAGTAAGATAGTGAAGATCCCTACTAATATTGTATTATCTATTTTCCTGTAACCATTAATATTTGCTGTATGTATTTAGGTGGCCCAATTTTGCATGCATATATGCTTATAGTTGTTATGTCCTTTAGTTACATTGGCCCTTTTATCATCAAATAATTACCATCTTTGTCTCTTGTAACAGTTTTGGCTTGAAACTTTTCATATCTGATATAAGTACAGCCTCCCCTGTTCTCCATTGGTTACTATTTTCATAATATATCTTCCTCCATCTCTTGCTTTTTGTTATATTATTTATCATTAAAAACAAAATGAAAACAAAAACATACATTTAGCTTTTTTCACCCTGCAACGCTTGTGGGCCTGCAGGTCTGCCCTGGCTGCAGGTGTCTGTTCCACTGGATGGGATTTGTTCAAGTTTTCAAGAATAAGGCCTACTTTAAGAGATACCAAGTGAAATTGAGAAGATGACAAGAGGGTAAAACTCATTACTACACTCAGAAACGCTTGGTGATCCAGGATAAAATAAATACAACACAGCCAAATACAGGATGATAGTTTGTGTAACTAACAGAGTTATCAGTTGTCAGATTGCTTATGCCCGTGTAGAAGGGAATATGATAGTCTGCGCAGCTTATGCACACTAAAATATGCATACCAAAATTCCATGTTAACGTGGGCCTGACAAATTATGCTGCAGCATATTGTACTGGTCTGCTGCTGGCCCACAGGCTTCTCTATAGGTTTGGCATAGACAAGATCCTTAGAAGGCTAAATGGAAGTGATCAGAGATGAGTACAATGTAGAAAGCATCGATGGTCGACCTGGTGCCTTCACCTGCTATTAGGATGCAGGCCTTGCCAGAACTACCACTGGCAATAAAGTTTTTGGAGCCCCAAAGGGAGCGGTGGATGGAGGCTTATCTATCCCTCACAGTACCAAACGATTCCCTGATTATTATCCTGAAAGCAAGGAATTTTATGCAAAAGTCCATCATGTGCCAGAATATTGCAGACTACAAGGATTACCTAATGGAAGAAGATGAAGATGCTTACCAGAAAGAATTATCTCAGTACATAAAGAACAATGTAACTCCAGACATGATGGGGAAGATGTATAAGAAAGCGCAACTGCTGTATAAGAGAACCCAGTCTATGAAAAGAAGCTCCAAAAGAAGTTAAAAAGAAGAGATGGAATTGTCCAAAGATGTCCCTTGCCTAGAGGAAAGATTGGGTAGCCCAGAAGAAGGCAAGCTTCCTCAGAGATCAGTAGCAGACTGCTGGGAACTAAACCAAACAATTTTCAATGACTATTCCAGATAAAGACAATAAACTTAGCAAAGCAGCAAAAAACAAAACAAAAAAACAAAGCATACGTTTAAACACTATTTTATAACTGTAGAGTTTAACTCATTTACATTTAAGATTATTATGGGTAGTGAAGACTTACTCCTGCTATTTATCAATTGTCTTCTGGTTGTTTCATAGATAACTTGCTCCTTTTTTTTCTCTTTTTTCTATCTTTTTGGGTTTGGTGATTTTCCATAAGCTTAGTTTTATTCTTTTTCTCTTTTGTGTATTTGCCTTAACGTTTTCTTTGTTGTAACTGTGAAAATAACATAAAATATCTTATAACTACAGTCAACTATTTTAAGCTGATTACAGTTAAATGTATAAAAACACTCCATTAATATTTTGGCAGCCACAGTTTACATGTTTTTATATTATCTTTTATTTAAGCTATGATTATCTTTTTTTAAAACTATTTTGACTTTTAATTTTCGTATTAAAAATTCAAAGGCCAGCTCTGTGGCTTAGTAGGCAAGCGAGCCTGTTCCCACATGGTTGGCTACAGTTTAAATTCTAGCTTAGTGGTGTGAAAAACATGCCATTTCAATGTGGGTATGTGCTCAAAATGAATTATAACATTACCATCTCCCATTGGTGTGAATATTTTGTCTGTCTGCCAGTTTGTCCCTCTCTTGCAATTGCATTTATTCTCTGGCAATTAACAAAAGAAAAAGAAGAAATTTGAAGGACTTACACACTTCTATTACAGCAATGGCATACTTTGAATTTGATTATGATTTATCTCTACTTTTCATATTTTTACTTTCACACTTTTTTTTTTAACTGTTGGAGGGTTTGTGCAGGGGCTAGACAAAGAGAGAAAGAAAGAGACAGAAAAACAGAGAGGGAGAAATCATCACCAAATGGGGTGTGGAGATGCCACAATCCCTTCTCCTTCAGTTCCATATCCTGTCAGGACTTAGGGCACATGTACACATTTACCCAGTATGTCTTCCAAGCTTCCAGGGTCAAGATTAGAACCATGGTTTGGCATGTGGATTCTGGCTTCCTTAATGACTTTGCTGTGACTGCCTTTCATATTTTTCTATAATTGTAATTATCATCCTCCTAATAGATCCAATCTAGTGGTGATGAGTTATATTAGCCTTTATTTTTCTGGAAAAATTTTATTTCTCCTTCATATTTCTGCTTGTTTACTAAAAATCATCTTATTGAGAATACCTTTTTATTCTTTAATGTTTTATCTTATAATTGCTTACATTTAATTGTACATTTTTGTGGGGTAGAATATGGATTTTTAAAGCACATATGCTTAATCGAAGCAAGGATAATAAAATATCATTTTCAATGAAGAACACATTATGATGTTTAACATTAATTTTTGGTCGATTAGTCTTTTTACTAGAAAGGAAAGAAATCTCTTTCTTTTTTTCCTCTCTCTTCTTTGTTTTGATATACATGCAAGATTGACAATATCTTTCTTTTTTCACTCAGTTGTGGTATGCCATTCCACAACCTATTTGCTCCCTATAACTGCATTACTGTGTCTGTTAAATTATTTTTTTTCCTGATCTATTTTTTTCACTCCATTCCCAAGACCCAAGTCTCTGATATCTGCAGTTGTCCTCTATGTTCCTATGTCTTTGAGTCTTTGAATTTCTGCCAGAGAGCACAGACATTTGGTATATTTTAAGTAGGACATACTATATTTGTCTTTCATAGTCTGGCTCAGTTCACTTAGCATTACATATTCTAGCTTCTCAACTTATTATAGAATAACAGGATCTTATTGTTTTTTAAGACTGAGTAGTATTCCATTGTGTATATGTGCATCATTTCTTTTTTTAATACAGTCATCTGTTGTTGAACCTTAGATTAAATCCATGTTCTAGAAGTTGTGAATAACATTGCAATAAACATGGATGTGCAAGTGTCTTTCCAACTGAGGGATTACTTGTCTTTTGGGTAAATACCTAGCAATGAAATTACTGGGTCATACCATAGTTCTATTGGTATATGGTTGAGGAAACAATATTGATTCCACGGTGGCTGTACAAATTTACATTCCTACAAACAGTGCAAGAGGGTTCACTTTTCATAATAGCTTTGCCAGCATTTGTTGTTTTTGTTTTTTAGGTCAAAACAATTTCGACTAGGGTTAGGTGATACCTCATTGTGGTCTGACCTAACTTTCTCTTAGGATAATACATAACAATCATTTTTCTTTTTTTCCAAGTTAGCTGCTTGAGTTCTCTATGTGTTTTGTTATTAATCCCTTATCTGAGGAATAGTTTGCAAATATTTTCTTCTATGCTGTGGCCTCTTTAATTATTGACTCCTTTGCTGTGCAGAAGCTTGTTAATTTGATATAATCCCACTTTTCTATTTTGAAAGTTACTGCCCATGTTTTAGGGTTTTTGAAGAAATCTTTGCCAACTCTAATATCTCTGCAAATGTTTCCCCTGTCATCAACAAGTAATTTGGAAGTTTGAAGCCTTATTATGAGATCCTTGATCCATTTTGAGTTGACTTTTGCTTTCCCATCACCATTTACTGAAATACTCTTTTATACACTGAATTGTCTGTATTGTTTGTCACTAATTAGTTGGCTTTATGTTTGAAGTTTAATTCTGAATTCTTTATTTTGCTCCATTGGTCTATGTGTCTGTTTTGTGCCTGTACTATGCTCCTTTTATTAACACAGCTTTTTAAATATATTTTGGCAGTGGGTATTGGGATGTCTTCAACTAATTTTTTTTTTTTCTGGTGTAGTAGTGCCTTAGTGATATTGGATCTCTTATTATTACAGACAAATTTTATGATTTTTTTTTCTGTTTCTTTGAAGAATGTCACTGATAATTTGACAGACATTGTACTGAATTTATAAATTATCTTGAGTAGAATTGACATTTGAGTTATATTCTTTCTTCTAATCAAGGAGCAAGGACTATCTTTTCATGTGTGAATTTCATTTCCAATTCCCATGTTTAATTTTTAATAGTTCTTCTTTTCGTGTGTCTTTGGTTAGGTTCATACCTCTGTATTTTACTTATTATTATTTATGTGTGTGTGTGTGTTTTGTAAATTAGATTGCTTTCTTAAATTTTGCCTCAGTCTATTCATTTTTGGTATATAAAAAAAGCTATACATTTTTGTATATTATTTTGTACCCTATGATTCTACTAAATTTGTTTGTTAGCTCTAGGAGTTTTTCCATGGATTCTTCTGGATTTTTCATGTGTATAATCATGTCATCTGCAAATAGGAATAATTTGACTTCTAAATCCTTTTCTTCTCTTCTCTTCTCTTCTCTTCTCTTCTCTTCTCTTCTCTTCTTCTCTTTTCTTTTCTTTTCTTTCTTTTTAGAGAGAGAGTATTTTGCTATACGGCATGTGCACTCACAGGAGACAGAGAGAGACAAAGAGACAGAAAGCGAGAAATCACCACTCCAGGTGAGTGGCCATGCCACAGTCATTTCTCTTCAATTCTCATATTGGGATTTTGGATATGCACACACATGCAGACAGTGTGAGTTTCAAGCCTCTGGGTCCAGGACTCAAACCACGGTCAGCCATGTGGGAGTCTAGCAATGTAACTATTACAGCATCAGCTGGTTCTATTTCTTTCTTATTTGATTGCCTTTTATTTTGCCCTCTTCTGATTGCATTGGCTAGGACTTTCAATACTGCATTAAAAAGGAGTGGAAAAAATGGACGGCCTTGTCCTTTTCTAATATTTACTGAAAGAACTCACAATTTTTTTCATTCAGTATGACTTTTGCTATGAGTTTGTTATAGATGGCTTTTATTATTTTGAGAAATATAACTTTTTTGTGGAGGGATGTTTTTGCTATCAGGCAGTGCACTTTCCAAAAAAGACAGAGAGAGACAGAGAGACAGAAAGTTAGAAATGATTCCCCAAGGAGTATGGCTACGCTGCAATCCCTTCTCCACCATTCTCTTCTTGGGATCTTGGGCATACACACACATGTGCCCAGCGTGAGTTTAAGCCACTGGCTCGGGGACTTGAACTGTGGTCGACTACATGCGAGTCCAGCAACAGCCATTATGCCAACTGCTGGTCCCAAAATATAACTTTTTTATATATTTTACTGAGAGTCTAATCATGAAAGGTTGTAGTATTTTATCAAATAATTTTGCCTCTTTAATCTTTCTTTTAGTTAATGTGGTGTATTATATTAATTGTTTTGCAACTGCCCTTGTATCCCTGGAATAAAGTCTTCTTGGTTATAGTGTATAATCTTTATTATTATTATTATTTTCTTATTTTAAGGTTCTGCCATAGAGCATATCCACTCACCCCAGAAAGACAGAGAAAGGCAGAGAGAGAGAAAATGAGACATCACCCTTGGATAAGGAGATGGCCATATTGCAATCCCTTCTCTTTCATCCTCCTCTAGGGAATTCAGGAATGCATGAGATACTCCTGTGGTGCATTTCAAGCCCCAGGTCCCAAACTGGAATCACTGTTAGCCAAGTGGGAGTAGAGTGCCTTAACCATCATGCCACCTGCTGGCTCTGATGGTGTATAATCTTTCAAATGTGCTGTTGGATTTGATCTGCTAGTAGCATGCTGAGGATTTTTGCATCTGTGTTTACCAGGGATAATGGATATTTACCTATGATTTTCTTTTTTTGTCATGTTGTTTTCTGCTTTGGTATCATGGTGAAGTCACCTTCATCAAATGACTTTGTGAAAGGTCCTTCCATTTGAATCTTTAGAAATAGTTTGAGTAGGGTTGGTGTTAATTCTTTCTTCTTCTTCATCTTAATATTATTATTTACATTAAATTACTGTGCATCATTACAGCATATAAAATAAATTTTCCTAGCATAAATACACTGCAAATTAGCCCAGTCAAATATATTACCATCTACATTATCATCAACAGAAAATTATCTATTTTTCTGTCCCTAAATTATTTTTCTTTCTTTTTCTCTTTTTTTTTTTTTTTGGAGAGGTTTTTTTTTGCTATAGGACGCGTGCGCTCACCAGATAGACAGAGAGATAGAAAGCGAGAAATCACCCCCCAGGGGGGATGGCCACGCCACAATCCCTTCTCCTCCATTCTCCTCTCGGGATCTTGGGCACGCACGCACATGCGCCAGGCGTGAGTTTAAGTCACCGGGTCCAAGACTCGAACCTTGGTCGACTATGTGGGATTCCAGCGACACAGCCATTACGCTAACTGCTGGTCCTCTTTCTTTTTCTCTTGATTCCCTCCTGCTCACCCTCTCCCATTTCCCACCCTACTCCTACATTGTCTATTGTATCTACAGTTGCTCTCTATGCTTTTATACCTTCCAGTCTTTCAGTTTCTGTCATAGAGTGCAGACATTTGATATATATTTTGTGGGGACATACAATGCCTCTCTTTCATAGCCTGGCTTACTTTTTTAGCAGGAAATCTTCCATATTCATTCACTTTCCATCAATTGCCACAGTATAACTGTTTTCTATGATGAAGTAGTATTCTGTAGTGTATATATGCTACACTTTTTAAATTCATTCATCTGTTTGTGGACATTAGTGTTGACTCCATGTCTTAGCAATTGTGAGTAATGCCATAATAAAAATGGATGTTCAAGTGTTTTTCTTATGAGTGTATTTCTATTCTTTGGGTAGATAGCCAGCAGTGGAATTGCTAGATCACATAGTAGTTCTATTTCCAAATCCTTGATGAAACTCCGTATCATTCTCCACAGTTGCTGTACTAATTTACATTCCCACCAACAGGGAAGAAGAATTTCCTTTCACTGCATCTTCATTAGCACTTGATATTTTTTATTTTTTTAAACTTAGTCATTTTAACTGGGGTCAGGTGGTATCTCATTGTGGTTTTGGTTTGCATCTCCCTTATGATAACCGGTGTTGAGCATTTTTTTCCTATAATTTTTGGTTGTTCCTATATCTTCCTTAGAGAGTTCTCTGTTTAGCTCATTTTCACATCTTACAATTGATTATTGTTTTTTTTCTTTCTTTTTTTTTTTTTTTTTTTTTTTTTTTTAAGCTAAGCTGCTTGAACTTCCTGTATATTCTGGTTATCAGTCCCTTATCTGAGGCAAAGTTCACATACATATTCTTCCATTCTGAGGGTTGACTATTCACTCTAGTTATCATTTCTTTTGCTGTGCAGAAGCTTTTCAATCTGATGTAATCCTATTTGCTTATTTTTAGGATTATTACCTGTGCTTTGAGGGTCTTATTTAAAAAGTCTTTGCCTACTCTGATATTACCAAAGTTTCCCCTATTTTATCCACCGGTAATTTTATAATTAAATGTTCTAGCTGGAGATTTTGGATCCATTTTGAATTTATTTTTGTTAAATATGAGAGAGAGTTCCGTTTTATCTTTCTGAGGGTGAATAGCCTGTTTATCCAACAGCATTTGCTAAAGAGTTGTTCTGTCTCCACTTAACATATACCGAATGTCTGCACTCTATGACTGAAACTGATTGACTAACAGCTCTACAAACACAAGAGATGGGTGTGAATGTCAGATGAGGTGTATGTGGAGGAGTGGGGCCTAACGAAGGACATTTGGAGAAGGGATACGGAGGTAGATCATTGACGGGATGCGGAAGTGTGGTGTTATCGGTTGAAGATATTTTGATCAATGGGACTGGGGAGAAATGTTCACATATTGAAATGCTCACATTGTAAGCTAAACAATGCGATTGAATGTATATACAAAAAAAAAGAAATAAAATAATAAAAAAAATAGAGTAGTTCTTTTCCACACTGGATTGACTGGTGTCCTTTGTCAAAAATCGTTTAGCTGTAGGACCAGCAGTTAGCGTAATGGCTATGTCGCTGGACTCCCATGTAGTTGACTGCGGCTTGCGTCCCGGACCCGGTGGCTTAAAACTCATGCCGGGCGCATGTGCGTGCGTGCCCAAAATCCCTAGAGAAGAATGGAGGAGATGGGATTGCAGTGTAGCCATCCTCCCCTGGGGAGTGATTTCTCGCTTTCTGTTTCTCTGTCTCTCTCTGTCTTTCTGGTGAACGCACGTGCCCTATAGCAAAAACCTCTCAAAAGAAAAAAGTTATGTTTTCTATATTCATCCACTTTGAATCAAATGATAGGGTCTCTTTCATTATGACCATTTTTTTTAGATTTTTTTTTCTGCCACAAGGCATATGCACTTTCCAGAGACAGAGAGAGACATAAAGAGAGAGAATGTTGAAATCACCCCCAGTGAGAATAGCCATGCTGCAACTTTTTCTCCTCTATTCTTCGCTTGGTATTTGGGGCACATGTGCACATGTGCCTGGTGTGTATTTCAAGCTGCCAAGTATGGGACTCAAACTGTAGTATTAGATATGTGGGATCCAATGCCTTAACCACTATGTAACCTATTGGCCCTTCTTAGAACTTTTTGATCCATGAGCTGTAGAATGGATGTTGTATTAGCTGGCATGAAGCCAACATTAATGTCATTGGATATCTCCATTAAAGCTCTTGGAAGACAAGATGAATTGTCAATGAACAATAATATATTTTAAAAATTTTTGTGTGCAGTAGTTATCAATGATGGGTTTAAAGCGTTCAGTAAACAATTTTTTTAAAAAGGTGTGATGTCAACACACTTTGTTCTTTTATTCAAGGAACACAGGCACAGTAGATGTAGCATAATTGCTAAGGTCCCCTAGATTTCTTCTATGTTGGGATGACCTATAGTGAGCGTTACCTGCTGACCTCCATGGCTTATGACTGCTATCTGGCCATTTCCACCCTCTGTTTATGCTTGGGCCATGGCAGGGAGATTGTGCATATGTTTGTTTATATGTTCCCATTCTGAGGTTTTGTATATGCAATAATATTAATTGCATATATTCAGTTTGACACATTCACATCGAAGTTCTTATGGTTTATTTATTTATTTATTTATTTATTTATTCCATGAGACAAATACAAATGGAAAGAGAAAGAAGTGGGGGAAAATCCCCAGTATCTACTATCCCAGATTTGGAGCAAGTGCTCAACATTCTTAAGGAGTTTTCAGGACATGAATGCAGGACCTTTCTTGTATGGGTACAGTTGTGTTATTTTTCTGTTACCATCAGAACCTTGGGTTTTTGTAATAAGATTATCATCCATGTGTTTTTCCGTGAAGTTCCACCCCTGGTGAAGTTGGCATGCAATATGAAGGAGAGATACCAGACTGTACTTCTGTTTGGCTTCCAGATTCATTATCCCCACTGTGCTCATACTGAACTCTTACATTTCCAACATTCTGCCTTCTGGCCATCAAAGCCTTCCTTAATTTACCATTCTAATTAATCTTCGTTACCTTATATGTGACTCTATTTCCTGTATTTTCTCTCATCCTAGCTCCATCTGTCCTTTTAGAGGGATAAAATGGTCTCTGACTTTACTGTACTGTCCCATATGATGAATGTTCTTTCAGTCTGAGGGATAAAGAAGTGAAAGAATCTTTGGGAAAAAACCCTTCAAGTTAGCACAATCTAAATTTACTATAGGGCATGTGCGCTCACCAGAAAGACAGAGAGAGACAGAGAGACAGAAAGCGAGAAATCACCCATCCCAGAGGGGATGGCCACCCCGCAATCTCTTCTCCGCCATTTTCCTCTTGGGATCTTGGGCACACATTCACACACACACGGCACTATCTAAATTTTAAATTTATTTAAGTTTCTCAAGTCAATAGTAAATGTAACAGACTACTTCAGGGAAGATAGGAAAACTAGATTTAAAAAAAGGATAATTTTGGTTTTTGCACCAGCTGGTGGCATGATAGTTAAGGTGGCTGGATCTCACACTGCTGACAGCATGGTTTAAGTCCTGGACCCAGTGGTTTGAATAATAAACAGGATGTGTGTGCTCAAAATCCCATGAGAAGAATGGAAGAGAACACTTTGGTTGTGCCTGTCATGAAGTGCTTTCTCACTTTCCTATCCCTCTGTCTCTTTTTCTCTTTCAACTCTCCAGTGAGCACACATGGCCTAAAAACGTAAAATATTTTTTCATCTATTAAATTCAATTCAACAAGGGACCAGCAATTAGCGTAATGGCTATGTTGCTGGACTCCTGTGTAGTTGACTGCGGTTTAGTCCCGGACCCAGCGGCTTAAACTCACGCTGGGCGCGTGTGCGTGTGTGCCTAAGATCCCAAGAGGAGAATGGAGGAGAAGGGATTGTGGCATGGCCATCCCCCCTGGGGGGTGATTTCTCGCTTTCTATCTTTCTGTCTCTGTCTTTCTGGCGAGCACACTCGCCCTATAGGGAAAACCTCTCCAAAAAAAAAAAAAAAAAAAAAAAAAAAAAAATTCAATTCAACAAGAGATGTTTTGTTTCCTTTCTTAGTTCTTTTTGTTTCAGTGATTGGCTTATAATCTATACAATAGAATATATATTAAATTCAATATTGGTAATTTTTTTATAGGCAAAATTGAAAAGTGCGTAATACTTCTAGAATCCCACTAATTAAATGGGCTTTCATCTCTACAATCGAACCATTCTTTCTCTTACTTGGTGGCATTTATGTGGATATGAGGAAACATAGTACTGATTGTCATGATTTCAAGGTGCACACCAAATCCTTCTGCACAGTGCTCACAGGGCTTTCTCAGTGACAGATGAATAAGCAATGTTAGTAATATTTTAATGTGGTCCAGTGCAACAGGGCACTATGGTATGATACTGGAGGCCTTATGAGAAGATGGGGTTCCCATCACAGGTCTACATGAATATGGTGAGTATGCCCTGGGCATGCTGTGAGAAAAAAAGGCTGGCTACAAGGCTGAGGAGAAAAAAACAGCATGGGGATCCTGTCACAGGTGACTTTCTGTCTCTATCAGTCACTTTCTATCATGAAGGAAATCAATAAACTTTCAGAAAGGATTTTTCAATAAAAAGAGTAGGCAATAATATGTAAGAACACAAGTTCACTTGTGATATATCAGACATGCTGGAGTTAATACAAATGGTGAAGCGGCTACAATTATTTGTCCTAAGCTATTAAATTTTAATGAAATTTGTAAATGTGCTAATTCTAGCAGTAGGTATAATCGTTTGACAGCCAAGTTCTTAATTCTAAGGTGCAAACTTTCTCATCGATAAAGCATAACTAATAATTTTG
The DNA here is from genome assembly GCA_026018925.1 of Tupaia tana. NCBI lineage: Eukaryota > Metazoa > Chordata > Mammalia > Scandentia > Tupaiidae > Tupaia > Tupaia tana. The sequence goes on from JAKSZU010000012.1 coordinate 51,742,447, forward strand.
ATGTTGCAATATTGTAGAAAGTATTGAATAAAATATCAATAAACCTGCTATGGGCTAGATATTGAGCTGTAATTTTCTTCATAGTCAGGCTTCTACCAGAAGGAAAGAACCTTGGGTCTAGAACACAGTTAGGTTTTTGTTTGTTTATTTCTTGTTGTTTCATTTTAGTTGCTGTTTTTTCCTAGTAGAATGCATATTGTGTTACCCGAGGGAAAGTGCTATGGAGATTCTCTCTGTAGGAAAGAAATCTCTGAATTTGGATTAAGAATATAAAGATATGGGACCAGAAGTGGTATAGTGGTCACATCACTGGACTCCTACAGGGCTGACCACAGTTCGAGTCCTGGACCTGGCAGCTTCAAACTCACATCGGACGCATGTGTGTGTGTGTGCTCCAAAATTCCAAGAGGAGACTGGAGGAGAAGAGATTGCAATGTGGCTAATTTCCTGGGGGTTTATTTTTCACTTTCTGTCTCTCTGTCTCTTAGGTTAGTGCATGCATCCTATAACAAAAACCTCTCTCTAAAAAAGAATCTAAAAATATGATTTACTACATGGATTTAAAACTATTTTAAAATTGTAAAATTCCCTTGGGCATTTTGCCTAATATTATGTTGATATAAAAGACACACGATATACACAATATTTCTATATACTCAAAGCTTTTGAATGAATTTGATGGAGATACCTTACCTAAAAAGAAAATTTTGATCAAATTTCCATTTCTTTTTTTCTTTTTTTGTAAGGATTTTGCCATAAAATACATTTGTTCTCTATATAGAGAGAGATACAAAGAGAGACAGTGAGAAGAATAGCAAAAAATTACTCTTCAGTGGGGATGGCCACCCCACGATTTCTTCTCCTTCATTTCCTCCTTGGATTTTGGGCATGCATACACATGTGCTCAGCATGATTTTCAAGCTGCCAGGTCTAAGATTTGAACCTTGTTCAGCCATGTGGGAGTCCAGTGTCATTAACCACTATGCCATCTGCTGGCCCCCTATAATTTTCTTATTAAAGTTTAATCATCAGATTTCAAAGTCAAACTATATGTATAAAAAACATTCAACTTTTTTTTTTTTTTCCAAAACTGCTTCAAAATATGAAGGAACTGGGACCAGCAGTTAGTGTAATGGCTATGTCGCTGAACTCCCATGTAGTCGACCAACCGTGGTTCAAGTCTCGGACCCAGTGGCTTAAACTCACACCAGGCGCATTTCCGTGCATGCCCAAGATCCCGAGAGGAGAATGTTTCTGTCTTTCTGGTTAGTGCATGTGCCCTATAGCAAAAACCTCTCAAAAAAAAAAAAAAAAAAATATATATATATATATATATATATATATATGAAGGAGCGTTAATTTTTTTGAGAGGTTTTTGCTATAGGGCACATGCACTAACCAGAAAGACAGAGAGTGATACAATTACAAAAAGTGAGAAATCCTCCCCAGGGGGCATAACAACGCTGCTATCCCTTCTCCTCCATTCTCCTTTCAGGATCTTGCACACACAAGCACATGCACCTGGCCTGACTTTAAGCCACTGGATCTGGGATTAGAACCACAGATGACTACATGGGAGTCCAGCAACATAGCCATTGGACCAACTGCTGGTCCCAAAGGAGCATTAATTTTATGAAAAGTCTGTAGTTGCAAAGAATCATACTGAAGAAATTTAAATATCTCAATATGATAAGCTTTAAATAGCTTGCATCACAAAAAATAAAAATTAGTTATTTGCTTAATATTACTTTTAAAATTTTAATTTGTCAAATTTAATTGAATTATGCATGCATACAAACATGTCTATAGCCAGTAGTTTGAAAAATGCAATTAAAGTCAGACCCTGCTCAAAAATAAAATAAAATAAAATAAAATAAAATAAAATAAAATAGAATAGTTTAAAAAAAGACATACGAAAAGAAAAAGAAAGAACACCCTCTATCTTTGTGGCCAGAGGTTCTGTGTTGCTTTTCTGAAGGCTTCTTTGACATCTTTGTTTCTCAGGCTATAGATGAAAGGGTTGAGAAATGGGTTGACCACAGTATAAAACAGAGTAGCCACTTTGTCCTTCTTCAGAGAGTAGGTGGAACTGGGTCTTGAATATGTGAAGAGCAGGGATCCATAGAAGAGCGTAACAGAGACGAGGTGGGAAGCACAGGTGAAGAATGCCTTACGCCTTCCTGAGGCTGAGCGGATCCTCAGGATAGCCAGGAGGATGCTGAAGTAGGAAATCAGAATGGCGAGAATGCTGGAGAGGACTGCGAAGCCCACCAAACCTGAGAGGACCTTTTCATAGACCTGGGTGTCTGTGCAGGACATTTTTACCAGGGGTAGTACATCACAGAGAAAGTGGTCAATGACATTGTTTCCACAGAAACTCAGACGGAATGTGTTGGCAGTGTGGGCTATGGCATTCAAAAATCCTCCGATGTAGGAGCCAGCAACAAGTCTAGTGCAGAAGGAAGTGGACATGATTCCTGAATAAAGCAGTGGGTTACAAATTGCCACGTGGCGGTCATAAGCCATGACAGCCAGGAGGTAGCACTCGGTGTAGGCTACAACACAGGAAAAGAAGAACTGGGCCCCACATCCAGCCAAGGAAATACGCTTATCTTCTGAGATGCAAATGGCCAGGATTTTGGGGGTGTACACTGAGGTATACCAGAAATCCAAAAAAGACAAACTGCCAATAAAAAAGTACATAGGTGTATGCAAGTGGGGATCAATGCGGATTAAGATCACCAGGGTCATGTTCCCTGACAAAGTTATTAAGTAAAGTGTCAGGAATATTCCAAACAAGATAAGCTGTTGCCGGGAATCTGCTGAGAAGCCCAACAAGATGAATTCAGTAAGGATGGTGCGATTTCCCACTTCCATGACCACAGAGGGAAAGCCTGATTAATATAATGAGAAAAAGATCATTTAGTGACTTTTCTACTGAAATAAGTAAATATTATATCAATTAAATCAACAATACTAAGAAGCTTTTAAGTTTGTTCTTATCTGAAATTAGTACTTTTGTCTGTGACTTGAAGACTACTGTCTTTAGAGATGGAAATGGTTTTAAATCTAAGAATTTCACTTATTAGCTGTTTAATATAAGACAGGTCCTTTATTTTTGTGATCTAGGCTAAAACAATGAAGCTCACAAAGATTACTAATAGTTTCCTGACAGGTTATCAAATAAGTAAAGAAGATATACATAAAAATACTCAAATCTTTGGTACCTAATGGGCACTCAAAAGATTTCATTATCCTGGGAACCAGCAGTTAGCGTAAAGGCTATGTCGCTGGACTCCCACGTAGTCGACCACGGGTCGCGTCCCAGACCCGGTGGCTTAAAACTCACGCCAGGCACGTGTGCGTGCCCAAGATCCCGAGAGGAGAATGGAGAAGAAGGGATTGTGGCATGACCATCCCCACTGGGGGATGATTTCTTGCTTTCTGTCTCTATGTCTCTCTGTACACTCCCTATAGCGAAAACCTCTCAAAAAAAAAAAAAAAAAGATTTCATTATCCTTCCACAAGTTATCAAGAACATTTTATGTGTTGGACAATATGTTGATAGCTATATGAATAACAGTATACTGTTTTATTCTCACTACTATAGTATGGAAATAAATTAATTATATATTATTGATCATGTGCAAGTTACTATCTTAAGTCCTATACCAAATCCATTTAATATTTACCTTACATACAAGATAAGGAGTAATCTAGCCCTGTAGTATGTTATCTAAGAAGCAGTCATGGCTCAGCCAATCACAAGCTTCTAACTGATAAGTCCGTCTCTACATATGGCATGAACTCATCACATTATGTTTGATAGGGAAAATGTCAACATATAACCAATCTGTCTATAATTACTTCCTGATCACAATACTGCATGGCCTTTTTGAACTTCTGCTTCATGGTGGTGCCCAATTCATACATTACTTTTTGTTCATATAAACTCTGCTAAATTTAATTTCTCTCAGTTTTTAATTTAAAAGTGATATTTTGCTCTTGTTGCTGTAGTTGGTGAAACTAAAACAGAGCTTAAGTAACATGCTCAAGGTCAGACACTAGTTAATAGCAGAGCTGCTGTTTGAACCCAGAATTTCTTAATCAAGAGTTTATGCTCATAATTAGTAAGGCATTTACCTCTACTATAACTTATTAAGTGATCTCATATGTTCTCTGATGTATGGTAATATTATAACCCTATGACAACCTGAAAATTTTTACCTACTATAATATTTTGAAAGAAGTTCTTGTCTTAAGAATGTTTGCTTTCTGCCATCTTTGAGTTGAGGTGAGATTTATATACATACTTGAGACCTTTTATTAAAAAAAAAATGAAGAGCTCTGATTTTGTTTTAAAGGCATTGAGAAACTATGAACTCGTATGAGTTAATATCCTGAGGCTCTAACATTTTTAGAAAGAAAAGAGAATATATTTAATTAAAAATATTATCATACTAGTAGGTAGCTATTCTAGCAGGACAGATATCCCGGTGGACTTCCCTTTAAGGAAGTGAATAAAACTAAGAAAGGGTAAACATTTAAAATACTTAACTTTGAGCAATGCTAGAGCCAATAGTGTAACTAGAATACAAATATAAGACCTCTACCTTTAGGTCTAGTGCTTCTGTTGTTACGAAGTGAAATATGGTATCTACTTTAAATGCAGTAAATGATGTACAGAGAGGGCGTATTTTTGTTGATGACATTGTGATAAAGACAATTTGATATCCTGATAACCATCCTACTTCCATAATTATCAGTATACAATGGAACTCTACTAATTAGCACATAGCACAAAAATAACTGTAGTTGTACATTCAGAATTCCAGAAGATAGCGCTAAGTAACTTTTAATCATCTTGCTCACCACTTGTCTTTATCTACTTAAGACTTCAACCAAATTAGATTACCCACATAATCAATTTTTTTCTTAATAATCCAACGCATTCAGGGTCAGATGTTTGCACAGCAGTAAATCCTGATGCTCTGCAGGACTTAACCCACCTGAGAAAGTTTCAATTTTGTGTACAAAGACCTCCCTGAGTACACTGGGCTTGCATGTGTCCCTGATCGGGGTATATAGCTTCATATCAAGACCCTACTGGGTTACTGTATTTTATTTTATTTTTCTGTCTCTCTCTCCCTTTCTCTAATGGAAGAAATAATTGAACCAAGAAAAAAATCTAACACATTCTTAGAACTTCATAGTTCAATGGGTAGTGTTATGTTGTCATGAGTTTACAGAGTTTATGTGTGTGTGTGTGTGTGTGTGTGTGTGTGTGTATTTATTTATTTTTTTCTCTAAGTTTGATCAAGACTGAATAGAATAATCTGGGGAAATAATTGTAGTTATTATATTTATAATGTAAACAATGTTGGATTATGGCCACTATTTCAGTGGTTACTAAGAAATTTCTTTACTCTCCATATCTGAGACTTATTAAGCACATTTTTAACACGATATAATTTGAGAAAAATTAAAAGATCTGGACAGAGAAAATTACTATTCTTCTTGATCTGACTCTGAACATGCAAATGAATAATATAATAAATTCTTTTTTTTTTTTGAGAGTTTTTTTTGCTATAGGGCGCTTGCACTCTCCAGACAGACAGAGAGAGACATAGAGACAGAAAGTGAGAAATCACCCCCCAGGGGGGATGGTCACGCTGCAATCCTTTCTCCTCCATTCTTTTCTCGGGATCTTGGGCACGCACGCACATGTGCCCGGCATGAGTTTTAAGCCACCGGGTCCAGGATGCAAACCGCGGTCAACTACGTGGGAGTCCAGCGACATAGCCATTACGTTAACTGCTGGTTCCCATAAATTCTTTAATATACTGTTCAAAGTCTTCCTAGAAGAACAATTATTTCAATGAAATCTGGAAAGTTCGAAGCATTTATCCAGATGACTTCCCCTTTCTGGGATAAGAAGGAAGGGGAAAACAATCCCATCAGAATACTATGCACTTGAGTGTTCCACGGGAGAGAGAGCCTTTTTGCATTTAAGCAACTGAGAGAGGTTAAATAATGATGGGACAAGAAAGATAGCTTGAATGAGTCAGAAACGTCACTGTATTACAAAATTTTGGAAACCACAAATAGAAATTGAATCTGTTCCCATAATGAGGAATAAGCATAATCATATTTACATATCTAAAGCTCTTTTGGCTACAGGTAAGAGTATATATTGAAGGGAGTAATTATTGTTCACTTTAAACTGGAAACATCTAAAATCCTTTCTTCCATCACCTAGTAGACAGCACTGAAAGCCCATCATTCTCAATCTTTCTTTTGTACTGGAGTTACTGTGTACATGCCAATTTATTCTCAGAATGCCCAGGGGAGCATAAAACCAAGACTCTTTTCTTTTCCTTTTTTTCCTCAAAGAATTATTTTATTTAACTTTATTTATTTATTTATTTTAATTTGACCAGAGAAGGATGGGGTTGGGGGAATGAGAAAGCAAGCTGCCAGGTTCGGGACTCAAACCGTGGTCAGCCATATGGGAGTCTAGCACGCTTAACCACCACGCCACCTGCTGGCCCTAAGACTCTTCAAATATGGCTGGTGTCATGTTTCTTGTCTGTGTTTTTATACAAAAAACGGTAAAGTCTTAGGAAAAGCAGATAAATAAATTTGAAGAAAGCTTGAGAACACTCTTTAAAAAGACCTCGAGTTGGGACCAGCAGTGGTTAAGGTGGTAGACTCCCACAAGGCTGATTGTGGTTTTAGTCCCAGTCCTGGCAGTTTGAAAGTCAGGCCAGGTATATGTGCATGCAAGCCCAAAACCCAGGAACAAAATAGAGAAGTGATTGCAGCATGACCATGTCTTCTAGGGGTGATTTCTCATCCTCTTTCTCACGGTCCCTCTCTGTATCTTTCTCGGGGGAGTGCACTATAAACTATGACAAAAACCTTGATAAAAATAGACTCAGGTTTTAGTCATTTATCTGACTGCTGTGTGCATTATATAACAAATTAATAACATTATATTTTAATATCAAAGCTTTTCCATTTAAAATAGGAGAGAAACAAAACTGCAAATGTCATGCAGTATGAAAAAATGACCACAATTATTTACTGATTTCATGATGAGTACAATGTTTCTCTTTTTCTTTTTATTTATTTATTTTTTTCCCCTAACTGCTTCAGTCTGGCCTTGAGGTTTGCTTTATGCAAATAATTTGCCACATAGGCAGCCCCATGTGGGTTCCAAGCCTGGGTGTCAAGAGGCCTTTTATAGCTCTCTTCTCATTTTGGAATACTGCCACCACCACTATAAATAAGCTAGATTAGCTTGCTGGATAATGAGTCATCTGACCACACTCTCCCTGTCATCTCAGCGCTCATTAAGCTGACCTGTAGATGTTTGAATGGGTCATTCTATATGACCCAGCCCCCAAAATATCTGGCAGGGATCAAAACTGCACACTTGAAATGTTATCTGATTCAAATTCAATTCCATTACTTGACAGTGTTATACTCTTGGGAAAGTCTCTTAAAAAAACCTTCAACCTACATTTCTTCACTTATGAAAAATTGAGAATATTGTCAGTGTTATATAAGTGAAATGCATAGCTCAGTGTCTGGATAGAAAATATATGTAATAACTGGTGGCTTTTTTCTTTCTAATTGAAAAGACTAGTGCCTACTGTATTTATAGAAATTCAACTGTTGCAGACAAAAATAAGGTAAAGCTTCAGTAAAAAGACAATTTAAGACAGAATGGTAATATCTTTCTGAATCTTGATCCAGAAGGGCAATATTTTTGTCACCTACATAAGCTATTTTTTTAAATATTTGTTTTACTTATTTTATCTTTTTTGTGTGATGAGAACATTAAAGAATTACTCTTTTACTAAATTTTAAATAATCAGTATGGTATATTGTTAAGTACAGTCACTCTGTTGGGCTCTAGATCCCAAGGACTTATTTATTTTAAACTAAAAATTTGTGCTATTTCACCAATATCTTCCCATTTTCTTCATGAACTCGCTTCTGGTAACCACCATTTTACTGACTATTTCTATGGTTCAAATTTTTTATATGGCATTAATATGGGAGATCATGCAGTATTTGTCTTTCTTTGGTAGGCTTTTTTTTTTCACTTAACATAAGGCACCCCAAGTTTATCTATGCTGTTGCAAGTTATTTCTCATATAAATAGAAAAAAAAAAACTCTAAAATTTGTGTGAAACTGTAAAAGACTCCAAATAGCCAAAGTAATGTTGAGAAAGAGATAAGCTAATTATTTACTTATTTCAAACTCCATTACAAGCTATGATGTAACAGTACACTACTAACATAAAAACAGATACATAGACAAACAGAAGAGAGCTAAGAAAGAAATCCTTACAAATAGTCTTTAACAGGGCATCAACAACCCACAATGGGGAAATTATAACCTTTTCTTTAATAAAAATGAATGTTTATTTAATTTTATTTATTATTATTATTTTTAAATTTGACCAGAGAGAGAAAGAAAGTGTGATAGCAAGCTGCCAGGTCTGGGACTATAACCACAGATGACCAATTAAGTGCAATACCACCTCCTGGCCCCCAGAATTTACAGTGTCTTTAATAATTGGTATTAGAAGACTGTATATCTACAAGAAAAAAGAATGAAATTGAACCATTTTCTTACACCATACAAAAGAATTCATTTAAAGTGGATTAAAGACACGTGAAAACCTGAGACAATAAAACTCCAAGAAAAAATATCGTGATAAATCTCCTTGACTTTGAGTGGCATTGGAAATGTTCTGGAGGTGGAGGAGATCTGAAACCAAAATTATAAACAAAACCAACACTAAAGACGTGGGACAATCTCCCCTTGTAAAATTTGACATAAGAGTGACAGGTTTAGAAGTGCAAAGTTTACCAGCCTTGGGTTGAGTCATGCAATTGGCATGTAGCTTTGACCTTAATCATACATGATTTTAAGAATATTATTTCTGCTCTCACCCATATAAAAATTTTGATTTATCTTTTTCTTTTCATATAAAAAATTTTAAACCTTCTTAAAAAAGAATGATTTTATTTAACTTTATGTATTTATTTGTTCATTTTAATTTGACCAGTGAGGGACAGAGCAAGAGAGAGTGAGAGAGGAAGTGAGAAAGCAAGCTGCCAGGTCAAGGACTCAACCACAGTCAGCCATATGGGAGTCTAATATCCCTAACTGTCACACCAACCTCCGGCCACGATTCATCCTTTTCAAGCACTATGCTCCTATGAGTCTAATTTAAAAATTTTATTTTTAAATTAACACATAAAATTTAAAAATCAGGTATTATTTTATTTATTATTACTTATTATTATTTAATTGTCTCTATTCATCAGAGAACAACAGAGAGAGAGAGAGAGAGAGAGAGAGAGAGAGAGAGAGAGAGAGAAAGCAAGTTGCCAGGTCTGGGTTCTATTCATGGTCAGCTTTGTTGGAGTCCAGCACCCTAACCACCATGCCACCTGCTAGCCCTATAAAATTATATGTATCTATTGTGCTTGAAATATTAATGTTGGGACCCAGCTCTTGACATGGTGGCTAAGATGTCTTGATCGCATATGGCAGACTATGGGGTTTGAGTCCTGAAGCTGATGCTTGGAAAACACAGCAGACATATGTCTGCAAATGCCCAAAATCCTAAAAGAAAGAAGAAATGGAAGAGAAAAGATTGTGGCTTGACCATTCCCCATGAGAGGTGCTTTCTTCTTTTTCATCTACATTTGTCTCTGTCTCCTTCTAGCAATATATATATATATATATATAGCAATTATATACATTGTGAAATGATTAAATTAAATTTATTTTTCCTATTAAGTAAACAATTCCAAAACCAAAAATTTGTAAATTTCTGAAATAAAAACATTTTGATAAACCTACTCATTTTCTAAAAACCAAATTTGTGATAAACCAGTTTTGTTTCTCTCCTATCTGTTTTTTAATCTTCCAGGAACTACTGAATTCTTTTCCTTCACAATCTATCCTGAAGTCGAACACTTACACTATCTCTCTGCTACCATCATCATCTTTTTGCCAAGGCTACTGCAGCAAACTTTCAACTTTGCCCTCCTGTAGTTTATTCTCAATGCAGCAGCCAGCATGGTCCATAAGAAATTGGCAAGGAACCAGCAGTTGGTGCAATGGCTATGTCGCTGGACTTCCATGTAGGCGACTGTGGTTCAAGTTCTGGACCTGGTGGCTTAAACTCATGTCGAGTGCGGTGCATGCATGCCCAAGATCCCAAGAGAGACTGGAAGAGAAGGGATTGTGGTATGGCCATCCCCCCGGGGGAGTGATTTCTCACTTTCTGTCTCTCTGTCTCTCTCTGTCTTTATGGCAAGCACACGTGCCCTATAGCAAAAACCTCTCAAAAAGAAATAGGCAAATAAAGTCACTTCTGTGTTTAAAACTACATAAAGTCTCTTATTTTATTTTAAGTAGGAATCAGATTCTCCACAATGGCCAAGAGGGCATCCATTATGTACATTATCTGCATTATGTACAGGTTCTTCCCTCCCCCCATTTTAGTATTTAATACATTCAACCACTGTACATCGCTACAGCTTGTAAAATGAATTACCCAGAATGAATACTCTTCACACCAGTCCAGTTGAAAATATTATACACGTTATCATCAACCAATAATCCTTCATTTCTGTATCTCTTAAATGTCTTGACTCTCTATTTTTCTCTTTGATGCCTTTCCTCTTTCTCCCCCATCTCCAAACCTCTTCCCACACTGTTTCCAGTGTCTATAACCATATTCCATACTTCCATATCTTCTAGTCTGTCAATTTCTACCATAGAGTGCAGAAAGTTGGTATGTATTACGTGGGGACATACAATGTCTCTCTTTCATAGCCTGTGTTGCTTCACTTAGCAGTAAATCTTCCATATTCATCCACTTTCTGTGATATTCCAGGGTCTTGCTTTTCATGGCTGAGTAGTATTTCATAGTGTATATGTGCCACTATTTTTATAATCTACAAATGCACACTCCTTCCTCATTCTGCTCTAGCCTTGATATTTCTTTTTACTGTTCCCTGAAATACCAGCCTTACTGCAATATCAAAGATTTTTGAACCATTTATTACTTCTTCCTGAGTTATTATTCTCCATATACTAGTCTGGCTCACACTCTCTTTCTTTTAAATCACTTTAACTGATCATTTTCTGACTAATGCCTATTCTACTCATTCTATTTAAAATGATATGCTCATTTGACCAACAGGCTACATTCCTTACATTTGATTAAGAAATTCTTGGGATTTCATCCATACATATTGTCATCTTTGTTTATTGAATTTATCATCTGCTTCTCACTACTAGAATGCAAAATCCCTAAAGCTGAAAACATTTTGTTTTACATTTTTTTCCTGCAAATAAAAAAGTTCCTAGGAATTAAAAAGCACTATATAAGCCACAATCCCTCTCGGGTTCTTGGACACGCATGCACACATGCCCGGTGTAAGTTTAAGCTACCAGGTCTGGGACTCAAATTGCGTTGACTACATGTGAGTCCAGCGACATCAACTGCTGGTCTCACAAAATCTATCTTCAATTACATTTTCTAAGCTCAATGAATTGTATCAAATATAAGAAGAAAGAGGAAACCAAAAGTAGCATTCTAAATCCTCAAATTTTTCTTTAAGCTGAAATAAATAGCCATTAATGTGAAAATATTTAATTATAGGTACAAAAGAATGTCTGAGTCTATAATGGATTCTCAAGATGCATCTGATGAGATATTGCCTCTGTTCCCTGCTCCCTTCATGAGAACACTCAAAATTCTATGGAAGTAGTATTGTGCTCTGGCTCCTGAAAATGAATCCAAGAAGTGAAAACATCATATACTAGTAGTCTGGACAGCATAAAGTAATACAACTACTAGATTCAAAAAGTATTTCAGGGAACCGGCAGTTAGCGTAATGGCTATGTCGCTGGACTCCCACGTAGTTGACCGCGGTTCGCGTCTCGGACCCGGTGGCTTACAACTCATGCCGGGTGCGTGTGCGTGCGTGCCCAAGATCCCGAGAGGAGAATGGAGGAGAAGGGATTGCGGTGTGACCATCCCCCCTGGGGGGTGATTTCTCGCTTTCTGTCTCTCTGTCTCTCTCTGTCTGTCCGGCGAGCGCACGCACCCTATAGCGAAAAACCTCTCCAAAAAAAAAAAAAAAAAAAAAAAAAAGTATTTCACATATTCTGTGGTCTTGATTTCTTAACTGTCGTACTAAATTTTTATTTCTCGAAGAAAGTCAGATACATAATTGGATGGAATCTTATTTAGATGGGAGTGTGTGTTCATATGTGTGTGCACCTGTGCACATACGTGGCATTGCAATTACTTTTTGAAAGATATACCAAGCAGAAACTGAAAGTTTTGTGATATAGAAGCATGAAAGGCAATGATAGATACTCAAGAAAGTAAGGATAAGTGTAATGGGGGGGTGGATAACAGTGGGGAGCAGGGAACAGGTGAAGAAAAAAAGTACATTTAATTCACAAACTAAATGAAAAGGTATTTGCTGATGATAATGTATGTAGTAATGTCCTTATCTTGATTGGTACTCATGGTATTCATGCTGGAAAAAGCAATGTTGTACACTGTAAGGATAAAATAAAATATAAGCAATAAAAAAAGAAAAAAGACCAGACTCTCTATCTCCCTTGTAATGCAGCTATGGTCTCAGTCAAGCCAAAATGCTTAGTTCTGTTTGACATAAAGTGCTTACCCTTGTTCTAGAAGTCTAAGATCTGGAAGGGTCAACCTTTTTTCTCTCTTCTGGTATTCTGATGTGTCTTTGAAGTCCATAGTATATTTGTTTCCTCAACAGTCTTTTGGGACTCCTCCGCAGTGCAGAAATAAGTACCTTAGTCTCCAAAGTCTCTGAGTTCAACTAGAATTCAAAGATGACATATTAATTAGAATGCCATGAACTGAGCACTATCTTATTAAAAGTTTACACTTTATGGATCTAAGACACAGTATAATAGTTTAGTGTGCCTTACAATTAATAATAGAAATACTCTAAATAGCACCTGTTAGGCTTGTGTAGACTATATCATGTGGTCTGTAATTTTTTTCTCTTTGCCAAATGAAGTTCTTTCAATCCTGACTGTACTTTTTGGCCTCACCCATCAGGAAAATTCTAACCATTCTTGCTGTTACGTGCTAATTTGTGCCTACTCCAAAATTCATATTGGAGTACTAAACCCAATTATTCATAATGTAGCTTTGTAGTTATATAGGGCCTTTAAAAAGGTAATTACATTAAAATGAGGTGCTTAGGGTAGGCCCACCTTAAATTATATGGTATCTTTTACAGAGAGGAATTTTGGGCACACAAAGAGACAGATGTGTATGCACACAAAGAAAAAGACCATGTGAGAACCCAGCAAGACAATGGACAAATAGAAGCCAAGGAGGGAGGCCTCAGAAGGAACCAACTCTCCTGGTACTTTGAACTTGGACTGGTAGCCTCCAGAACTGGGAAAATAAATGTTTGTTGTTTAAGTCTTCAGTCTATGGCATTTTGTTATGCCACGCTTAGCAAACTAATACGCCTGGTTACTGCCACTGACGTTTTTTATGTTGGTGCAATCTCATGTTTTATATGTAAAATACTACCAAAATTAGAACTTTTGAGGCATCACAATAAAATTTTCTCTAATTTTTAGGTTAAGTATACTTACAACTGTACAGGCAAAGAAATATAAATATGCACAGAACCTTAAATGTCATTTTTAATTACTTCATCCAGGGGAAGTTATCACTAAATGTTCTTTTATATGTGAAGTTTCTAAAATATATTTTTCCGTCTCCTTGTTTATTGATTTCTGTCTCTTTTCCTATCTACAGCTCCATTTCTATTTCAGAAAACTGCTATACTTTTCCCATGATTCTTCAGAAGTCAGTGGAGTATTTATTTGGTATAATCTGTTCTCTTTGAGTCACAACAGACAAAGAAATGAAAATCACAGAAGAAAAAAATAAACTCATTTCTTGGGACATTAAACTGGGGGACTTCAAAAAGTTTGTCTAAAGATGGAATTAAGGCACAAGCTTATTTTGGTGCAAACAGAATTTTGGAAGCCATGAATAATTTAATTATAATACATTTTTTTTCTTGAATTAATTAAAAACCTCTTGTATAGCTGATATTTTTCATAGAACATTCTAATATTTTGTTAACAAATAGGGTAAATACTTACTTACATTTAATAAATGAATTCATGGAGTGCCTATATGTTTTCCAGAGAGCGAGAGAGGAGAGGAAGAAAGTACTACCCAGTGGAGAATGGTCATGGCACAATCTCTTCTCCATTTCTCTAAGCTGTGGGGTATGTACAAACATTCTCCCATCATGTCCTTCAAATCTCTGGGGACAGCATTTGAATTGCACAGGTGGCCATGTAAAATCTGGCTCCCATAAACAGTAGGCTCTGGGGATCATCTGGGCAAATATTTTAGAGATGGAAATTCTAGGTTTATATTCTTGTTTTTTCAACAACAAACTACATAATTTGAAGGAAGTCATTTAATCATTTTAAATCTTTACTTAGTTATATTATTTCCATTTATAGATTAAATATTTTAGATAAAGACAACTTATAAGGACATGAAATAAAAGGGAAACTACAGACCAAGATCTCTGATGACTATAGATGCAAAAATACTCAACAATATACTAGCAAATTGTATCTGACAACATAAAACAAAGATTATTCACCATGACCAGGTAGTCTTTATCCCACAGATGCAAATGTGGTTCAAGAAATGCAAGACCATAAATATAATACACCAATTAACAGAAAGAAAGATAAAAATCACATGGTCATTTCAATTGATGTGGGGAAATCATTTGACCAAATACAACATCCTTTCATGTTTAAGACTCTCAGTAAATTGGTATAAAAGGGTCATTCCTCAACACAATAAAAGCCATATATGAAAAACCTATAGCTAACATTATGCTGAATGAGGGAAAGCTAAAAGCTTTTCCACTGAAAACTGATACTAGACAAGGCTGCCCACTTTCTCCACTACTTTTTAATATAGTGCTGGAAGTCTTAGCCAATACAATCATAAAAGAGAACAATATAACAAGCATTCAAATAGGCAAAGAAGAATTGAAAATACATATTTTTAGATGACATGAAGGTATACTTAGAAGACCCATGGGTTTCCATGAAAAAAAAATCTCAAAGTAATAAACGAATACAGTAAAGTGGCAAGATACAAAATCAACATCCAAAAATCTATTGCATTTCTATATACTAACAACAAGTTGAATGAAGTAGAATTGAAGAAAGGAAATCTTTTTACCATAGCCACAAAATGTATAAGATACCTATGGATAAACATAAACTAAGGAAATCAAAGATCTTTACAAAGAAAACTATGAAAATCCTTTAAAAGTTATTGAAAATGATCTAAAAAAGTGGACAGATATCCTGTGTTCCCAGATTGGAAGAATGAACATAATCAAAATGGTAATTCTACACAAATTAATCTACATGTTTAACGCAATGCCAATCAACAATACCAGAGACATTCCTTTTTTTGGAGAGGTTTTTGCTATAGGGCGTGTTCGCTCACCAGAAAGACAGAGAGAGATAGAGAGACAGAAAGCGAGAAATCACCACCCAGGGAGGATGGCCACACCGCAATCCCTTCTCCTCCATTCTCCTCTTGGGATCTTGGGCACACACACACACACATGTGCCCAGTGTGAGTTTAAGACACCGGGTCTGGAACTCGAACTGCAGTCGACTACATGGGAGTTCAGCGACATAGCCATTACACCAACTGCTGGCCCCCCAGAGACATTCTTCACTGAGCTAGTAAAGAGAATCACAGAATTTGTCTGGAAAAATAAAAGATCTTGTATGGCCAAAGAAATTCTGTGAAAGAAGAGTGGAGTGGATGGCATATCTCTCCCTGACTGCAACATATACTATAAAGTTGTGATAAATAAAACAACACAAAACAGACGGTGGACCAATGGAATGGAATTGAGACCCCAGAAATAAACTCCAAAGCTTATGTCTAGTTGACTTTTTTTTTTTTAACAAAGGATACCATTCAATCCATTGGGAAAAGGGAAACCTCTTTAGTAAATGTGCTGGAAAAACTGGGTATCCACCTGCAGAAAGATGAAACTGAATCCCCATCTTTCACCATTAACAAAAATCAAATCAAAACGGATCAAAGATCTGAACCTAACACTTCAAACTATAAAACTATTGGTGGAAAATAATAGGGGAACTCTGGGAGACATTGGAGTAGGCAAAGACTTCTTAAGTAGGACTCCCAATGCACAGGCAACAATCCCTAAAATAGACAAATGGGAGTAAATCACATTAAGAAGTTTCTGGACAGCAAAGAACACAGTAATTAATGTGAATCGACAACCCTCAGAATGGCATAATATTTTTGTAAAATATGCCTCAGACAAGGGCCTGATAACTAGAATACACAGGGAACTCAGGTGGATCACTAGGAAAAAAATGATTAACCTGATTGAAAAATGTGGAATGAGCTGAACAAAAATCTCTCTAAGGAAGACATACGAACAGACAAAAAGTATATGAGGAAATGTTCAACATCCCTCATCATAAGGGAGATGCAGATGAATCCGCAATGAGATACCACATCCGCTGTCAGGATTGTGAAGATTAAATAAACAAAGAGTGATAAGTGTTTGCGGGGATGTGGTAAAAGGTAAACTCTCCTACACTATTCTTGGGAATGTAAACTAGTTCAGCCTCTGTGGAAAACAATATGAAGATTCCTCAAAGATCTACAAATAGAACTACCAGTTAATACAGCAAGTCCACTTCTGGGTATCTACCCAAAGGACAAAACAATACTCAGTTGGAAAAGCCCTTGCACATCAATGCTTATTGTGGCATTGTTCATGATTGCAAAGACATGAAACCAACCCAAATGTCCACAAACAGATGAATGGATGGAAAAAGTGTGGCACATATACTCTATGGAATACTATTCAGCTATTAAAAAAAAAGCAATAAGACCCTGACATTTTATAGAAAGTGTTCAAATATGGAGGATCTATTGTTGAGTGAAACAAGTCAGGATATGAAAGATATTGTATGTATCCACTTAATTGATATCAACTATCTGGACTTTATGGTGGAGATCAAAATATTGGAAGGCATAAAAGCAGTGAAAATAGTTATTGATGCTAAAGTAGTGTGGAATGGGGAGGGATAAGGGAAGACTATAGAGAAGGATAGTAAGAGAACAAATAGAGAGGCATGACATTAGTGGGACACAGAAATGGCTTATTCTCTTTTGATGATAACATGTATAGTATTCTCAACTGAACTGATCTGAGAAGTATTTAATGTTGGGTAAATTCTTTTTACAAGCCAAATGATATACAGTGATTGAATTTTTAAAAATTTGGAGAATAAATAATAATAATAATGATCTGAAAAAATAATGGAAAGTTATTTGGTGACAATTTGAATAGTAATATCCTTGTCTTGACTGATAGGTCTGATAATTGTGCTGGAAAAAGAAATGTAATGCACAGTAAAGGTATATTTGATATGAAGTAATTTAAGAAAGATTATCAAAAAATAAAATAAAAAAAAGAAATTACCTTAAATTGAATTTTAGGTCAACATCTCACCAGTAGTATAACCAAAAGCATTGCATTTAAACTCATCAAGTCTCAGTTTTCTGCATATAGAATGTGAATAATTTTGTCTTTTTCATCTGGTTGTCTTGAAGATTAAATGGTTACATACAATAGTTATCCAATGAATATCAATAAAAATTTAAAAATAACAAAAACATTTGTCTATTTATCTATCCAGCTAGAGAGAATGATTGCCTGTGTGAAGCTTCAGCCTCACAATGAAGATAATAAAACAATTATATAAACCTATAATAATACATTATAATTAGGGTTGTAGAATAATATAATAAGGTGAAATTGTATTAGAAAACCTGAAAATAGTGTGAAATCTTAAGGATGATGTAAGCAAGAAGGTTATATTAGACCTGAGAACTGAAGCAGTAAATAGTAATAGGAGTTCAGAAGTCAAAGGGGTGATGAATGTGGGGGTGGAAGCCTGCTTAGGGAGAGGAGATATTCCTACAGCAGTTATGGAAATAAAAATGTCCAAGATGAGGGAAAACAAACTAAACAAAAAAAGCAACACTGTGTATTTGAAGTTGGGAAAGAAAGTCAGAATAGCTAGACATTGGACAGGTAAGTAAAAGAGCAATAAATTAGGAGATGTTTTTGGCAAGGTCACATTGCACAGGGCCTGGCTGGTCCATATCAATGATTTTGGAGTATAATCTGGGTGCATTGGGGGATATTGACAAGTTTTACTCAGATGTAAGGTGTGGTCAAACAAAATTGCAAATAAAACACTTCTAATAATGTGGAAAATAGAAGCGTGAAGGCAGAGAGGGCAGTTCAGAAGAGTATAAGAGAAATCCAAGAGCTGATACCTATTGTACTGGATTATAATAGCAATGGATGTGATGAGAAATAAATAATTTAGGGGAAAAAAGAATATATATAATGTAAACTTTGAACATCCAGTTATAGATGTCTGTTGTCTATGAAAAAGCTCCTTTCCTCTCTGTATTAGGGAAAAAAAAATGAAACAACAAAGTAGAAAACATTAATGACCTTGTCTAGGGCAACCGTGCAAGGGATATCACTGTTCACTCAGTCGTTGACTCTCCATTCTCATCTTTGAGTCTTTGTTTCCCAAAAAAGTTATGTCTAAGCATAACCCAGATGATAGTGTTAAGGACTGCTATGGGAGGAATGTGTAAGCACTTGAGTAGCTGCAGGATCCTGCTAATTGTCATAGCAGTGTCTGAGGAGAATACTGGGTATGGATACACAGGGAGATGAATAAAGGTGAATGAGTCAAGAATAATCTCAATAGAAAACTCCAATCAGTACAGTTGAGATGCAGGACTGTCCTTTACAGAAGATACAGGTGTATAAAAGCGTACAGATACAAGGATTGTTAGTATTCAGCAATTCTGTGTAAACAACTCAAACATCAGCCTAATCTGTGGATTTCACATCTTTGACCTCAGCCTCCATTTATAGTAAAAAAAAAAAATCACGAATCCGAAAGAGACTATTTATGTAGATTGTGTCTATCAATATTTGCCATATAAGAAATAAAAACTGAGGAAAATGTTTATTTACTAATCCATTTAAAATAGCAAAAATAATTCTATTGCATGTTAACATAAGTAATATATTAACAAATTAGGTAGCTATATTTCTATGCCAAATATATTGAATGATCAGGATGACTGCTTTATATTTGTTTATGCATTTTGGTCTTTATACCTTGTCTTTTTCTGTACTATTAAATACTCCTTTTTGTCTCCAGTAGTGAGAAAAACTAGATCTCTTTGAGAATGCAGCATTTTCAGAAGCTGATTCGAAAGATATTTCAAAAGAACCCTCTTTTAAATGTTACTTTCTCTTTTTTCTTTTTTTTCTTTCTTCTTTCCTTCTTTCTTTTTTCTTTCTCCTTTCTTTTTCTTTCTTTCTCTTTTTAATTTCTCCTATGAGCAGGAAGGGTACAGAAAAAAGAGAGAAAGAGACACGTAGGGTCTTCATTCTGCAATTCATCCCCATGCCTTGATTGTGGGCCTTCTCATGCCCAGGTACTCAAAGTCATCTGCAAACACAAACCTTTGCTGTGGGTCAGTGTTTCAGAGTTGCATTAACATTGCACCACCTTCCTCCCCAGAAGTCTTTCATTTAGCTTTTGACGTATCTTAGTATGAAATGACTGTTAGACTGATTGTGAGGAATGAGTAAAATTTTGCCCCTATCTTAACCTCTGTCATTCCTCTGAAGGTGTTTGAAGATGTAGGGAAATAGAGGTTCTGTAAATGACTATGCTAATCTGCTTGACCACAACCTTACTTCCATCTTTTCCACCTCTCACCTCATTCATCCTAGGACTCCAGAGACAATCGTTGTGCTAATAAATTATTTTTTGAGGGAGTCCTAAAGTGTAGGGATGATGGTGAAAAAACCTATGCTGAAATTGGATTCCAAGAACAGTAGAAACCACATTGTAGGGCATAACCCACAAAGAAGATGGCAATATCTTACTGACCTGTATTACTTAATCTAGCTGGTAATCAAGTGTTGTGTGGTGCAGACATATGTAGCAATGTTTTATTCATTTGATAATTCCTAAGTAAAGAGCTTGATGGGAAACAAATCTGGATGATGCCATTTTTCTTATATAAGGAAAAAGTATTTCATTTGTATATGGATGCAAACTAGATCAATTTGTCCTAACTAGATCAATTTGTCCTATTGGGAAATACAAACTCTTAGATAATTTCTCCAACCTATGCTGAGAACCGAAGTCCCAGATTAAAAGGAGACTATGACCCTTTAAGAACGGTTCCTGAAACATAGCCAAATCCTGTTCCTTCAAGTCTTTTCTCAAACGCCTTGTAGCCATTTACCAAGGTCATCCTATATTGGAAAAGAGTGATACCTCATCCTTCTCAGAGTGGTTGAATACTGGCTCTGAACTGGCACAAATTTCTAGAGAGAGAAAAACACAACTTTTCAATGGTTCTCATGGAAACAATGTAAAAAATTGTTTGGGCCTGAATGTGTCTTTAGTGGGCCCAATGAGAACAAACTTACAACCAATCATTACGCCGACTCAAAATCATAGTGAGTATAGACATAAAAAATGAAACAGAATCTTCATTTTAGTTATTTTTTCCTGATCTTTGCTTTCCTTTCTGGGATATACGGGAAGGAGGTTACGTGAAGTATTGTTTTTATAGTATTTTTTCAATTGACATAATCATACATATTTACATGGCACTATGTGATGTTTCAATACATGTATGTGTTGAGTAATGATCAGATCATGGTAATTAGCTTATTTATCACCTCAAACATTTATCATTTCTGTGTTGTGAGAAAATTAAACATCTTCTTTTTCTATTCCAGACATACATTGCATTATTGTTATCTATAGTCCTGCAATATTCATTGGAGTACTTTAATGTCTTTCTCCAGTCTAACTGTGACATTGTACCTGACCAAACTTTCTCTATTTCCCTATTCCCACCACACTCCCCAGTCTCTGGTAAACCCTATCCTATTCTCTCCCTCTATGAAATCTTTTTCCTTTTCTTTTTCTTTTCTTTTTTTTAGGATCTGTGTATAAGTGAGATTATATGGTATTTGTCTTTATGTACCTAGATTATTTCACTTAAGAAAATCTCAACACTTATCAATATTGTCACAAATGGCAGCATTTTATTCATTTTAGATGGCTGATTAGTATGTTCTTATATAAATATTCCACATTTTCTTTATTCACCTATTTGTTGATAAACATATCACTGATTTTATTTCTAAGTTATTACAAATAGTGCCACAATAAACGTGGAAGTACAATCCCTCTTTGAACTACTGATCTAATTTCCTTTGGATATATTCCCAGTAGTGAAATTGTTGAATAATATGGTAGGTCTATTAATGCTTTTGAAGAATCTCCATACTCTTTTCCATAATAACTGTCTAATTTACATTTCTACAAGCAATATATAAGAGTTTCTCTTTCTCCTCATCTTTGGCTGTATTCGTTGTTCTTCACTTTTTGAGAATACCACTTTAACTGGGGTGCAGTATTATTTCACTGTGATTTTGATTTGTATTTCCCTGATGGTTAGTGAGGTTGAGCATTTTCAATGTACCTACTGGCCATTTGTATGTTTTCCTTGGAAAAACACCTATTGTAGGACTCTTACCCATTTAAAAAATCAGATCATACACTTTTTGCTATTGAATAGTTTGAGTTCTTTATAAATTCTGAATAACAAGCCCTTGTCAGATGTATAATTTTCAAGTATTTTCTCCCAGTATGTAGGTTATCTCCTCACACTTTTCCCATTTTCTGTGTAGAAGCTTTTTAGTTTCATGTAATGCCATTACCTTATTTTGTTGCTTATGCTGTTGAAGTCTCATCTAAATTTTTTTCCTCAGATTTATGTAATGCAACACTTCTACTATATTTTCCTTTATTAGTTTTTATAGTTTCAAACTTTATATTTAAATTTTTGTCTATTTTGATTGATTTTTCTATATGGAGGGATATAAGGGCCTTATTTCTTTCCTCTGGATGTGAATATCTGATTTTTCCAGCACAAGTTACTGAAGAGATTTTTCTTTTCTTCATATGTGTTCTTGTCACCTTAGTTAAAAATAAATTGGCTGTAGACATGTAAATTTATTGCTGGGGTCTCTACTTTGTTTCATTGACCTATGTTTCATTTTTCATGATGCTACCAGGATATTTTGGTTACTACTGCTGTGCAATTTTATTTATTTATTTATTGATTGATTATCAGAGTGTGTGTATAATTGTCAGAAAAAGACAGAGAGTGAGAATAAGAGAGGAAGAAAGCAATCCAATGAGGCATGGTCATGACACAATCTCTTCTCCATTTTTCTGTCTTGTTGGGATTTTGGGCAAAAACACATACATTCTCACTGTGTTTTTCAAGTCACTGGGATAAGAATTCAAACTGTACTTGGCCATGTTGGTTTCAGTTCCCTTAACCACTAGGCTAAAGAGTTGATTTTCTGTAATACGTTTTTAAATTTGTCAGTGTGATGCTCTAGCTTTGGAACTTTTGCTCAATAGTTTATTTGACCAAATTCAACATACCTTTATAATAAATACTTTTAACAAATTAGGTATAGAAGAAATAAAATGCAATTTAATGAAGACTGTGTGTGGTAAACCCACAGCCAACATTGTACTAAATTGTGAAAAACTGAACACTTTTTTTCTAAGATCTGGGATAAGACAAAGATGCCCATTTTCCCCATAACGTTTCATTACAGTACTGTAGAGCAATCAGGCAAGAGAAGGAAAGGGCATCCAAATTAGAAAGTAAACCTCTTTGTTTGCAAAGAACATAATCTTATGTATACAAACCCTAAAGACTATGTCAAAAACTGTTAGAACCAATGAATAAACAGTAAAATTGCAGGATACAAAAGAAACTGCAAGAATTAGTATCACTTCTATACACCAATAGTGAAATATCTGAAAATGACATCAAGAAAGTAACCCCACTTATAATCACTACAAAAAAATCCAGTAAAATTACTAGAAATATGTTTAACAAAAGAGGTAAAAGATATATTCAATGAAAACTAGAAAACAAGATGAAAGGAATTGTAAAGGATAAGAATAAGTAATATTGTTAAACTGTCTACACCCCTCTATCTATAGAGTCAATTCAATCCTTATAAAAATTCCAATTTTACTATTAACATATATAGAAAAAAAAATCTTTACATTTTTGTGGAACTACAAATAATCTTATATAGCCAAAGTGATGCTTTCCCTGATATTTGGAATGAAACTTACGGCATTTAAAAGGTTTACATGCACTTATAGCCTCTGAAGTTACTCACCATAGATACTCTGATAATATAGTAAACTATAGTCATAATATGGGATCATAAGTGTCTATCAATGGATAAATGGGCAAAGAAAATGTGGAGTATACCCAGAATAGGATATTAGTCTTAAAAAGGATGAAATGCAGTGATTTTTCAGAGACATGAAATTATGAGGAAATCATCTTAAGTAAAATAAGCCAGGCAATGAAAGACAAATACTTAATTTTAAGAGAAGAAGCACAGAACAATGGTTATATCTTCTCATAGTCCTAGAAATGCATATCAAATATTTGTACATCTCTAGCTTCGTATATGGACAAAAGTCGTCTGCAAAAAATATACAAAGGAATATTAATAAAGATTGGTGTTAAAGAGAGAAGCTGAGAGTACCAGCAGTTAGCATAATGGCTATGTCGCTGGACTCCCATGTAGCTGACCACGGTTTGAGTCCCAGACCCAGTGGCTTAAACTCACGCCGGGTGCATGTGCGTGTGTGCCCAAGATCCTGAGAGGAGAATGGAGGAGAAGGGATTGTGGTGTGGCCATCTCCTCTGGGAGATGATTTCTCACTTTCTGTCTCTTTGTCTCTCTCTTTCTGGCAAACGCCCTATAGCAAAAACCTCTCAAAAAAAAAAAAAAGTGGAAGAGAGAGAAGCTGAGGTCTTTTTTGTATGCCATAATGGAGCTCAGAGACTGGCCATGACCAAAGTAGAAAGAAATTATTTGACATACTCCTAAACATGTCTCTGAGGAACTAATTTATTAGGGCAATATTAAATACGGCCCTTGTTTCTACTGGGTGCTACAACTAGAACTGATGATATTCCCTGAATCATTTTCCAAGATTATGAGTATGACTACCAGTGTATATCTGCCCTTGCTGGTCTATATATAGCTCTTACACTTTTTGCTTCTACTTGAACTATTTTATACTTTCTTGTATTTTCTTTTTTTAATGCTTACACTGACACAAACAATAATGTATGTTTTTAAGTATAAATCACATTAATATTATTGTTTTTGAAAAATTAGATAAAATTAATAAAGCCCATTTTCTTTACATTTTTATTATTAAATAATAATTATATATATTTATGGAATATAATGTGATGCTTCTATAAAAGTATATAAGGAGTCTCTAAAAGGTTTATGGAAAATATATATTTTGAGCAAACTATGAATGAGTTTCAAAATACTTTGTACCGGGACCAGCAGTTGGTGTAATGGCTATGTCACTGGACTCCCATGTAGTCTACCGTGTGTGTGCGTGCTCAAGATCTCAAGAGGAGAATGGAAGAGAAAGGATTGTGATGTGACATCCCCCCAGAAGGTGACTTCTTGCTTTCTGTCTCTCTGTCTCTCTCTGTCTTCCTGGTGAACGCACGTGCCCTATAACAAAAACCTCTCCAAGAAAAAAAAAATTATTTTGCCCAAAAATAAACTCATATTTAATACCATTTTCCCAGAAACTTTTTGAAGTCTTCTTATACATTTTGAAAGGAGCAAATTAGACTAAATAACATATCCATCACTTCACACATACCATTTTTTGGAGTGAGACTATTTAAAATTTACTCTTGCAGTAATTTTGAAACACACAATAGAATATTATTAACTACGGTCACCATGCTGTATGGTAGATCATCAGAACTTATTCTTCTTGTTTAACTGAAAGTTTTCTATTTTCTCTGACCCACAGCTCTCCTTTCTCCACCTCTCACACCCTCAGCTGTTAGTAATCATTTTTCTCTACTTCCATGAGTTCACATTTTTATAATCCACATGTAAATGAGTTCATGGACATTTGTATTTCTGTTCCTGACTTTTTCACTTGCATAATGAGATATCACTACAAACTTGTTGGCATGCCAGATGTTCTCAATAGATGCTAATCTGGAGCCTTCTCATACGGCTTCCAGAAACACACAGCAGTGATCCTACTGTCTGTAAATTGCAGCTAGGCCAATTTTTAATACTTTTTTAATTTTTAAATTTAATTTTTGAAAAAATATTACCAGAGGGAATGTGTTCTTGCCAGAGAGAGAAGAGGAAGAAAATACCTCCTAATGTGACCTGACAACGCTACAATCCCTTCTCTGCAATTTCTTGATCCTGTTGGGATTTCAGCATGCATGAACATAGTGTGGTTCAAGCTGCTGGGGCTGAGACTTGAACCATGTTTGGCTGTGTGGAAATCTGGCTCCCTTAAACAACAGACTGTGGAGCTGGTTCCCAGATTTATTTATAGTAAATGTGTTTTGATGCTCAGAATTTCATAGTCTGGATGTTGAAGTCCTTGTAAGTATATCTACCTATAATAAAGAGAAGTCATAGTAGTTAAAGAGTGAATGGCAAAATCATATTTATGGGATCTTGAAATATTTTTCCTTAATGGAGAAACTTATGTAAGTAACATGTAGATTAGTAATATCATACCTACTGAGTTTAATTTATACCAAATTACTTTGGGGTGTCTCCAAACCTTTGTGTTAACAAATTAGTGGGAAAATGTAAAATAAATATACTTAGTATATTCTGCTAAGGAAATAGAAAGTGATTAATGTCATCTAGTTACTAATCATAAGACAACATTAAAATTTGACTGAGCATATTCATTCCTATTTCTAAGAACTATGTAGATACTACTTTATATGTAAATGTCAGGGAAATCTTATGCTAATATGATTGGGCAGTTCTGATCTTTACAAGGTAGAGAAGAATATTTGGGCTTCAGTTTTATGCTTTTATTTAGATTGATGTGAAATTCAGTCATGATCATTACATTTTATTTTCAGACTTTAATGTGATATAATCTCATTTGTCTCTTTTTGCTTTTATCGTCTGTCCTTTGAGATCTTATTCAAAAATATTTTACCTAGATCAATGTCATGACATATTTCCCAATTTTCTTCTAGTCATTCATAATTTGAGTTCTTATATTTAAGTCTTCAATCCATTTCAAGTGTGTGTATGTATATATATATATATATATATATATATATATATGTATATATATAATGAAATATGGAGCTAGTTATATTCTTTATATGGATGTTCAGATTTCCCAGAACTTTTTATTAAAAATACCATCTTTTCCACTCCATCAAAATTCAATTGTACATATGTGAATTTATTTCTAGGTTCCCTGTTCTGTTCCAGTAGTCATTTTCTGCTACTGATTTGTGGATCGGGTTCCTATGATTTTATATTATTTGATACCCAGTAGTTGGAAGTCTCAGGCTTCATTCTCTTTCCTCAGAATTTTGACTCTTTGAGGTATTTTGTGATTTCATAATACTTTTGTGATTATTTTTTTCTATTTCTGTGAAGAATGCAATTGGCATTTTGATAGAGATTACATTGGATCCACAGATTACTCTTGGTAATATTGATATTTAAATAGAATTGCTTATCTAATATAATAACATAAGATGGGGGCCAGCAAATGGTGTAATGGTTGTCACTGGACTCCCAAGTAGTAGGGCATATGTGCGTGCATGCCCTAAATCCTTAGAGGAGGTTGGAGGAGAAGGGATTATGATGTAGCCATCCTCCCTGGGGAGTGATTTCTCACTTTCTCTCTCTGCCTATCTGGCCAGCGCAGATTTGTCTTATAGCACAAATCTCTATTTAAAAAAAATAATAATAGCATAGAATGATTTTCAATTTTTTATGTGTCTTCTTAAATTGTTTTTATCAAAGTTTTGCAGTTTCATTGTAGATATCTATTATTCCTTTGTTAAATTTATTTGTTCATTTTAAAAATAAGGTTCTTTATCTTTTTAATTTAGAGGTTTTTGCCATAAGGCACATGTGCTCACCATAGAGAAAGACAGAGACAATGAGAAGGAACATGAGAAATCACACTCCAGGACAGATGGCCATCTGGCAATCCCTTCTCCTCCATTTTTCTCCTGGGATCTTTATGCTTGCTTACATGGCTGGCATGACTTTAAAGACAACAGGTCCAGGACTTGAGCTGTGTTTGCCATATAAGTGTTCAATGACATAACCACTCATTCATCTGCTGGACCTTATGAAATTTCTTTTTAAAGTGATTTTAATTTTCAACACAATTTTATTTGCTACATATCCCCCACTTTAAAAAAAAATTAGATCTTTTGAGCTGTCATGTGTAGAAAAAGAGTAAGGAAATCTTTGATCTGTTTTATGCATCCTTGATCATAACTGAGCACAAAGACAGCTCTTCTTGACACAAATAACTCGATCTAATCTTGTCTTTGATTCTCCATAGAAGAAAATTATCTTGCTTTATTTAAAGAGTTTATTAAGAGCCTCTTTCACATCCTTATTCCTCAGACTGTAGATCATGGGATTCAACATGGGGAATAACACCGTGTAAAATGTGGAAACTATTTTGTCTGTATCCAAAGGATAGTTAGATCTGGGGCAAAGGTAGATATAGAGAATAGAGCCATAATACAGGGTAACAGAGATCAAATGAGAGGTGCATGTAGAAAAGGCTTTGAGGCGTCCCTGGGTGGAGCGGATCCTCAAGATGATGGCGATGATAAAGACGTAAGAGGCCAGTATGAGCACAGTGGGGGTAATGACATTGGAGGCCAGGAGAAAGTACATCAGTTCCTGATAGCCATCTTTCCTGCCACAGGCCAGCTTCACTAGGGGAAGCAAATCACAGAAAAAGTCATCAATAACGTTGTCACCACAAAAGTTGAAGGAAAATGTTTTTTTGGTGATGACTGAAGAGTTAATAAAGCCACCAAGATAGGAGGCTGCTACCAACATTGCACATAATTTTATAGACATGGCTTGAGCATAAAGCAGTGGTTTTGAAATGGCCACGTAGCGGTCATAAGCCATGGCGGCCAGCAGGTAACACTCACTATAGTCCAGGCCAGCAGAGAAGAAGAACTGGGCCAGGCAGCCAGCAAAGGAGATGCTTTTGTCTTCAGAGATGCAAGTTATGAGGATCTTTGGGGTGTAGACAGAGGACAGCCAGAGATCCAGAAAAGACAGGTTTCCAATGAAGAAATACATGGGTGTGTGGAGCCGGGAATCATTATAGATTAACAACAGGAGGATGGTATTTCCTATTAAGGTCATGGAGTATACACCGAGGAACACCACAAATAGGACCAGCTGCATCACAGGGTCTGCTGTGAAGCCCAGCAGGATAAAGTCTGTCACTGTGTGATTGCTCCACTCCATGGCGATAAGATATCTCACCTAAGAGGGGAGAGCATTAGAGCTAAGTTTGAATCATTTGCTGAATTAATAGATGGCATGATAAATAAATAACATTATATCCCTGGTAATCCTAGAAGTCTAGGCTCCAACAATCTAAGTGCTCATTTTAGAAAGAGTTTTTACTTTGCTATGCTCACTCACACTTCACAATTTATTACATTCTTTAGTTAGTTTTCTTTTGGGAATGACAGTTTAACTAAAGAAAAGATAGAGTTTTAATTCTTATTTTCTTATACTTTAGTCCTCATTTATTATGAGCTTATATGGGCTATTTCTTTTAAACAAGTCATTTAATATAAAAAGTAACTTTTCATTGGACCAAAACTCAATGAAAATATGGATCCATGAGAACTCAAAGGAGTTTCCTCTGAAAAAAAAAATTAGGTACTCCTGGACATAATATCTTCTGACTCAAATGATGATCCTAGAGTTTGATCATTTATAAAATTAACAGTTAACTAGTTTGAATACTTTGAGTCAAGCAGTATGCTTACTATTTAACATGTAAAATTTTATTGTTTCTCACTACATTCATCAAATGCATATTTAAAGGTTAATAACAATCACGATAGAGATGGCCAAACTGTGGCTTAATAAGTTGCTAAGTAATAGTAGGTAAGTAACATTAGTAAGTAATATTTCCTTTCCCTGAGACTTGACATTAATATTTATCACTAAGTTACTTCCTTTTATTTTGTTACATTAGGTTAGCCATGTTAGTGGCCTACAGGTGTCCTTCTCTTTTTGTTAATGACAACTAATTTGAAAACCAGTAGGGGGACAGCAGATGGCTGGAGGTTAATACACTGGATCCCACTTGGTCATCTCTGCAGTTTGAATCCCAGCCTTAGTGGCTTGAATGTCATGCTCTATGTGTATATGTGTGTATTTGTACATGTCCCTGATTCCAAGAGGCAAGTGGAGGAGAAAAGACTGCAATGTGACCATCCTCTCTGGGGTTGATTTCTCACTTTCTTTCTGTCTCTCTCTAGCTTTGTTCCTAGAGAGTGCATGTGTCCTATGGGGTTGTGT
The DNA here is from genome assembly GCA_026018925.1 of Tupaia tana. Classification (NCBI taxonomy): domain Eukaryota; kingdom Metazoa; phylum Chordata; class Mammalia; order Scandentia; family Tupaiidae; genus Tupaia; species Tupaia tana. Next base: position 51,772,198 of record JAKSZU010000012.1, read on the forward strand.
GTTGGGAGGACAAAAGGAAAATGCTGAAAGATTCACGTGTAGTCACAGCTGAATACATTCTTAATGAGGCATCAGATAAATGTTTCCTGAAATCATCTGCAGGTACCTCTTTCATTTACAAAAAGTCCTGATCACAAGTGTGGAAATATTCTACTCCCCCCACCCAGAATCAGGATGCATACCTACAGTTCCAACAGTCACAATCAACAGAGGATCATACCATGAGTCTGAGTGTCTTATGCCTAGTCAGGCTCCCCAGTTTATTTGATTCCTTAAGTAACTCAGGAATTCATAGTTTTGGAAGAATCTAGAAAGATAATTAACCAAAAAATGTGTTGCCTTTATTTAGGAGAATCTTGCTGGATGCAAAATGATGCAATACTTTGAAAAGTACTGATAATAATTACTTTATATTGAGAAACTACCTAATGTATACATCAGAGAGAAAGAATTTGAATATATATTCAGCTATAAGTATAGTGATTTAGAGGTGGAATCTTCACTTACGACTGTGTTTCTATATGGATAGTTTTTTTAAAAAAATTATTTATTTATTTCATGAGGGAGAAAGGAGAAAGAGAGAGAGGCACCGTCAACAAATTTCACACCACAATCCTTTCCCTAGGCTTTCTAAACAACTGGAATCACTGTCCCACATGCTCTCAGTATGTTGAGGTTGCCTCAGGAATTAAACCCCTATATTCTATATGGTTTCCAGCAGTATTGTGCTACTACTGCTCCACTATTGTGCAGATTGACAGATTGAACAGCAAACATACTCTCATTTCTCATCAACTCATTATCCAGCTTCGATGTGATATGAAGGTGCTATATTGGTTAATGTCTATAAAGCAACCAGTAAGATTTCTCCTTTATTAGAATTACATTTATCAAGCACTTAGTATGTACCAGAAACACTGCAGAGTGCTTTAAGAGGGTCATCTTATTTTGACCTTGGTGATAATCTTGTGAAGTAAAAGTGATTATTATTCCCATTTTGTAGGGAATTAACTGACATAGAAATAGTGGTACATACATGTTCAATGTCACAGAATTGGAGGCTGGTAGAGACATGGTTCAAAACCAGTTCTCCCAGTGCTCATCACCTGTTCAGAAACCCGCATGTCTATCTAGCCTTTACTACACTCTAGGGACTCTGCCAGATGCTAAGGACTAGAGGTAGAGCTAATGGATGGATTAGAAAGAAAGAAAAGTGTACTTTATTTGGAGGAATCAAGTTTTTAGAAACATATAAGTGCAATAGGCTATGATAAAATTATTAGTGGGAGGCAGTCCAGGTAGCGTCCCTGTTAGGTGCCACAGAGCAGTGCTATGTGCTCAATGAAGGGTTTTACATAGGCTGAGGAAGCATGCCTCTGTGTGTGTGTGTGTGTGTGTGTGTGTGTGCAGTATGCTGGATAGTTACTATGCGATAAGAGGGCATTTCTGGAAAAAAATAAAAGCCATCAGGGGACAGAAGCTGGAAACACAATGTAAGGTGGAGGAATTGTTGAGTGTCTGGCAAAGCTTCCCGGAGAATACAAAGTATTCATGGATTAGTACAAAGGATGTTAAAGCAGATGGCAAAAGATTTAAGTGCCATAATCAGAACATTTCTTGGAGGTAGTGATTAACCTAAGCACATACTGAAATGCTTGGAACTTCAAGGCTAGTGGCAAAACGATTGGTGGTGTTGGGAGGCAACTAACACTACCCAAGGCAATGCATGTACAGCCAGCCTGATCATAAATGCATAGACACTCAACTCTATTCCAAGTGAGGAAACAGGAGGAAAAGCATAAGCCTTCTGGAGAAGCCAGGCTATGGTAAGCAAATCAGTGGACTGAACTGAGCTTAAACCTCAGAGCCTACTCCTGCTGTGACACAAGCCCTCCTTAGGAATATTTATTGTTAGTCACATTTTTAACACAAGAGGGAAATAACCCTTGGTTTCCTGACCATTTCATCCCAGCCTAACTTTCTGTATCATTAAATAAGACAGTTTGGGACATTTTCTTAAAAAATGTGATGAGCAGGAGGTGAGAAATTGTGAGGCAGTCTTGTCTCATCTGTTTCTTATTTTTAAATAAGAATAATTACTGTAACTGCTAGATAGGGCTGTTGTAAAAATGAAAGAAAATAATGTTTTGAAAACACTTTGGAGTTATTAACACACAAACGTTCAGTAAATCAGTGACTCTTTAATTCAGAGAACGTAATCACCACGTGACACACTGTTAAAACTTCAGCTTTCTGGGCCTCATCTCCAAGACAGACAAATTTAGTAAGTGACGATTCCAAAGAACTTTTCTTTCCTCAAGTAGCCTATATGATTCTGAGTAAGCTGACTCTGAAATATTTTGAGAAAAATTCCAAAATTAGCCATAATTATTAGAATAACAATAGTTTTGCTTATAAGGTATGAAGACTAAACAAACAAATAATGAAAACCCCAAGGGGTTGTGTAGAAGATTATACAATAACTGTGGCAGGCAGTATAAAACCGTTCAGTACTAGATCTGAGGTCAGACAAGCCTAGATTGAATTCTTATCCTTGTCCTCTATAGTTTGGTCACTCTTTAAAACTGGATGCTGGAGGGACCAGCAGTTAGCGTAATGGCTATGTTGCTGGACTCCCACGTAGTTGACTGCAGTTTGAGTCCCGGACCCGGTGGCTTAAACTCACGCCAGGCGCGTGTGCGTGCGTGCCCAAGATCCCGAGAGGAGAATGAAGCAGAAGGGATTGTGGCGTGGCCATCCTCCCTGGGGGGTGATTTCTCGCTTTCTGTCTCTCTGTCTCTCTCTGTCTGTCTGGTGAGCGCACGTGCCCTATAGCAAAAACCTCTCCAAAAAAAAAAAAAAAAAAAAAAAAAAAACTGGATGCTGGAGATAATGTGGGAAGAGAGTGGATGGTGGAGGGCGCATGGAAATCAATGGGGAAAAAAGCAGAACATTTGGTGGGTGGACATGGGAGTGGAGGGTTGTCTATTGATGTGTATGACAATGTTTTTGACTGGACTGATACACAGTGTGTTCATTCTCATAAGCTCTATTTTGTATGCTGTAAGGGATGTACAGTAATTAAATATAAACAAGTAAGTAAATCAAAAAGAAAACTTGGTTAATCTATGAAGAATCAATTTCATCATCTGCAATTTAATGCACTCTTCAACTGCAGTAACACATTTCTTATAAGATTGTAGGAAGTTTAATAGATACAATGAATTTAAAGAGACTAGAGGAGTCTCTGACATCCAATAACAGATATTATCTCTTGAGCATTTAATATTGTATTGGTTATTAATGTCACATATTATATTATCATAATATAATCATACGGTGGTAAGATTTTGACTATGAATAGGGTGAAAATAGTAAAATTGGTGGCAATATTGTTCCATTTTACCTTTCCTATTTTCCTCTGTAGGCAATCTTACTTTTCTTTGACTCAGACCTCTTTGAATGAGTCTAGTGGTACATAAAACAGACCCATCTCATCTTTTCTTGACTTTATTTCTGCCTTATGTTCCATTCCTTAAAACTAATTTTGAAATTTTCGTGGTCCCTGATACTTTAAAAACCTAAACTGTGTGGTCTTTGCAATATAAAATTCTCAAATTGACAACATAAACGCATGTGAACAAAATAGTGCACATATTTTTATAGTGTTTCTTTTTGGGCTTAAACATGGAACTAGGTCACAGGTCAAATTTTTGCTATAAGAAACAAGTTCTATTCTAGTCAGTCTTAACTACACCTATGGCAACTGAAGTGAATGGTGAACTGTTCTCTGACATTTAAAAAATGTACCTTGTGTCTTCCATCTTCTAAAAAACAAATACAGTTGAATTATTTTTTATTGAAAGCTTATTTGCTTTTCTAGTCTGGACAGTGTCACAGAGATAAAACACTGCAAGACTGATCCACATGAAAAGTTTACTGGTTTGAGTCTGGAGACCTTCCTGAGTGTACCGGGCATATGTGCACCTGCTCCCTGGGACTAATGAAGCTGAGGGTGGAGAGTGGCATCAAGGCCTTAATAAGGGGGCTTGCTCTGTGGCACAGTGGTAGGGCACTCCCAGGAGAACCTAGATCCTGCCGTTTGAATCCCTGGACCAGTTGGCCAGAGACATGCTAGGCATGCACACAGTGCCCAAGAGCTGAAGGGCAATAGAACAGGAGGAAGGGGAGCATGATGTGATAGAGTATGAGGAGAGTGCCCCTCTTTCTCTCTCTTTCTCTTTCTCTTTCTCTTTCTCTTTCTCTTTCTCTTTCTCTTTCTCTTTCTCTTTCTCTTTCTCTTTCTCTCTCTCTCTCACTCTCCTATGTGCACACATGTGGTATATCATGGACAAAGGGAAGTGTTTTTAAACTATTTCTTGTTCTTGTAAGGAATGAAAAAATAAACTTTAAAAAGAATAATTAGTTTTCATGGTTTATTTGGCATACACGTACAGAAAGTCTGTCTTTAGTTTACCACCCTCTAGCATTCTTCAGATACAATGATTTTTTTATATTGCAAATACTTCTCAAATGGTTTCTCTTTTACTTTATCATTTCCATAGGTTCATTTACCATCCTTTTTATGTTTAACATAATTGCCATTTTTCACCACAAGTAGAAGGGAGAATTTAAACCTCCTTCTTTACTCTCAGGAGTTTTAGAAACTTCCGTAGATTGATAGTGGGGTATGAAGATGAGGCTTTGTAGCTCCTGTAATATAACAGAATTTAAATGGATGCCCAAACTATTAGGAGAATAAAAAAATAATCCTTATGCCACTAGTAAAATATGAATAATTTAACTTACCAAGATTCCCAGCAATGCCTCTTTCCAACATTTCAACATTCAAATCAGTTAGTTCCAAAGTGTTTTATAAGAGTTATTAGATCCCAAGAGTTTTATACTCACAGAAGTCCTCATGGTTTTGTAGCTTTGGGAAATAGAAAACAAGACAATTAAACATTGATGAAGTCAAGATAATCCCATTTAATAAGACTCAGAAAGGTTTTGTTTAAAGACTGGAATTTCCCCACTGTGGATGAATTTAATAATAATTTTCTTCATATTCTGTATTGTTCTACTGAATTAAAATTTTATACATTAGTATGTGTGTGTACTCCCAGCATATACATTCATATGTGTAATTTGAATGTTGATAAATACAAAGGTACTGGGAGTGGAGGGTAGCATGGTGGCTAAGGATGCTGGACTCTCATTTGGCTGACAATGGTTCAAGTCCCGGACCTGGCGGTTTGCTTTCTCACCTTCTCTCTCTCTTTCTCTCTGTCCCTGTCTGGTCAAACTAAAATAAATAAGTAAATGAATCAAGAATAAATAAAATTAAATAAAATAATTCTTAAAAAAACATATTTCTGTCATTCTTTAAAAAACCCACAAAGGTATTGATATTTCTGTAGGGTGCCTTATATCTTTATTTAGCTTTCTAGATTCTAGACTGCCACCAACGTGTGTGAACTGTACTAACTAATTTGGTAAATATGGATAAGAATCACAAGGAGATAAAGACAGGACAGAGCACTTATACTGACTATTTTTATACGGGATCTTTCAAGGTCACATCCATCTCTGAAACAATGCCAAAACTTTTGTTCAGTTTCCCTCACCACACAATCTTTCTTTTCTCTTTTTGTGTTTGATAACTGCTTTTTCTCCTTTTCCCTTCATTCATAGATGTAGGAATCTATGACAGAAGACTGGTTTACTTGTTGGAGTGTTTCTATGCTCTTTTTTTTTTTACATTTTTAAAATTTTCCAGAGAGTGCATGCACTTACCAGAGAGAGAAAGAGGGAAAATGAGAAATTTCCCCCATGGGGGATTATCCTGGCATAATTTAGTCTCCATCATTCTTCCCTCCTTTCCATATCAAGTGCCTGGTGTATTTTTCAAGATGCTGGGTCTGGGACTTGAACCACACGGTGGGCCATGTGGTATCCAGTTCCTTAACCACCAAGTCACTGGCTGCCCTGCCTTTTTACATTTTTGTAAATAGAACCTCTAACACATTCTCCATAAATTTTGATGTGTGTGGGCCTTTCGTTTCCTGATAAGACTCTGACTGATATAATAACTGACATTAGGAATAACCTTAGAATCAAATCTCTTAACCGGGTTTCTGATAGTATGTGTATATATATTTTTTAAAGAAGTGTAGATATGTCTGTTTCCAAGAAAATGGGACAGTGGTAACTCATGACGTATGGTGAAGTCATGAGCATCTTTGTTTTTCAGATATAGAGTTTTTTTTGCTATAGGTGTGTGAGCTCACTGGAGAGACAGAGAGAGACAGAGAAACAGAAAGCTAGAAATCACCTCCCCATGGGGGATGCACATACTGTAATCCCTTGTCTTCCATTCTCTTCTGGGGATTTTGGGCATGCGTGCACATGCTCCTGGCATGAATTTTAAACAACTGCTTCCTGCAGGTGACTACATGGGAGTGCAGTGATGTAACTATTATCCCATCTGCTGGTCCCACATCATGAGCATTTAAATTACTGCCACTGATACCATGGCATAAAGAACAAATAGAGGGCAAAGCACTGGAAGATTAACTGATTTTAATATTAATATACCGTGATAATAAGAGAGTTAGGAAAGGAATCAAGGAGAAAAATAGAGAGGTAAGACATTTATGGGAGACAGAAATGAATGGTTATCTGTTGATGATAAGGTGTATGATCAACTGGACTGGGGTGAAGTGTATTCATGTTGTGTATATTCACTTTACAAGCTATCCTGATATATGGTGATTGAATGTATAAAATAAATTAAAATTTTAAAATAATGGAATATTTTAATTGGAAACTATGAAATTTCTATACTAAAATGCATTTGGAAGGCCCTGACTCCAACCTCAAAGCCATCCTTAATTTTCTGCAGTTCTTTAAGAAAAAGATGGTTGAGGTCCAAGCCAGAGCATGATTGTAACAACAGTAGAGAAACAATACCAATTAAATGCTAGATATTACCAAAGTTGTATTGTAGATGTTATGGATTGGATCATGGTTTGTCCCCTCAAAGTTTCGTATTTTGGTATTTGGCCTTAGTGGGCATGATTCATTGTCTTCCAGGTCTCCATGTGTTGGGACATGCCTGTATGATGGTATTATATAGGTGTCAAGTAAAAACTTAATTCTTTCAGAATATCCTAGGGGATGGTCTTTGGATTTGATAGTATCATTTAAGCAGGGCTTCTATGGACGCACACACTTGAAACTCATGTCAGGCACATGTGTGCATGTATCCCAAATCCCGAGAGCAGAATGGAGGAGAAGGAATTGTGAAGTGGCCATACTCCCTAGGGCGGAGGGGGATTTCTTGCTTTCTGCCTCTCTGTCTCTTGTTTCTTCAGTGAACACATGTGCCCTATAGTAGAAATTTCTACAAAAAAAAAAAAAAAAAAAAAAAAAGAGCATATTTCTCGGTACTTTCAATGGATGCCCTTAGAAGAAATACACACCAAAATAATTATAGGATATCATCAGTTAATATTGGCAGGAGTCTAGGAAGTAGGCATGTGATTGGGTTTTAAAAGTGGGGAACCAAGGACAATAAAATGTAACAACTAAGCTAATTTTTAACATTTATTTAATTTATTTATTGATGGGGAAATATGTACCCCCGACTGGGTCTTTTCATGCTGCAATCCTTCCCATAGTCTCTCAACCATCCAGAACCAGAGGTGCCCACAGATATACCCAATATGTTCGTGTTGAGCTTTAATCCAAATCTGGGCTTCCCATGTGGCCCCAGTAGCGTGCATCATTGTCCTATCACAGCAATAAGGCTGGGCCTACCAGGACAATTTTATTAATACAATTATAGCCAGATATGATTCAGAAATTCTCTTTGTTTCCTTGAATTGCGGGAAGACCTAAGTAGCTGGGTCAGATAGTTCCTATCAAGACTATAACTAGGGCTAACTGTTAGCATGCTGCTTAAGAGAGCTGGATTCTACAAGACTAACTCCACGTTTGAGTCCTTAATCTGGGAGCTTGAAAAACATGTCAGGATCTTATGTGTATGCCAAAAACCCTGCCAGGAGGGAGAGATGGAGGAAATGGAATTACAGCATGGTCGTTACCCATGGAGAGTGCTTTCTCACTTTCTGTCTTTCTATCTCTTTCCAGTGAGTACATGTGTGCCCCCCCACCCTTGGAAACAAACAAAGAAAAAAAAAAGGAAAAAAGAAAATAAGAGAAAGGGAGGTAACTAGGCATTTGTGGTCTTTACATAGTAGAAACAAGAGCATGCCTTACTTTCTTTCATCATAACGAGTCAATCTCCTGCTTACTGTTGTTATGCAGTTGGAGGGACACTGATTATCTTAACAGTTTACAAAATATTACAAAAATTGGCTAACTTTTGTGAAGAAAGATAACCAACATTGGAAAGTTGGTAACAAGGAAAGAAGCTCTAAGTCAAACTATATGGAGAAAAGCCTCTTGCTTTTCCCTAAGACCTACTTTATATAGCATAAAATACCATAGTTTTATCCATGTTGTCACTAAATTTTTCAAAAAAATGATGAAAGCAGTCCTAAAATTCTAATAAAATGGAAAAGATCTCAAACAGCTAAACAATCTTGAGAAAGAAGAGCAAAGCTGGAGGCATCACACTTCCTGGTTTCAGACTATGTTATAAAGCTATAGTAATCAAAACAGTATAGTACTGGCACACACACATTAAAATAGACAATTGAGACAAAATTAAGAACCCAGAAATAAACCTGCATGTACACAAGGAGTTTATAGAAAATACATATCATGAAAAAATACTCTACATGGATTAAATGTTTTAGCACCAAAATAAGCTTATACTAACTTGTATTAATTTTTCTTATACTTCTTTTGCATTTTTGTAAGTTGCTCCTAAATTACATTCTGATTAAACTGCCATTTTATTGGACCTTCTGCTTTCTGACTGTCTTCTGACAAGGCTCTGACTGATAAAGAAATACTGTCCACACTCCATGATAGAGACTGAAAGACTGGAGAACATAAAAGTATTAAAAATTATAATGGACAAAGTGGATAGAGAGTGTGAGAGGGGAAGAGTGTAAGAAATTTGGGGAAAAAATGGAGAGGTAAGACACTTGTGGGACACAGATAAGGTCTATTATCTGTTGACGAGGATGTGTATGGTGGTCTCAACTGGGCTGGACTGAAGTATATATCTTGCTGGGTAAAGTCTCTTCACAATCTAAATGATGTATAGCGATTTAATGTATGGATAATAATAAAAATATATAAATAAAAATCTTATTAATTAAGAGGATTCCATAGACGAGAGATGACTGACTAAATCTCACAGCTAATTAACATCAGGGCTATATCTCAATTGCAAAACTCCTTAATCCAAAACCATTGAACTTTTCACTGCCAAGCTTGTCACTCTATTGCCAAATTACATGAGAGTATGACTAAGTACTGCTTATTTATTCTTGCTTCTGTTGCCTGTTCATTTTGTATTGCATCCAAAAAATGATTACTAAAACCAATGTCAAGGAGCTTATTCTCTGTGTTTTCTTTAGTGTAATTTTTCTGTTGTCGTTGTTGGGATCATAAACTCTATTTATTTTTTTACTTTGAAAATAATTGTTAGGACCTTGGAATATCAAAAATAATGAAAGCAAAAAGAAAAGTTGAGGTGAGATATATTTAGACAGCATTTCAGCTGCTTTGTTCCCCAAGCTCGACTGTAGTGATAATTCTCTAGAATTTAATTAGAATTTAATCATTCTAATGGGCTGGAGATCATTATAAAATATTAGGTTCTTCTTTCAGGAATAACATATATAAAGGCATGGATGTGATTAGCAAATATTGAATATACTAACTAGGCTTTTCTTTATTTTATTTTATTTTTTATTTCATGTTCTTTTATACATTCAATCACATTATTTAGCTTACAAAGTGTACATGTGTACATTTCTCCCTAGTCCAGTTGACAATACTATAAAATTATCATCAACATGTTTAATACATTTAATTTTTGCAAATCATGTGTGATAGGGGTACAATGTTTTTTTGTTTCATCTGAATATTCTGTGGCACAGTTGCACCAACAAAGCCTACTTTTAAATTTTTACTCCTTTTAGAATATGGTCCATTTCCTCCATACTTACTCTCAACTTCTCTTTGGCTTTTCTTTGTCTTCTCTGAATGCCACAACCACAGGGCAGAAGGAGTTCTCTGATTGCTTTCGACTGTATCCCAGCATATAGAGCAGTTCTTAGTAACTAATTGGTATTCAATAAATTTAGGATGACTAAATGGGTAATTGCCTTTATATCTGAAAGCTGTTTTTCCAAAGAACTTTCTACTTCCAACTTAAATTAAACTACCCAGGGCAAAATTTACCCTCATGTGAGCTTTCTCAACTCATCACTAAGAAGGAAAAGTAAATGAAATAGAGGAATTAATAAAGTCCTTATGAATCCAAAATAAAATTCCAGTTAATCTGTGAATGTAAAATAAAAGGCATACAAAATTTCAGAGACTCTGCTTCTTTCAAAGGGCTTTTCAAGATGTAGCTTATCCAGAAAGACAGAGAGAGACAGAGGGACAGAAAGTGAGAAATCACCCCCTGGGGAGATGACCACACTGAAATCCCTTTTCCTCCATTCTCCTCTTGGGATCTTGGGCACATGTGCACATGTGCCTGGCTTGAGTTTAAGTCACTGGGTGCAGGACTCCAACGATGGTTGACTATATGGTAGTCCAGTGACATAGCCATTACGCCAATTGCTGGTCCCAATCCTGTAGAATTTCTGTTTTCTCCTTACTTCACTCAAAATTGTATGAAAGCAATATGTTTCCCTGACACCAAAAATGAGTAACAAGAATTAAACACATTATTCACCAATAGTCTGGATAGCATTGAGTAGAACAGCCATTGAAGTCAAAGAGCATGTTGTGATACTTTCTTTTCCTTTAATTATTATACTGTGGAAGTGAATAAATAATGGCCTAGCATAAATAGTAGGTTGAATTTTGAGTTCTAGTTTAGAGCTCGATTATCACTAAATGAATCCTAATTTAGAAGAGTATGAATATGTGTGTTTGCCTGCTTGCTTTTTGTCATAGAAAGGAGCCTTTTAATAATTTTAAAAGTTTTCTTATTTTATGACTTCTTATTCACATTTAATTGTGCATCTCTAAATTGTTCAATATGAATGTTCAAAGTATTCATGTAGTATAGGACAATCAAATAAAGGATGTGACCATTTACATCACTTAAAAAATATTGTGTGCAATAGAGATATACAACAAATATAAATAAGAAATAAAAAAATTAAAAAGTAAGCCAGCACCTTTGGTGGTTAAGGTGCTAGACTCCCACATAGATAACTGTGGTTTAAGTTCCAGACCTGGCAGCTTGCTTTTTAGCTTATCTTCTTTTTCTGTCTCTTTCTCTCTGATGTATTAAATAATTGTAATAACAAATAAAATTAAATAAATAATTTTTCAAAGGGGGAAGAAAGAAGCAAAATACCTAAGAGATACAAAAATGTAAAATTATTTGTTAATGATAATGTATATGGTAATATTGGTGACTAAATATATACAGTGTGTTCGTGATGGGAAAATTCATTTGGTATGCTGTAATGGTGACTAAATGTAAATAAATAAATAAATTTAAATAAAAATATATATCATTTATTATTTTCAACAGAGAACTTAGAAATTTTTTGTTTGTTTTTGTTTTTGCTGTAGGGTGTGTGTACTCTTCAGAGACAGAGAGAAAGAAGGAAAATGAGAAATCAGCCCCCCAGGAGGATGGACACACCACAATCTCTTATTCTCTACTTTCTTCTTGGAATGTTTGGCACATACACACATGTGCCCTATGTGATTCTGAAGGCTAGCTCTGGGACTCCAATTGTGAAACTGGTCATCTGGGACTCATCACCTCTACCTCCATGACACCTGCTGGCTGGTGGTGATCCTTTTAATACTAATCCAAACTCTGTTCCCCTTAAAATTGCAGCTGAGGTCACAGAGAGGCCAAACTGTATAGATGTTACTGGCCCCAGGAACTTACTCTTAGTTGGGAAGTCCAGTTCCTGGAAGTGACATGGATGCAATGTTTGCTGTGTTGTGATTCTTATGAGAGGTGTTTATGTTAAATTTAACTTACAAGTATAATTTAGAAAAGAAGCCTGTGGATTTAGAGATGCCATCATCAAGTATCAAGCTTGTGGTTTAGAGAGGCTGGTACCAGGCCATAAGATGTTTCACTTCTAATAAGCAAGCTGTGACAGAGCCAAATGTAAAGTGCACATGATGAGAAGAGAGAAGTCAGCATATGGGACGTTTTCTTCCAAAACTGTCCACCATGGTGTTAAGTAGCCACTCTGACCAGTGTGCCCTGCACTGATAAGATAGTTGTCTTCTAGGACTTTTTACTCCATAAAACTTGAAAAAAGTTAGCATCTGGATGTTGTCTCTCCAAAATTAATGCCTGAAACCCACCATGTCATTGGGGTTATAAATACTAGTGTTTTTTTTTTGGATTGTCTCCTAAAATATATGTCTCTGTGAAACTGTCCTGTGCCAGTATCCACTTGATAAAACCATTACAGCCAGAGATTCAGAGTGGATAGTCTTGATCCCATTGCTGTTGACTGGCATTCTGGACCCATTGAGGAGGGTCATCTGTACACCAAGAAGACAAATTTCAGAAAAAGAAAAAGAAAAGAAAGAAAGAAAGAAAGAAAGAAAGAAAGAAAGAAAGGAAGGAAGGAAGGAAGGAAGAAAGAAAGAAAGAAAAAGAATCTATGCTGACATCTCAAATCTGGACTTCAAACCTTCAGAGTTTATACATATATATATATATATATATATATATATATATATATATATATATATTTGTTTGTTTTCTTTGTTTTGTTTTTCCCGGTGTTTAAGTCACTCAGTCTACAGTATTTTATTAAGGCTGCTCTAGCAAACTAATAAACTTACCTATCAGTATTAGGGTTCTTCGTTTTGTTATAACTTCATGTTTTAGTGAGTTGTCAGAAGTCATGACTAATTTTTGCAAATAGAAACATGGAAAAATATTTCATGACTTTCTGACAACCCAATATATGTAAAAAGAGTACTAACTTTAGGAAATGTAATGCATCACAAGGTAATATTCTCTAGCTTAGTCATATTCCCAAAGCATGAACAGAACAGGCATCTTGTGTGAAGGAACTGCTCCGAGAAATTAAAGACAAGATATAATTAAAATTTCAAAATATTCTTAGACACAAGAAGTTTGATGGAAGTTTCACATGATTTGCAAACAATGCATAATTAAAAAGCTAAGCCCAGTGAAGACTTTGTTTTCCCAACAATCTTCATGAATGCTCTCTTCACCTCTTTGTTTCTCAGACTGTAAACCAGAGGGTTCAGCATGGGGATAACCATGGTATAAAACACAGATGCCATTTTGTCTGTATCCATGGAGTGACTGGAGCTTGGCTGTAAGTACATGAAGATGATTGTCCCATAGAAAATGGAAACAGTGGTGAGGTGGGATGTGCAGGTGGAGAAGGCCTTCTTCTGTCCCTCAGTTGAATTCATCCTCAGAATAGCAATAAATATAAACAAATAAGAGTTTAAGATAACCAAGAGAGTGAAAAAGACATTGAATGCTGCCAATGTGAAGAGCACAATCTCATTTGTGTAGATACCAGAACAAGAAAGAGCCAAAAGTGGGGGAATGTCACAGAAAAAGTGACGAACTACGTTGGAGTGACAGAAGGAGAGACGAAAAGTAAAGGCAACGTGGATGGAAGACTGTATGAGTCCACAGATGTAGGAGCCAATGACCAGTAGGACATACACAGTACTTGTCATGGTGGTGGTGTAATGCAGGGGTTTACACACTGCTGCGTGGCGGTCAAAAGCCATTGAGGCCAAGAGAAAACTTTCAATAGTGGCAAAGGCTGCAAAGAAGAACATCTGGGTAGCACATGCATTATAGGATATGATTTTATTTCCAGTAAGAAACCCCACTATTACCTTAGGAGTGACAGCTGAGGCATAAACACAGTCTACCAGGGAGAGGTTACTGAGGAAAAAATACATGGGGGTGTGGAGCTGAGAGTCCAACAGAATCAACACAATCATCCCAAGGTTCCCAACCAGAGTTATGAAGTAAATGAGAGTGAAGATCATGAACAAAGGGACCTGAAGCTCTGGGACATCTGTTAACCCAACAAGAATAAATTCTGTCACCTCTGAAATATTCTCCATCAAAGTAATTTGGAAATTATGAAGAAAGGCACCTATGGCAAGATGAGAAGACACAAAATTATCTTAAGTTGAACTCTACTGTGGGAAGTGAAGTAAGGTCAGAGTCTCTTGTTCACAAGTGACAACACTCTGAGAGGGCAGGTGTTTACATGCAAGAAGCGGCAGCAGATGCTGGGGAGGGTGGGTAGAGCGAAGTACTCATCTGATAAGTGGTGTGGGTGGGCTCTGGAAATGTCTCTGCTGATCACAGCTGCTCCAAATGGTTCACATAACACTAGGACTCATTTTAATTTGTCTGGTGAATAACGTACTCTATTAAACTGCCACACTGCAGTTTTTCACCACTTGTCATGTCTTGCAAATGTTTGTCTAAAATGTAATAGAAAACTTAACAGAAAGTAAAATATAGAAAGCATTGTGTTATTTTTGGTATAAGGTTTTGACAAGACCTGTCAAATCCATTCTCCATTTCTGATAGGATCCCTCACCAACTTGTTCTTTTTTAAACATTTTATTTATTTGTTTTCAGGAGAGAGGGAAAGGCAGAGAAAAGGAGAGAAAGAGAGAGAGACAGAGAGAAAGAGAGGCAGCCTTTACATGGTCTTCATGCTGTGATCCACCCCAGTATAAACTAGTTCAGATCATGGGTATGTGCATCTGGAGATGTCCCAGAATATAATCCCAGGATCTTCCTATGAGGGTTAGTTGTGATACCACTGTGCTCTGCTCTGCTTCACCAATCTGTTTCTAATCATTGAAGATATGTATTGGCTATGGATCTTTCTTAAAGACACGTACATTTTTCTCTCTACTTTATAAGGGCCCTTACCTGGGTGCTCCCCTTTAAATGCTGTCCCTGACAGAGGTGCATGATCTATGTGATGCATGCTTAACAATGTCTTGGTGTCTTTAAGTGACTCAAAAAATAAAGGAACAGTTTTCAAAAGGTTGAAGCAAATCTTTACTTGCTTTCTCTTTAAGTCACAATATTTATTTTTCTCCTGAACTAATATTTTTGACATCTCATCATCAACCATGTCAAAGCTTTATTTGTTGGGGAGGAGGACAGGGGAATATAGAAAAGCTACTTATGCTTTTTCCCTAAAGCTTCTATGCTTCCTATGAAGCCATCGACTTCCTACCACATTACATAGTGTAACTGGTTGTGCTTACCTCCAGTAGTAGTTTAGGTGACAGTTTATTGTACTGCTGTGTAAGATGATTTCTTAACCCCAAAGAGACTTCTGATTCTGGACTCTTGAGTCATTTTAAGTTTTCCTGGATTAACACTCTTTCATATTCAAGGGAGGAGATGATGCAGAGCTCATCATAAAATATACGAACATTTTAAAATCAGGCAATCTGAACCATTGATTCTCCATAGTGTCTCTCATCTCTTCTTGGTTACTGCAGCATATTAAGTCTACAATATTGAATATCCACACTTTGGAGCTCTGAATTAAAGTGTCTCATATTTTATATCACCAAATAGATAATAAAAATGCTGGGCAAGCTTTGGCCTAGTGGATAAGGTGGCCGTGGCTGGATCCCACATGACCAACTATATGATTTGAGTCTCAGCCCCAGAGGCTTGAAAAACATGCTAGGGATACGTGCATGCAAGACCCAGATCCCCAGAGCAGGGAGAAATGGAGAAGGGATTGCTGTGTTACAATGCCCCATGGGGAATACTTTCTCATTTTCCATTATTTCCTTTCTCTAGTGATCACACATGCCCTCTGTCAAATAAAAATACTATAAAATAAAACATTTCTACAAGACCTACAATTCAGAAAGAAGGCTTTGATCTTTGCACTTCTACTCCTATGGCAATTCCAAATGAAATTAGAAGGTGCAGTTTTCATTTTAAATATAACCATCACCCCAGTTATTTATATAAGACATCTGATGGTAATGAACTTGAAAATTTGGATGCTGTAGAGCATTAAGCGGACTAGAAGTGAGATGACTGGCTAACAGAATATCTGGGGTACAGTTGTTTGACATCTCTGGGTTTCATTACTTTTTTTCTGTCTGTTCCTGTTTGTAAAAAAATAAAAAATAAATGTTTGGACCTTCTATTGTTCCTTCCAATGCTAACTAGCCATGATGATATGAGTTCTCAATACTTACCTTTGTCATAGGAATACACGAATGGGGCTACAAAGATGGAGGTGTGTAAAACCTTCATATCCATACCATTGGCCAGAAGTCCACATCCAGAAAAGTATCATGTTGGAGAAACTGCTTCCCTACCTGTGAAGATTTATAGTGTGGAACAGAATCAGCATCGAGGCTTGTGTTCTTGTAAATATCAAGGCAGAGACAGCAGCAAATATCAGGGGAAATATTCAATATAATGTGACTGTGTATCTCAGGAGGTACCTGATCCCAGACCAGCTCTCCCAATATAACCCAGACTGGGAATTGCAAAAGACAGTGTTTGCATTTTGGTTGAGAGTGTTCATGACAACAGAAATGGAAACTTAGAGATATGAGCTATAAGTAACCAAATCAGTGGTGCCATAGCCACATTTACTAAAAATTTAAATCTCTCTTGGAGCCAGCCAATGGCATGGTGATTAACGCAGCTGGATCCTACATGGTTGACTACATGGTTCAAATCCCAGAGTGGCAGCTAAGGAAGCATGCTGGGCACATGAGCATAGAAAAACATCCCTGTAGGTGAATGGAGAGGGGATTGAACTGTGGTCATTTCCCTTGGGGAGTGCTTTCTCACATTCCTTCCCTGTCTCTCATGCATCCTACAATAACTAAAAATAAATTTAAAAAATAAAATTCTGTTTTAGACTATGTTAAAAGCTCATTTAACTTTCCTCATTATCTGTCTCTTTCATAAATGTCTAGAAATTTCTTCAGAAAAAATTACTATTCCTCTCTTCCTATCAATATTAATGGGATAAATTCATGGATATATAAAACCTACCAAGACTAAACCAGGATAAAACAGAAAATCTGAGTAGGTTGTTTACAGGTCATCTGATGGATCCTACGTTTCTTTCTAATTTTTTGGAGTTAATTCTCAGTGTTCAGAGGTGTGCAGGAGGTGATTCGTAGTCTCTCTGCATTTCTATTTTCCTGATGGTCACCCAGCAACCTGCACTTTTGACTTTGGAACTGGATATTATAAAGGTCTCATAGTTTCTAGGGAATAGGTGTACCTGGGCTGAGCTATAGCAACTGAGAGTTCAGATACATGTGGGAGGAGATGAGCCACACACTCTCTCTAGCTCTGTACTTCTCCCTGCTGCTTACTCTGCAGTCTGTCTTCTCTGAATTTTAGTCATTTGAAAGTGTATTTGCATTTGGCTAATTGGCTAAAGAAGGCTCCTGTAACTGTAAGATCATGTGCTTCCCTTTACTGTAAGGTACTTCTGTGACAGTTTTTCTGCTCTACTGTGTTTTGCATGTGGTACCCACGGAAAGAGATTTTGAATTCAAATTCCTAAAGAGGATTTTCTCCCTTTTGCTGGGGGTTGAATAAAGGTTGAGGATTTCTATGAGCCTAAACGTATTCAGATGCTTGGCTATGATGCACCTAGGCCTGTCTAGACACTCAATGTGTAGAGGCTGAGCAACAGAGTGATAAAGTCAAAAAAAAAAAAAAAGAAGAAAAAGAAAAGAAGGAAACAAAGGGGGAAAACGACAAATAAGGAAAAGAAAAACCATAAAAGGAAAAAAATTAGAAAGCAAAAAATGAAAACAAACAAAAGGCAATATATGCACATGGCAGGGCGCACCTCAGATATGAAATGACTTCTAAAAATAACAAGAGAAAGAAGTCAGAGGTGAGAACTGTTTTAATAATTTTTTAAACAGAAAGAAAACATCTAAAGACAGAGATAGAAACAGACAGAGTGAGGACAGAGGTTTCCCTACCTGTCTGAGCTTTGGAGTCTGGAAAGATGAGTTTCGGAGCAGAGATTCAATTGTTTTGGTCCCTGAAATTGGCAGATGTAAATGGCTTCTCTCTGAGCTTTGGGGTCTGGAATATGGAGTTAAGAACAGCAATTCATAGGACCAGCAGTTAGCATAATGGCTATGTCGCTGGACTCCCACGTAGTCGGCCGCGGTTTGCATCCTGGACCTGGCAGCTTAAAACTCAAACCTGGTGCGTGTGCGTGAGTGCCCAAGATCCCGAGAGGAGAATGGAGGGGAAGGGATTGCAGCGTGACTTCTCGCTTTCTGTCTCTCTGTCTCTCTCTCTGTCTGTCTGGTGAGCACATGCGCTCTATAGCAAAAAAACCTCTCCCCCTAAAAAACAAACAAACAAGCAAACAAAAAAAACATAGCAATTCAGTTGCCTTGGTCCCTGAACAGAGTAGGACAAACCCTGTCTTATTCATTTTTAAAATTTATTTATTATTACTATTTTAATTCACTACAGAGCCTGTAGACTCACAAGAGAAAGAATAAATGACAGGAATGGGAAGTGAGAAAGTTGGAATATTGGGCACACATGCAAAATGGGTGAAGCCACTGGGTCTTGAACTCAAATTGTGCAACTCATTGTGTGGGATCCAGCGTTTTAACTACCATGCCCTTACTTATCTTTTGTGTTATTTTCAGACCTCAGTTTTGTTTATTTCTTCTTTGATCTTTATTATTTTTGTCTTGTTGCTAATTTTAATATTAGTTTATTCTTGTATTTCAGTTACTTAAACTGAATTGTTAGATTATATATTTGAAATCTTTTTTTTTGATGAAGGCACTTATTGCTATAATATCACTCTTAAACTGCTTTTCTGCATCACCTAGGTTTTTGTATATTATCCTTTTATTTTCATTAATTTCCAGAATTTTTAAAATTCCCATCTTAATCTCTTCCTTATTCTAGTGATCATTCAGTAGCATACCAGTAGCAATCAGTTTTCATATATTTGTGTGATTTGCAGTATTACTCTTCTTAATGATTTCTAGTTGCATTTTGCTATGGTCAGCAATAATATGGCTTCTATTTTTAGAAAACTTTTAGATTTTTTTTTTCTGCCTAACAAATAGTCTATCCTGGAGAATGATCCATGCTCTGATGAGAAGAAAGGATATCTGTAGTTGTTGGACAGAGTGTTCTGTATTTGTGTTAGGTCCATTTGAGTCTCTGGGTTTAATACTAATGTTCTCTTGTTGATCTTCTGTCTATATGATCTGCCCAATGCCACAACTGGGATGCTGAAATCTCTAGAAATTATTGTATAGGAGTTTATCTATCTTTTTAACTCTAGTAATAATTGTTTTGTATATTTAGGTGCTACCATGTGTGTGTGTGTGTGTGTGTGTGTGTGTGTGTGTATACACATATATATATAAACATTTTTGCAATGAAATTTATTTTCTTCCAAGCCAGTACAACTATTCCTGTTTATTTTTGAATTCCATTTGTGTGGAATGTATTTTTCCATCCATTCACTTTTGGTCTATATGTGTCTTTACAGATGAAGTTTACTTTGCTTATTAAAAAGAAGAAACAACGAATCTTTTTATTTTTTTTTCCTTAGATTTTTTTGCTATAGGGTGTGTGTGCTCACCGGATTGACTAAGAGACAAAAAGCAAGAAATCATCCCTAAGGAGGGATGGCCATGCTGCAATCTCTACTCCATGCTCCTCTGGAGAGTGTGGGCATGCACACATGTGTCCGGTGTGAGTTTTAAGCCACCAGATCTGGGACTTGAACCGCAGTTTACTATGTGGGAGTCCAATGACATAACCATTACACTATCTGTTGGTCCCGAGACAACCAATTTTGAATAATGTGTCTGATATCAGTTGCTCTTTCATGAAATCATACCTTTGGAGAAGCACTGTTTTCAGATTCTGTAAAAAGTTTCCAAAGTCTATAAGGCAGAGAAGGATGAAGGAAAAGACACTACTAGACACTCAGGTCATAAATCTACGATGTTTTTGTTTTTTCTATATACTTGAGGATTCACTTACATCCTTTTTCTTTGTAAAGAGTATAAAATTATGGTGTGCATGATAATGTATTTGGCTGGACTGGTATACAGTGTATTCATGCTGGAAAAATTCATTTTGCATGCCATAATAATGTGCAGTGATTTAACGTATTAAAAAAGCAAATTAATGTTCACACAAAATCCAATGACTGCATTATAATTAGCAAATATAAGAAGGTATAAAACAATTTTCTAGAGGTTATTTAAAGGTTACTAAATATGATTTTAATCATGAAGCATTTTTCCTGTGATTCCAGATTCATAGCAAATCTTCAGATCAGAAGAAGATCTGTTTGTACCGATGTATATTAACATTCAGGTGAATGGATGACTATCCAAGCATTCAGCATGAAGTCTGGTTCATCTAAAATAAGGTTACCTGGAATTATGTTGGATTCCAGAGGTGGACGCATGTGAATTAGCAAGGAAGTGTGAAGACTTGAAGCTCCTTGGGGATGTCCTTCCATAAGGGAATCTGTGGCTTTTCATCCCACTTTCTCACTGAAGAAGCAATTAAACTACCTGTGGGAAATAAGCTGGATATTTTGAGTATATAAGCTTCTGTTTGCATTACCTGTTGCTATTTCTTTTTGATTTTTAACTCATTTATAACATAAAAATAGTAATATGCACATTTTAAATGTATAGTTTTAAAAATTTGGTCACATATGTATTTATGGAATCATTACCATAAGCACCCATAATAAAAGCTTTAGTGTATTTTCATCCCATTCTTCTATCTACTGTTCGTGAGAAACACTAAACTTTTTGTATCTACAATTCTGCCTTTGAAAGGATGTTAAGTAAATCCTAGAATATGTAGTTTTGGGTTTAGTAACTTTCACCTAGCATATTGTACATAATTTTCATCTATATTACCAACCTCAGTAGTGCTATTTATAGATTAGTAGTTCTATTACATGACCTGTACACATTAAATTTTTCCACTCCCCAGTTGAGGGAAATTTGTTATTTCCACTGTTTGGTGATTACGAATAAAGCTGATTTAACTATATATTTCTGTAATTAATTTTTGTGAACATAGGTTGTTGTTTCTTCTGAGTAAACACCTAGGAAATATTGCCTACCTCTTTCTGTGACAGGTATTACCTTACACCAAAGATAGAGCACTGAAGAAAGAAAATTATAGATCAATATCCTTCTTGAATATACTGTTAACAAACCTAATTCATCATTGGGTTAACATAATTATAAACCATTGCTGAGTAAGATTTAGCCCAGGAATAAAAACGTGTGTCAACATTAAAAAAAAAAAAAATCAGTTACTCTTCCATGTTTATACTTGGCCTCTTCAGCAAGAGGAATCTCCTGAAAACAGGGGCTGCAGAAATTTGATTTGTGACCAATTTGATGAAAAGAACATGAGGTTCTGGAACCAGCAGTTAGCTTAATGGCTATGTTGCTGGACTCCCACGTAGTCGACTGCGGTTCGCGTCCCGGACCCGGTGGCTTAAACTCACGCCGGGCGCGTGTGCGTGCGTGCCCAAGATCCCGAGAGGAGAATGGAGGAGAAGGGATTGCGGCGTGGCCATCCCCCCTGGGGGGTGATTTCCTGCTTTCTGTCTCTCTGTCTCTCTCTCTCTGTCTGGCGAGCGCACGCGCCCTATAGCAAAAACCTCTCCCAAAAAAAAAAAAAAAAAAAAAAAAAAAAAAAGAACATGAGGTTTTGAGGAAATGGTATGAAGTCAAAGATAGTTTCCCCTTTGTACAATTAAAATGACTTTGGAAATATTCAGACAAGAAGCCATTTTAAAGCTGAGGTATGTCCTGGTGTGTTCAGGGAAGCTATGTTCTAAACTCATTTCCTAGACTCCTGAAATATTCAGACAAGGTAGGGCAACCTCCATCTTCTCTCTGTCTCTGGCTGTCTGCCTGTTTGTCTTATACGCTCTCTCTCTCTTTAAATTTTTATTTTTATTTTTTTTTGTTTTAATTTTTCAAGCACCTCTCTTCAGCTTGGGACCTTTTCTTTTGCTTATTAATTTCAGTAGCCATTTTTTTTTAGAGGTTTTTGTTATAGGGTGTGTGCGCTCACCAGAAAGACAGAGAGACAGAAAGCGAGAAATCACCCCCCAGGGGAGATGGCCACACCGCAATACCTTCTCCTCCATTCTCCTCTCAAGATCTTGTGCATACATGCACACATGCCCAGCGTGAGTTTAACCCAACGGGTCCGGGACTTGAACCGTGGTTGACTACAAGGGAGTCCAGTGACATAGCCATTACGCTAAGTGCTGGTCCTAGGGCATTGATAATCTATTCCATGAAATCTTGGAAGAAAACTTTCCCAATCTAGAGAGGCATTCAAATATCCAGACCCAGAAATACAAAAGGCCCCTAATAGAATCAACTCAAGAAGATCTTCTCCAAGGCACATCATAACCAGACTGGTCAAATCTACAGACAAAGATAAGATACTAAAATTGGCAAATGAGAAACATCAGATTACTTATAGAGGCTGTCCAATCAGGCTAACCTTAGATCTCTCATCAAAAGCAATGTAAGCAAGGACAGAATGGGAACATATATTCGAAGTGTTAAGTGAAAAACAGTTTCAACCAAGAATACTATATCTGGCAAGATTATCCTTCATATGGAAAGAAAGGATAAAAACATTCTCAGATAAATGAGACCTGAAAGAATTTGCCATTAAGCAGGCCCACTCTTCAAGAAGTTCTCAAAGGAGTGTTCAACTAGGAAAACTAAAGACACATACAGAAATAAGAGAATGAAACACAACTAAGAAAATGACCAATTTAATGCTAGGGATAAGAAATAGCAATAACAACGTTGAGTGTTTACTCCCAGGATTTAAATGGAAAGATTGGTCTACAATAACTCTGCATTTTCAACTGAAGAGGGTTTGAACATAAGATTGAACTAGTGAAATACAATTTTATGCCTTTTGAGTAAATAAACAAACAAAAATTGGCTATTATTAAAAAAAAAGCTGCTATGCCTACTTTTGTACACATCTTTTCATACACTTATGCTTTTATTTTTCTCAAGTAAATACCTAGAAATGGCATTGTTGAATAATAGGGTAAGTGTATATTCATCTTTATCAGAAACTGTTAAACGGTACCAACAAAATATTTTTGATCTTTTGGAATTTTAGATCTTCTGAAGGGTGTCTAGTGGTATCTCAATTTAGTTTTAATTTTCATTTTCCTGATTAATAGTGATGCTGAGTACTTTTACTTATGCTTATTGATCATATATCTTTTAGTGAAGCATCTGTCCAAATATTTTGCCAATTTAAACAATCTTATTTTCTCCATAGACTGGATTAATGAAAATAGTAGCTGGAAATGGAAAAAAAAAAAAGAATTAAGGTGACTGATTCTATAGATTTTCAGCTAATTAACTTTTATAAAAATTAAGTTCATTTAGGTGTTTTGTTTCTTTGTATAATTATTTCAGCAGGATCTGACACAATAGTATTTTTTATTGTTTATTTTTAAATTAACAATTTGAAGCTTTGAATACTTAAGGTTTTAGAGGGAGAACCCAATTTTCAATCATGTTGGCTCTCTTATTTTACAAGTAATTCTTTTATTTATTTATTTAATTTGACCAGAGAGGGAAAGAAAGAGAGAAAGAGAGAGAGGAAATGAGAAAGCAATCAGCCAGGTCTAGGATTCGAACTATGGTTGGCCATGTGGGAGTTCAGCACCCTTAACCACCACACCAGCTGCCAGCCTCATGTTGGTTTTTTATAAAGCTTGGTTATATAAGATATAAATAGAAGCTTGCTATCAAGAGGATTGCCTTATTGATAAGGCAATAGATTGTGTTTTCAATAAATTATGCTTCATTAACTGGAAAAATATTGATCAATATAATAAATCATGTTACAAATAATGAAAGAGAAAACCATGATCATGTTATTAATACAGAATAGGCATTTGTCAAAGATGTATACATTTTTTATGACAGAACATTCAGATAATTTGGAATAGAAATGAACTTCCACAAACTAATAAGCATTGATAAAAACCAAAAGGCAAAACCAACATCATACTCAAAGGTGAAAGGCTGAAAACCTCCCGTTTAAGAATAGTTACAAAAAATGTAGTCCTATTTTCATCACTTCTGTTCAAATTGTACCAGATATTTTATTCACAGCAATTGGGCAATAAAACAAGAGACAGTCGAATTAAAACGAGTGAAAATATACTCTCAGTTGACATGTGATTTTTTTGTCTTTTATTTTTACATTTTGTCAGAATGAGGGAAGGGAGAGGGAAAAACAAACAAACAAACAAACAAACCAAAAAACTCAAAATGCATCAGTGTCCTAAATATAAGTATCAAAATCCTTAAACTCTTAGAGTATAAAAAGTGGGTAAAATGCCACCAGATGGCATAGCAGTTACCGTCACTGGACTCTCACGTGGCCAACCAGATTCTCACTCAGGTTCTCATGCCAGCACATCTACATCTGTGTCCAAGATCCTGGGAAGAGGATAAAGTAGAAGGGATTGCGATGTGGTCATCTCCCTGTGGGAATGATTTTTCACTTTCCCTCTCACTATATTTGTCTCTCTCTCCCTTCTGGGAGTGCAGTGAGCCCTAATGCAAAAAGCTCTGCCCCTGCCCCCACCCCCACCCCCCCCAAAAAAAAGTGGGTTAAGATCCTCATGACATTGGAATTTGCAATGATTTCTTTTTCTTCTTTTTTTTTGGAGAGGTTTTTGCTATAGGGCATGTGCGCTCACCAGAAAGACAGAGAAAGACAGAGAGACAGAAAGCAAGATATCACCCCCCAGTGGGGATGACCACGCAATCCCTTCTCCTCCATTCTCCTCTCAGGATCTTGGCCATGGATGCATGCACATGCACCTGGCGTGAGTTTAAGCCACCGAGTCTGGGACTCGATTTAATATACAAAAAAAATCCACCAAAAAGAATTTACATTCTCATAAGTGAGTATTAAACATTTTTTTGCAATAAATCATACATTATGTCAGAAGATAAGTTTAAATAATTTTAAAATTTTTGAAATCATATAAAGTAGCTTCCTCAATTAGAATGGAATAGAAGTAAAAATCAATAAAATAATAAAAGTATTATAGAATAGGAAAATAATTCCCCACCTTCCTGAACCATGAGCTAATAAATTTCTGTTTGTTGTAAATTGCCTAGTTTGTGGCATTCTATTACAGCAATGCAAATAGACTAAGACAAGTTACAAAGAAACTTGAAAACGTTTGTGGAGAAATGGAATTTAAGTGTAAGTTTTCTTTTTTGAAAAATAGTTTTCTACCATGCTAACAAGTCAAATGAATGTTATATTTACTACTGACAGATGCGGTCACATTTATATTCTACAAGGACATTTCCAACCATTTCAGTTGTGTAATTTGTACATATAAGTAATTTTCCACATGTAATCATATATTGAACCATCATAATAATGTCATATTTACTTTTAATGACCTGCTAAGTATTCTATATTTAATGTGTTACTTACCTTTAATAGACATTTCCTCAAAGCAAATAGTGGATACTGCAAGTGCTGGGTGAGAATGAAGATGAAAATGTCTTAGTAAAGCAGAAAATAATTACGCCTTATGAAATGTGCTACATGTCTATCTAGAAGTTTTATGCTTTGCATGATATATTTTAATCATCAATGGTTCGAAGATTCAACATACTGATAGTATTGTACTCAAAGCTTAATTATTTTATACATACAATAATTGTTGATGGAGCCAGCAGGTGGTGCATTGGTTAAGGATTGGACTCTCACATTGCTGACTTTGGTTCAAGTCCTGGACCTGGAGACTTGAAAATCATACTGGGCATATGTGTATGTGTGCCCAAAATCCCAGGAAGAGAATGGAGGATAAAGGATTATGGCATGGCCATTTCCCCTGGAGGGTGATTGGTCACTTTCCCTCCCACTATCTCTCTCTGTCTCTCATTAGAGACATTAGAGACAGAGAGAGATATCCTATAGCAAAAATGTAAATGAATAAATAGAGTAATTATTGATAATCTACATGAAATGGACATCTATTTAGCAACTGAGTAAAACCATGTAAACAAATAATAAAGTTACTGCTTTCATGGAGATTAAATTAGAGTTGGAGATGAGAAATAATAAGCAGTTGAGTAAATAAATAGATTGGGGTGTTGATAAAGACTATGAGGAATAATGCGGAGTGAAAGGACCATGTACATGGGGAGGAGAGCATGACTGTTCTATATGAGCAGATAGGGAAAGCTTCCATGATGTACACATTTGCTTAGCAGAGATCTAAATGGCATGAAGAAAACTTCCACACAAGAAAGAGTGAATGCAAGTGTTCAGAAGAAACAATAGCCAAGAGTTGTGATAAAATATTAGAGACGTGAGAATGAGATGAGGTAAAAGTGGCAAGAAAGACATAACTGAATAAAGTTAAGTACTACATTTCTGATCATTATATTTCCTTTTTTCTAAAACAAAGGAACAAACAAACAAACAAAAAATGAGACTTTTGTAGAGGAGCATCACTTCTAAAATTGAACTTCACTGTGGAACTTAACAAGTTACTAGGTGCCTATAAAATCAAATAACTAGTTTTTATATCTCTTAGAATCTTTTTTCTTTTTAGAAAGATTTTAGCTATAGGGTGAGTGCATTCACTGGAGAGACAGAAAGAATAAAGAGACAGAAAGTGAGAAATTGCCTTCAGGGAGATGGCCACACTGCAATCCATTCTCCTCTTGGGATTTTGGGCATGTGCACATGCACCTGGTGTGAGTTTTAAGCCTCTGAGTCTGGGACACTAACTGCAGTCAGGAGTCCAGTGAAGTAACAACCATTATTCCATCTGCTAGTCTCCACAATCTTAAACTCACAATCCTAGAGACAGCTTTGTTTTCTCAACACCCTAGTTAAATACATTCTTGACCTCCTTGTTCCTCAGGATGTAGACCGCAGGGTTCAGCATGGGAATGACCACATGACCACAGTGTAAAACATGGATGCAATTTTATCAACGTCATGAAATGGCTGGAGCTGTGTTTGAAGTATATTAAGATAATAGTCCCATGGAAAAATGGAGACTGCAATGAGATGGGGGGCACAGGTCGACAGAGCCTTCTCGTATCCTCTGGCAGAGTGCATCTTTAAGATGGTGATAAATATGTACATGTAGGATATCAAGATAACAAGAGCAGTAAAAAAGATAGTCAAGATGGATGCATAAATAAGAACCATATCACTAATATGTCTATCAGATATATCAGAGCAAGAAAGAACATGGCAGCTGGGACATCACAGAAAAAGTGATGGAGCATATTGCACTTAGACAAGAAAGACAGAAGGTGTCCCCAGTGTGGATGGAGGCATTCAGGAAACCACAGACATAGCAGCCTATGGCCAGGACAGTGCAGACATTTGTCCTCATGGTGGTGGCATAGTGCAGGGGTCTGCACATTGCTGCATAGTGATCATAGGCCATTGAGGCCAAGGGTAAGTATTCCACACTAGCAAAGGCTCCAAAAGAGAACATCTGAGCAGCACAGGCATTGTAGGAAATTATGTTGTTTCCTATAAAGAGCCCAGCCATGACGGTGGGAGTGACAGCTGAGGAGTATCCAATGTCCACCAGAGATAGGTAACCAATAAAAATGTATGGGAGTGTGGAGACGAAAATCTCAAGGATCAGTATGATCATCCTCAGGTTCCCAACTACGTTGATGAAATAGATAAAAGTGAACATGATCAAAGGGGAACCTGCAGTTCTGGAGCTTTGGTTAGTCCTAGGAGGATGAACTCAGTCACGTCCATGTTGTTCTTCATGATGTTATTTGGAAATTAAAAGATGCCTGTTGCAGAGATGTAAAGAAACAGAACATTAATCACAACAGAGATTGCAATGAAATTTAAATACTTATATATCATATATATTATTTAATTACAGCAATATTATTTCTATAATTATAAAATCTGTTTCAATATTCTCTATAGCTAAAGCATAAACAATACTGTGTTAATTATCTATACAACTCCGGATTGTTTAATGATGGATTTTCATGGATCATCTCTTTAGCTTTAAAATTGTGTTTCAAAACTGAGGTTGGACAATTTAATGAATTGTTCAATATCACAATTCTGAAATTAATGTCTGGATATTCTTTTTCTAGACTTGTAAACTCAGAGATTTCTAATGTGCCAGAAATTGCTATAGACACTTTCAGATCTACATTCACTGAACAGTCTATGATTTATAATGTTTAACAGGTGTTACTTTCATTTAGAAATAGATGTTGAGTAACATATTCATATCGATAGAAGTATTAATTGGCAAACCAGACTTTGGTACTAGACAGAATAGTTTTCAGGTCCAATTATCTACAATCATTTTAAACCAAATGAAATGTAGCTGAATTTGCAATTACTCATTGTCTCCATTGGTCCCAACCCAAGCTTGGAGTTTCACAGTGAATCAGTAGAGAGATTCAGGTGCAGTTGGTGTGGGGGGATGACTGGGACACTATGGAAATTTGTTTTGGTGGAAACTACATATTGAGGAATTATTACTCGAGGAATGGCCATGCAGCATAGTACTTAAGTCCTGTGTGTAGGAAACTGGATCCCACATGGCCAACTGGGGTTCAAATCCTCAAGCCTGATGGCTTGGAAAATATGACAGATGGCTGTGCCTGCATGTGCAAATTAAGTCCTTATGGATGAAGAAATGGAGAGGAGATTGCTGTGTGACCTCATCTCATGGAAAAGTCATTTCACTCTCTCTCCTTCCCTCTGGTGAGCACACATTCCCTCTGGCAATGAAAAAATATATATTTGAATCTGCACTATTTTAATTAATTTTTCATTTCTTTTTATTTCTGTTTCTTCTATATATTCAATCACATTACTTATCTTACAAAGTGAATATTTCAACATGTGTACATTTCTCACCAGTCCAGTTCACCATTCTAGAAAGTTATCTCCAATAGATAAAAATCCATTTCTTTGTCCCATAAATGCCTGGCCTCTCTATTTTTCTCCTTAATGTTCTTCCTCAAACTCTACTCCTTCAGCCACCCTCTTCCCACACTGTATCTGGTATTCATAACCATTTACTTAGTTTCTATAACAGTTAGTCATTCGATTTGGCCATAATTTGAATTTTAAGCCTTTGGAATGGCCAGTGGTTAAAAGAAGAGGAAGTGTATCCATCATCAGCTGTGTATTATTCCCCATTATTCTCTTCCCATTTCTTTCACAGCTTCAGTTTAGAGCCTGGCACATGAGAGCTTTATGTTTCCCCACCTAACCACACACACTCATTTATGGCATATACCGTATTCTGCAAAAGATGGTAAGAGATTTATAATTAAATATATATGGATTGTGTATGTGTGTGTCTGTGTGTGTGTGTGTGTGTGTGTTTATATGCATATATAAGTATCATTTTTACCTACCATTAAAGCAACTCATTATATGTGACATTATGAGGTTCTCTACAATCCTACAGCTAGTATGAGGAATATGCAAGATCCAACACTTGAGCCCAGTTTTATCCTAACCACCAGTCTCTGCTTTAGCAATATGACTGTCAAATGTGCAGGTGTGCTAATATCATAAGGCCAAGATACAAAGTTATGAGGAAATATAAGATGGTGTTAATTCACTTAGAGTCTTTTGTACTTTAAAAAATAGTCATTCATTCTCTTTTCAGGTATTTATTTTTAATCTCTCCTAGAGGATGAACAATTTGAAATTACCATCCAATCAATGAGAGCATCACTATAATATCGTTTGGTTAATACTTTTAGAATGCAGTATGATGAGGGCCAGCTGGTCATATGATGATTATAAGGGTAAGAACCCCCCCAGTTGATGATATAATGATTATGGGGTTGAGACATCCACATGGCTGAATGCACAGCAGATAACTTGATCAAAACATGTGCATGTGTGCCCAAAATAACAAAAGGAGGAAAAGATGGAGGGAAAAGGATTGTGACATGACCATGTCAACAGAGAGTGATTTCCCACAATTCCTTCTCTCTCTCTCTCTCTCTCTCTCTCTGTGTGTGTGTGTGTGTGTGTTTCTCTCCAGCAAATGCAGTACACTATGGCAATGTTTTTTAAGGTGAGAGAAAGCAGAATGATGATTTTTCATATCACCAGACTCTTTTATTGATGAAATTTTAATCTAGAACCAGCTCCACTTCAATGTTTTAGAAAAATGTTCAATACCTCCATTTTTGTGCTCAAATAATTCATAGTAGGTACAACAATTCACTACTTTTGCATGAATTACAATTTTCACTAAAAATGTATATTAAACTAAAAGATCATTTCTTAAAGAAAAAAAAAGACAGTCAATCCTTATAATGTGTTTGAAACCAGAAATTCTTTCATGGAAGAATGTATAAAAGTTAGAGCAATTCTATGGAAAGTAGTAATAAAAAATTCTGAGATCTCAGAAGCAAGAAAAAGTAAAGAAAAAGACACTAATACACATTCAGGTCCTAAATCTATTGTGCATTCTTTCTGTGTCCTTGGAAGAATCACCTTATCTTTTTCTGAAAGTAAATTTTAAAAAAATCTTACCTACCTAATTCTTTGAATCACGTTCATAAAGAATCAATAAAGGTGATATTTTAACAGACATTACTATAAAGCTAACACAACTTTAATTCTGAAGCATTTTCCTTGATTATGATTCCAGATTCATAGCAAATCTTCAGGTCCGAAGGTCTGTCTGCACCAACAAATATTAATATTCAGATGAAAAAATGGACCTGGGCCTCTAAATTGAAGTTACCTGGAGTGATGTTGGATTTCAGAGCCTCATGTGTGTGAATTAGCAGGGAATTAATGAAGACCTTAAGTTCCATGGGGATATCTCCCATTAGAGTACATACACCTCCTCATGCCACTTTCACAGGGAAGAAGCGATTAAACTAAGATGGGTAATAATCTGGTTATTTTGAATATGTGAAAACACAATGGCATTACTTGTTATTCATTTTAAAATTTTAACTAATATATCATTTAGCAGTAATATACACATTTCAGTGTATAGTTCAAAAATTTGTTCAAATATATATTCATATAACCACTAACATGGTCACCTATAATAAATTGCTTAAAGCTCCATTCCCTAGAAAACACTACATTTTTCTTTGGTCCATCTAGTTTTGCCTTTGAACTAATGTCAAGTAGCATCCTAGAATATGTAGTCTTGCTTCCGGTACCTTTCACTTACTATAATGTATGAAGGTTCCTCCATATTGTTTCCTGTATCAGTGGTGGTATTTTTTTTCCTAGAAAAGTAGTATTTACTTTAAATTTCTGCATTGTATTTTCATTCCTTGGTTGAGGTACACTGTTTGGTGGTTACAAATAAAACTGCTTTAACTGTAAATTTCCCTAAGTTTTTGTGTATTGCCATAAAGTTTTATTTCATCTGAGTAAATGCCTATGAAGTGCTTCTCAGCTCATTCTATGAAAACTGCAACATCTCTTTCCAAAGACAGACAAAAATATCAAAGAAAATAAATTACAGATCAAAATCCCTCTTGAATATGTAACAATACAATAACAATGCTAAGTGATCAACTCCATCAGTATATTAACATAATTATCAACCATGGTGAGTAGAATTCATTCCAGGAATGTTGAAATGCTTCAATATATAAAAATCCTTCAGTGTAAAAAGTAACATTAATATGCTAAAGGGAGAGAAAACATGATCATTTTATTAATCTAGCATATGTTGCCAAAGTGTTGCATTCTTTCATGATAAAAATATCATTCCAAAAGCTAAGAATTTCCAGACTGTGAAAACCATTTATAGATAACACATAATTAACATAATCAAAAGTGAAAGACTGGTTCCCACTGAGGTAGCCTCTGGGATGCTGCTGCTTGGAAGGCTGAGGCCACGTGGGAGACCTGGGATTGATTCTTGGTGGTTTATTCCTATATTCCTAGCCATATGGAGGCTGGGGCAGGAGACAACAAGACCTCCCTCTTCTAAAACACTTTACACACACACACACAAGTACATACACATTAAACATATTTTTAAAAAATTAACTTTATTTACTTATTCATTGATTTTATTTTAATTTGACTAGAGAGGGACAGAGGAGAGAGAAAGTGAGAAAGCAAGCTACAAGGACCAGGACTCGAACCACGGTCAGCCATGTGAGAGTCCAGCATCCTTAACTGGCTCCCAAACATTATTTTTATTTTTTTTGGAGAGGTTTTTGCTATAGGGTGCGTGCACTTGACAAACAGACAGACAGAGAGAGACAGAGAGACAAAAAGCAAGAAATCACCCCTATGGGGGATGGCCATGGTGCAGTCCCTTCTCCTCCATTCTCCTCTTGGGATCTTGACAAACATGCACACAAGCCCAGCATGAGTTTTTTTTTTTTTTTTTTTTTTTTTTTTTTTTTTTTTGAGAGGTTTTTGCTATAGGGCGTGTGCATTCACCAGACAGACAGGGAGATAGAAAGCGAGAAATCACCTCCCAGAGGGGATGGCCATGCCGCAATATCTTCTCCTCCATTCTCCTCTTGGGATCTTGGGCACACAGACACACGCGCCCGGCGTGATGGTGTGAGTTTAAGTCACCGGTCCGGCACTTGAACCATAGTCGACCACATGGGAGTCCAACGACATAGCCATTACGCTAACTGCTGGTCCCCAAAACATAAATTTTTAAAGTTGAATGGCCAGCAACTTCACATATGAGGTACAAAGTATTCTTGCTTTTAGCACCTCTGTTCGAAATTGTACCAGGAAGTCTATCTAAAGGAACTAGGCAAGAAAAACTACATTAAAAGGTATCCAAATAGAAATGGAAGAAATAAAACTATCTCTGTTTGGATCAACACAAGGAGGGAACAGCAAGTATAAATTCCCTGAGACAGGAACGTGCTTAGAATAGTAACAACTATCTGAAAGACTGGTGTGAGTGTAGTGAGATAAAAAGCTAAGAGTGACACGTGACGGCACAACATAAGTGAAATGTAGGTGAATGAGTATTCTGTAGCATTTTAAAGCACTTGTAGAGAGACAAATATAGAGCGTTATCAATATAATAAGTACATATCATGAGAGATATTTTTGCTATAGAGTGCATGCACTCACTGGAGAAACAGAGAGAAACACAGTACGAACTCCCCCCACCGCCCAAATATCCAAGAAGGGATGGGCAAGCCTTAATAATTTCTTCTCCATTATTCTCGTGTGTACGCTTACCTGGCATGTTTCAAGCCACCAGGTCTGAGACTAGGACTGCAATCAGCACATGGAATTTCAGCACCTTAACTAATATACCACCTGCTGGTCCCACTCAGTAGGTTTTCTAAACAGTGTGAGATGTTTGTGGTCATATACAGATATATTACCTTCAAAATGCATTGTGAAGGTAGAAATGTGATTAATTTCAGGGAGAAGTTCTGAAGGAAATGAAGCTGGGTTATAATGAACCCTACAATGTTAAAAGTACAATCCTCCAGATAACTTTGTCTTCTCAACAACCTTCTTGAATGCATTCTTGACTTCTTTGTTTCTCAGGCTGTACACCACAGGATTCAGCATGGGGATGACCATAGTATAGAACACAGATGCAATTTTATCTGTGTCCATGGAATGGTTGGAACTGGGCTGCAAATACATGAAAATAACTGTCGCATAAAAAATGGAGACTGCAGTGAGATGGGATGCACACGTGGATAAAGCTTTTTGGAGTCCCTGAGAAGACTGCATCTTTGAGATGGTGATAAATATAAATAGATAAGAAATCATGGTAACCAGAAGAGCAAATGACACATTAAAGCTTGACATATAAAGAAGAATCAACTCACTAGTATGTTTATCAGAGCAAGAGAGAGCCATGACTGCTGGAAAATCACAGAAAAATTGATGAACCACATTGGACTTACAGAAAGAGAGGTTGAATATGTTTCGAATATAAATGGAGGCATTCAGGAAACCATAGATGTAGGGGCCTATGACCAGGCGAGCACACATACTTGTCGTCATGATGGTGGTGTAATGGAGAGGCTTACACACTGCTGCGTAGCGGTCATAAGCCATAGAGGCTAAGAGGAAAATCTCCATAGTGGCCAAGGCTATGCAAAAGAATATCTGAGCAGCACAGGCATTGTAGGAGATGACCTTGTCTTGTATAAGGAACCCAGCAATGACTTTGGGAGTGATGGTTGTAGAGTAACACAAGTCCACAAAGGACAGGTTACTGAGGAAAAAATACATGGGAGTGTGGAGACGAGAGTCCAACATGATTAACACCATCATCCCTAGGTTTCCAGTCACAGTGATGAGGTAAATGAGGGTGAACAAGACAAAGAGTGGAATCTGAAAATCTGCAGTGTCAGTTAGACCCACCAGAATAAAATGTGTCACCTTTGTAATATTCTCCATGTGACCTAGAAGATAATCTGAAAAGATGAGAAAAGAAAGGAACACTTGGTAAATGCAAAATAAACATAAATAGATTTTTGATGCACATCCATGCACATATTTTATTGTTTCCTCATTTTTCCATAGTCATTATTTTTTTTTGATTCTCTAATCTAGACCATTAATCAGAATGAAAGAAATATTTAATGGACATCTTAATCCGTTATTCTGTTGCTTACAGAAATATCTTAGGTTTGGTGAATGGAAGAGAGTAGTTTATTTGACTCATTATTTTGGACACATGGAAGGGTTAAATGAATCACAGGATAATAGAAGGCAGGATCTTGAGAAGAGTAGCTGTCCACAAGTTTCCACCTGCTCTGGTCTCCTTCTTCTTATAAACACACCAGAGCCAATAATAGAGTTCCTGCCCAAATCCATTTAATACATCGAAAGATCTAATCATGGTTCACAATGAAGAGATTAAGTTTCCAGTTAATATCTTTTAAATACAATCAAATTCCAACATATGGATTTATGATGAGACATCACCTTATGACAGTGGGTGTAGTATTTATGGGGTTACAGACTTTGGAGTTTGTAGAATTTACACAGATTACATGCCCATCTTCTTTCTTGCATAAATGGACAACCTGAGGTGCAGAAGTGAAGAAATAAGTTATGATTTGTTTAATGTCACATAATTGCAATAGGTTCAGCTTCCAAATCAGATCACCTGAATTAACAGCTAACTTTAAAAAAAATTTCTTTATTTAATTTTATTTATATACTCTTTTTCTAATTTGACCAGAGAAATACACACACAGAGAAAGAGAGAGAGGGAAAATGAGAAAGCAAGCCACCAGGTCTGGGACTTGAGCCATAACTGGCCATGTGGGAGTGTCCATTGCCTTAACCACCATGCCACCTGCTGGTCCTCACAGCTGACTTTTATAGTGCTCATTCTAAACCCTTCCATGTATGCTTAATCTGTTTAATTACCTCAATGAACTATAAAAATACTGAGAATTTTTGGCAAATGTATATAAATATCAAGTGACAGAGTCAAGTTTTGAACCCAGAAGCAGTGATTCACAAGACTCATATTATTATCTGAACTTTAATTGAATTAAATTTAACTCAGTTTTCGTTTATTAACTTATCCATTAGACTAAGCTTTATGCTTAGGACTGACGGTGGAATAACTGAGTCGTTTATATAAACTATATGCAATGAGATAACAACACAGCAGCAGTAGCTGCATATACAACCAGCAAAGACATTTTTTACAGAGAGATTTTTGCTATAGCACATGTGCTCTTGCCAGAGAGACGAAAGACAGAAAGTGAGAAATCACCCCTAAGGGGGATTGCCACACTGCAATCCCTTCTCCAGTCTCCTTTTGCGATTTTGAGCACTCATGTACACGCACCCGGCATGAGTTTGAGGCCGCCAGGTCCAGGACTTGAACTGTAGTCAACCATGTGTTAGTCCAGCAATGCAACCGTTATTTCATCTGCTGGTCCCAGCAAAGAAAATTCAGAAGAGAGGGTAAAGCAGTGATCTTGGGCTCTAAGAAGAGGTGTGAATGCATTCAAATAAGACTCATGACTTAGTACTGAAAGACACTACTCCTAACATAACTTCTTTGAGTCTCATTTCAACCCTCTTGAGATACAAAGAATAATAAAATGCAATAAAAGCTGTTATAGTCCAACCTTGGTGGCACACACTCATGACGGTGAAGGCACATGGGAAGGTTCTAGGCTCAGGTCCTGAGGTTTTCCTATACATTCAGGACTTGTGTGTGTGCCTATAATTTTGGCTGACAGAACCTGGGGACGGATCATAATGGAAAGACCCTGTTGGGAGTTTTTATCTCTCTCTGCCTCTTTCTGTCTCTTTCTCTCTGTCATGGAAGATATAAATAAATTAATCAATAAAGGAGTTTTCATTAAGAGTTAAAAGAAATAATATACAAAACCAGTTACCATAAAGGAGAGTTCAGCACAGGCTTTATGAGTGCTTGCTATGACATTCTAATTAGGATGGGATGATGGTCTATATCTTGGCTTGGAAAAGCTCTGGGGCATGACCCTGAAGGAGTGGGTGAGTATGAATCCTAGAAGTCCTGTTGGATCTGCTTTTTCTCACACGGTAGAAGAACACTCAGTGGGTTTTTTTTTTCTTTATGGATCACCCATTCTAAGTGAGGATCCAAGGATTTTTAGTTTAATTTTCCTGCTTTTCTATTTTTAAGAAGTTTTATTTTCTCTATTTATTTTTTTTTTAAAGACAAGTCTCATTGTTCGCTTCCTCTAACCTTAACCTCCTAGCTTAGACAACATACATGCACCTCTTTGCCTTATTCTTTTTTAACATGGCCTCGCTAAGTTGCTTAGGTCAGCCTTGAGACTCACAGACCTCCAACTTCAACCTTCCTGAGCTGTTAAGGTTATGGTACATACCACTATGCCTGGTCTCTGTGCTGGACTGGGAACTCAGTATATGGTTCCCATGTGATCCCAGAGTTCAGAATAGGAATTTTCCTTTTTGAAAACTCACTCCTACTCTATCTACGCCTATTGTTAGATGATTCATGGGGATAGAAGATTGAAAATACATGAATAGGAGATTTTCTTCTAGTGTTCAGATGTGTACTTGTGGTTACTGACTCTGTGAGATTGGTTTTTCATTTGTAATTTGAATTTGGAGACTTTGGCAGCATAATTTTCTATAGATATCTTTGCTACCCCTTTTCTAGCAATGTTATAACTTCACTTGATATTACTAGTCCCTAACAGTATATTTGTTTGCTGATTAACAGCATACATGATAAAAAATCTAGAAATTTTATAACATAAACTATATTTTACATTCACTTACTAGAGAAGTATAGATCCAGATGCTAGTATAGTTCACTTACACTTTACAACTTTATAAATCAGTACTATTGCCAATACTTTACAGAATAGTAAAGTGAGGATTTTACAAGTCATAATACCCCATAAAATCACGTGTCTACTGTAAGGTAGATTCAAGGTTCAAATATAGGTATGACTGACTTTAAAATGTGTACTCTGAATTACAACATTGCTGAGTGTTCTAGAGGTAAAGATAGAAGAGAGATTATCTCGTAAAGAATAATATAATAGTGTAAGGATCTCATTAATTTTGTGAGGCACTTTCTAGAATCTAAAGAAATATCTGCACGAACTGGTTCAATTTTTGTACAGTGACGGAGAAGTAAGTAAAGTAGTGAACAGGTAGTAAAGAAGATAAAATGACCAGTTACTTAATAGAAGCATTGTCTATAATTTATTTTTGTTCTTTTTTAAATGAATTGTCTTTGTGTTTTATCAGAATCATGAAACATCCTACTAGAAACAACAAAGGATATTTTCAGGACTCCAATTCAACCACTTCAGAAAAACGTTCATGACATCATATCTTGAACACAAATTAAGCTCAGCAGGTGCAGTTGCCCTCATATTTTTACATTATTACACTTCTCAAAGAAAATGTATCAGAAATATATGAGCTTACCTTGCTTCTTGAGAAAAGGTACTGAGATCCTGAAATTTGCATGAGCAATCTAAAACTCTGCTATGGGATAATGAGTAATTCTGTTAGAGAAGTTCTCTCTTAGACACAGATAAAAAGGTGACATAAAAATTCACTTATACTATGCCAATGTAAATATTTTCAAATTTGTGAAAAAAACATATTACTAAGACTCCTACATATGTCAGAGAATTATACAGAACTATACTTTGAAAAGTAAGACAGGGTCTATAAAACAGCTCCATAAAGGCCTATTACTTTAACCATATTCAACCCAATTTTTATGTTGGGCATTTTTCTCTGTCAATTATTGCAAATTCAGAAACTGTTGTTTGGGGAAAAGCCAACATATGTACTAACAACCATTCCTATTCAGGTGAATAAATACATGACCAAAGAAACAATGAACGTGGTTTATTCCCTCTAAAATGTCAAGTAGGAGAACAAGTTGGTATTTTAAAGGCGGTGGATGTGGGTAAGGAGGGAGTTCTAGATATGGAAATCTCAAAGGAACCACCTTCCCATGAGGGCAATGGATTCTTATTCCCCTTGTTCAGGGAATAAGCAATTAAACTGCATGTGGGAACCTAGCTTAGTTTTCTGAACAAGTACATAGCTGTATTTCCATTATTTGTCATATTCTTTTCCCTTTTTAGTTAAAAAAGTATAATTTATATACAGAATATAAATTGTACAATTTTGAAAATTTGAACAAATGTAAGTGATCATGTAATCACCACAACAATCAAGAACTACTCTAGGACCCAGCAATCCCACTATGTGTTATCTATTCAAAGTGAATTCAATGAGTGTGCTGAAGAACTATCTATACTCCCATGTTAACTATACTCCCATGTTACTTACAATAGCCATAGGTTAACATGTTTACAAATCCATTTATGTGTCCACCAATGAATGAGAAGATAAAACTGATGTGATACATGCATACAATGGGAGACTATTCAGCAATAAAACAGAAGAAAATCCTGTGACAACACTGATGTCTCTGGAGGACATCATGTTAAGTAAAATAACTCAGACAGGGAAATGGACATATTCTCTAATATCACTACATGTGGAACCTAAAATAGTTGCCCTCATGAGGATAGAGAATAGAATGGTAGTTACTGAAGACGTGTATGATTAGGGGAGAGTAGAGATGGGAGATGTTGATCAAAGTATGTTAGATTGAAGCATGAGTACCCCAATTTTGAATATGACTCTGCTGCCATTTCCCTTTCCCCGTACCCTTACCCATGTGTGTCTCCTAAAAGTTCCTCACTGAATACTTATCAACACTAGATCAACACTGCTGTCCTATCATGTCCTCCAAACTAAATATTTATCTCCATCTGATTCAGTCAATTATAACTATTCATCCCATTATAACTGTCCAGCCAATTATAAGTGTCCTTCCAGATAACTCACTTTTCTTGGCTTTTGTTAACTGTTTTCACATAACTCAAGGCCTATACTTTCTCAGATCTGCAATTTTTTCCATTTCTCTTTTTGCCTTTATAAAATTTCCTCCCTCCTGCTTTGGGGCAGCAGAGTTTTGGAGTAACTTGAGTCCTCCCAGAGCTGCTAGCTTAATGAAGGCTCCTGTAATTTGACTAAAACTAGATGTCCTCTTATTATTGCACTCATTTAAATACAAACTTTGGAGGGCCCAGCGAAATAGAACCTACTTGGACCTGGATGAGGCCTCCAGGGGGGGCAGCCTCATGCACCCAGCTGCCCCACACTCAGGGTACTCTGGAGGAGGCACAATCTGAGATGTTCCAGGGCCCTAGGGACACCTTTCTGGATCTTTGATAGCCAGACGAGGGACACCAACTGTTCCTCCCAACCACAAAGTCTTGGTAAGAAACCCTCTGGAGTCTTTCCTCTTCTTTTCTCCTGTTTCTCCTTACTCTTTCTGATTAAGAATAGTCGATTCAGGAGTATGAGACTGGCACACGAGGTACCCCTGATGAGTATTTCAGGTCCAACTTGGTGCAGTTGAAGGAGCTTCTACTCAGATTCCACCTAGACATTGCTGGATTTGAGAGCTGAGCAGATATGTGTCCCTATTGGGTGTTTGAATCCTTCTTTAGACAGCGCCTGGCAATCTTGGTTGCTAGATCAGGGATTTAAATCCCTCCTTAGGTAGAAGTCTTACAGTCTACATTGCTAGATTGAGGTTTCAAGTCTGTCTTAACCCTTAGGAATCTTGCATTTCACTAGATAGGGGGTTTGAGTCCCTCCTAACCATTGTGTATTTCACTTTATGAGTCCATTCTGTCACTACTGTCACTTTAAGAAATATTTCTTGGTGAGAGGGAATGTCTTGTTAAATTCTTGCTTCAATGGTGAATGAGTGACCATGTGACTGTGTTCATGACTCATGGCTTTGGCTACGGAGTCTCAGTGGGTCGTCATCTGAGGTTCCATGGCAGCCTCATACAGTTTAGGGCTGCCTTGGGCACTAGAGAATTCCACCCCTTCTTGTGTGCCCAGTCCTACCAGGTGTTTATACCCGACGACCAATAGTGAGGGGCACCAAAGTTTCCACGAGGGGTGCAGTCAGGCACGTACGTATTTGTTCACCTCTTCGGAGGACAGACCCCACCCTTTGTTTGACTTGCAGCATCATTGCAGGAAGAAAAACATGGGAATACTTGATTCTCTTGTATGTCAGGAACGCCCTCGTGCCCTCACATACTGGGGACTTTCCTCCTGAAGCAAGTGAGAAAACATCCCCGAGGGAGGACACTAAGGCTTACCTCACTCATTTCTCTCACAGGTCAGAAGACTGCCTCTTATGTTAGTACTCATGGTCTGGTTTTTTAGAAGACCTAACTCTATCTTGGTTAGGTCCAAAACACTGACTCCCTATTATCATTCATTTCTTTTGCCATCTCCCCCTCTTTTTGTCTGTCACTCAGAAGTAGCATCACTGAGTTAGAGAATATTTTGAAAGGGGACCTACCCTCTTCTTTTTAGTCCACCTACATTTCTCTCTAGCTAAATAGCTGTGTCCTTTCACTGGGGAACAGTATCATTGCTTTAGGGATCTGAAGCTAGGCAGTGCTTTTTAAACCTTTGCCAGAAGTGTGCAAGAAAGCCTATTTTAAGACAACTCCCATAGAGAAACATTAAGGTCAGAAGCCCATATAGTTCATTCTGGCCCCTGAACTCTCTTTTGGCCTCAGTCTCAGCAGTCTCATCAGTCTGGCTGCAGGCTCTAGACCATGCCACCTGAGTTAATAGCCTTAGGCAATTCAAAATCTTTGTGGAGGTAGATTCATGGCATAACCCCTTCTCCCCACAGAATTGTCCCTCTTAGTGCACTCACTCATGTGCACTCACAGCCCTTTCCTTCAACCTGTGGCAGGAGATTGAACAAACCCCCAGGGGATCTTGGAAGTCATTCTCATGGTTGCTAGGGCTGCATACCCTGAACTCCTTGTCATTGTGCTTTCCATTGTACTAGTCCTTTTGTTGGCCTTGGACTTACATCAGTGGCCCCTAGCGACTGGAGTTGGTTCCAGAGACTTCTCTTAGCTTTGATTTACTTGAGAAGTCTTAGCGTTTTCATTGCACTGTGGTGTTTTTAACTTGCAAGAAGCCCAGCATAACTCACCTGGAGTATGGAGGTGAGGCTGGTGGAGCACACTGGGACTCATGGTGTCACACAACTGAGCATACATTGCTGCACCACTGAGCTCTGCTTGCACCACCTGGCTCTTGATGCAAATGTAAGCTGTAGCAGCTCAGGCAGGGCTGGGCAAGTCCCTGAATTTAAATAACTGCAATAAGCAGGCGCATGCTCAGAATCCATACCTGTCTTCCTGAACTCTGGAGTCAATTTTTTACCATAGGTGGACAAAATAGTTCCATTCAAACCCCATTGAAATATATGCTTAAGCATTTCAGAAAGTCCTTTGAGGAAGGAGAATACTATAGAACAAAGTTTCAAAGAATAAACTAAAGAACCTTTGTAAATACAATGGCCCACCTTCAAAATAGGATGGCCAGCTGCTGGGTCATTTGATCCTGAGCTGGCTCTTGAATAAATGCCTCCATGTTGGTTACAAAATTGTTCCTTATAGACAGAAAACTACATCCTAGTAGTGGGCCTTACAGCTTCATGCCAAACAAGAAGTCAAAGATCTACGGGTTTTCAGTCACCCCCAGAATAGTCTGACCTTGAATCCTCTTATAACCCAAATAGACAACACCTGGGGAGGAAAGATGAAGATCAGGAAGCACTGAGGCTGCTCCCTTGGCCCCCTTCTTACCGCCACACACTCAAAGCAGATCCCAGGAGATGGGAAATGTGGGGGACATGGACTCCACCATGCTAGGGTCACTCCTTCCCCTAAGGGAGGCCCCCCAGCAAAAAGACTTCCTGGGGGTCTTCCTTTCTTGGTTTATGTCCCTTTCTCAACAAGCGATCTGCCAGCAACTCCTGGTTACTCTCTTCATGTCCAAAGAGAGAAATAGAATAAGAACATAGGCTTAAAAAGCTATACTAGCGCTGGGAGAGATATCAGGAAAAAATAAACAAACGAACAAACAAAATCAGATAAAATAGAGAAAATTTTCCCTTCTAGCCACCCTGACTCGCACCGAACCACCTTGGCAGAGAGAGAGATGCTAACCTCCTTTCTCCATACTACACCAGCAAAAACTCAAGGAGCAGCTCGACATCCTAGAAATTTGTCAGTGATAACTGAAATAATCCAGGACTCCGAGAATCCCCTGCAACTTTTCTGGAGCATCTGTGTGATCGCGTCTATACTCCAAGTGACCAGGACTCTAGCAAAAAACAAAAAGAAGGGCCATAAATATGGCTTTTGTGACTCAATGGACATCTGACATTAAAAAAGAAAAGCTCCAAAAGCTAGAGAGATTTAAAGAAATAAGCAGGTCCCAAATGTTAAAAATTGCTCAAAAGGTCTTCAATTGGGTGAGACTCCCTGGAGGATAAACAAAATAACAACATTGTCAGAGTTGTTGTAACTAGGTGAGTGATAGAGCAGCCTAAAGGTACAAAAAACAGGGTCCGCGGATTAAAAGAAAGGTCTCATGACACCCCTTAGCTAAAAACCAGAGCTGACCGTTATGGTATAAAATGACTCTGGGCAAAGGACTGCCCAGAACCAAAAAGGAGAGAAAGGGGAGAGAAAAAGGTCCTCAGCTTGGAGGAAGACTGAGGAGGCTGGGGCTCTTCCTCAATGAGCTCCCAGGATCCCATGGTCAGTCTACAGATAGGGACTGAGCCTGTTAGTTTTCTGGTTAACACTGGTGCAGCTTACTCTGTTTTAACCAAATCTATGGGTCTCATTACAAAAGCATTACTAGTGTTTCCATTTCTTCTGTGGATAGGAATGTTTTATTACTATTGGGAGGTTCTAATCTGGGCCTGCCTTTTTTTTTTTTTTTTTTTTTGAGAGGTTTTTGCTATAGGTCGCATGCGCTCGCCAGACAGACAGAGAGAGACAGAGAGACAGAAAGCGAGAAATCACCCCCCAGGGCGGATGGCCACGCCGCAATCCCTTCTCCTCCATTCTCCTCTTGGGATCTTGGGCATGCACGCACACGCGCCCAGCGTGTGTTTAAGCCACCGGGTCCGGGACTCGAACCGCGGTCAACTACGTGGGAGTCCAGCGACAGCCATTAC
The DNA here is from genome assembly GCA_026018925.1 of Tupaia tana. Classification (NCBI taxonomy): domain Eukaryota; kingdom Metazoa; phylum Chordata; class Mammalia; order Scandentia; family Tupaiidae; genus Tupaia; species Tupaia tana. Next base: position 51,816,087 of record JAKSZU010000012.1, read on the forward strand.
GCTAACTGCTGATCCCTGGGCCTGCCTTTTAGATGTGGATATCCACACCACCTGACAGGGCTGAGGTGTGACCAAGCCCTTACTTGACCATACCCATTTCTCCTATCAGGAAAACATCTCAAGGATCAATGAGATCAGTGTTTTTAATGTGTGTATACATGTCATAAATTGCAAAAATCTTTTATAAGAACATAAATAAGATAACAGGCATGCTTAAAACTTAAAAACACAGATCAACTTTTGGTAAGCTTGTAGGCCAGTCCCCATAGCAACTTTCCTACCTAGTGACCTTGTAGCCCTGATAACTATCTAGCAACTCTGTCCAGTGAAGACAGACACTGAGTTAACCCTTTCTCACCCTTAGACTGCTCAGGATTTTTGTTCATGGTTAATTGCTTTGTTTGATGGCTTTCTAAAAAGTATTTTTCAAATAACTAAAATCTTAAAAAGTTATCAACTGATAGTTTTGTTCTATATTGGGAAATTTGATAAACAAGATTTTGTTTTCAAAATATATATCCATAAACTAATATAAAGTCCTGTATACTAAGATTCCAGCTAGATGTTCTTGCCAGAGGCATTAACTTTCCCAGGCTAGATAATAATAATAATCATAATAATGATAATAAGTAATACACAAAAAATAGACTTTGACAAGCCTAAGGTTATTCTTGAAATGACAAATAATATATATTCTTACAAATTTATTTAGAAAAAGAAAAACAAAGTAACAAAAAAGTAAATAAAAAAGATGTGAAAAAAATATAGGTTTGCTCTAGCCGCTGCCGCCTTGATGGTGGGTAGCTGCGCAAGCCCACAGTGCCAGGCGAGGGCGCCCCGCACACCCGCCGTCGCCTGGGGAGACTGCGCCCGTTGTCTGTGCAGCCTGGGTTTGGGGGTGCTCTGCTGGGGACACTCCTGCGCCACTCCCTCGCGCTGGGGTGCTTGGCGCTGGGAGCCGGGGCGCGACTTTCTTCTCGTTTTCCTCATCTAGCCTCAGAAACCTGTGTCATTCAGCATGTGTTACTCACACCAGCAGTATTAGCATCACCTGGGACCTCCTTAAAAATGCAGGATCTCTGGCCCCACCCTTGGTGTACAGAATCAGGTCTACATGCCCAAGATCCCAAGAGGAGAATGGAGAAGGGATTGAGGTGTGGCCATCCCCCCGGGAGTGGAGGTGGGGGGGGGGGGGTGGTGATTTCTCGCTTTCTGTCTCTCTGTCTTTCTGGCAAGCGCATGTGCCCTACAGAAAAAAACAAAAAAACAAAACAAAACAAAACAAAAACATTATAATGTAAGAAGCACTGCTTTGACAACTGACAGGGAACAGATTTAATTCTTTTTTTTCATATTCTGCATGCACCTGTACAGAGTATTTAATAAACATTTACAAAATGAAGGGTGCACAGTTCACTACATTTTTTTTTTTTTTTTTGGAGAGTTTTTTCTCGCTATAGGGCACGTGCGCTCGCCAGACAGACAGAGAGAGACATAGAGACAGAAAGCGAGAAATCACCCCCCAAGGGGGGATGGTCACTCCACAATCCCTTCTCCATTCTCCTCTCGGCATCCTGAGCACACACGCACACGCGCCCGGCATGAGTTTTAAGCCACCAGGTCTGGGACGACTAGCCATTACGCTAACTGCTGGTACCCCAGTTTACTACATTTTTAACAAGATTTGTATGGCACTTAGGCTTAACCATAGACAGTAATTGGGAACCCCAGTCACACAGGCCACCTTGTCCAAATAAGCAGCTCTATTTCTTGAAAAGTTTGTTTTTCTATACTGTATTATCAAGTTAAAAATTCACTTAACCCTGGGAACCGGGAGTTAGTGTAATGGCTATGTCGCTGGCCTCCCACATAGTCGACCACGGTTGGCGTCCCGGACCCGGTGGCTTAAAACTCATGCCGGGCACATGTACGTGCATGCCCAAGATCCCGAGAGGAGAATGGAGGAGAAGGGATTGCGGTGTGACCATCCCCCCTGGGGGGTGATTTCTCGCTTTCTGTCTCTATGTCTCTCTCTGTCTGTCTGGCGAGCGCACGCGCCCTATAGCAAAAAATCTCTCCAAAAAAAAAGAAAAAAAAATTCACTTAACCCTGAAGTCATTGTGGCTATTCTCTGGAGCTGTGTTTATTTCTGTTTACCTCCTCTCCTGCCTAAGTGAGTGTCACCACCCAATGGAAGGTAGGATGGATATAAGCCCCCTGGGGCCCTAGAACTATCTTTTCAGTTATGGACTAATGGCCAACAAAAATGATGACTTTAAGGTGGATAATGATGAAAATGAACACCAATAATCTTTAAGACTGGTCAGTTTAGCGACTGATACAAAGGATGAATTGCACATTGTTGAAACAGAAGCAATGAATTGTGAAGGTAGTCCAATTAAATCAAAATAACTGGCAACACTGAAAATGTCTAAAATGTCGGAAAAGCCCTTGGGGACTTTGAAATAACGCCACCAGTTCAGGGCCTGTGCCTATTAGTGGACAGTACTTGGGAGCTGTGGAGAAAGATGCGGAGTCAGAGGAGGAAGATGTGAAACTCTTAGTATATCTGGAAAGTGATCTGCCCCTGGAGGTGGTAGCAAGGTTCCACAGAAAAAAGTAAAACTTGCTGCTGAGGAAGATGATGAAGATGATAATAACTTTGAAGGTGCAGGAACAGAAGAAAATTTTCCAGGGAAGAAATCTATACAAGATACTCCTGACAAAAACATACAAAAGTCAAATCAGAATGGAAAAGACTCAAAACCATCAATACCAAAATCAAAAGGTCAAGAATTGTTCAAAAAACAGGAAAAAAAGAAAACCTTAAAACACCAAAAGGATCTAGTCATGAAGAAGACATTAAAGCAAACAAGTATAGAAAAAGGTGGTTCCCTTCTCAAAGCCAATGCCAAGTTCATCAATTACATGAAGAATTGCTTCCAGATGATTGACCAGGAGGCTATTAAAAATCTCTGGGAGTGGAGGAAGTCTCTTTAAGAAACTAGTTTAAACAATTTGTTAAAATTACCTGTCTTATTTCATTTCCTTAACAATTGATATCTGGCTGTTCTTTTTATAATGAAGAGTTAGAATTTTCCCTACCATGTTTGAGGAATGTTGTCCAGATTCTATTGCCAAGAATGTGTTGTCCAAAATGTCTGTTTAGTTTTTTTTTAAGAATTGTTTAATTCTATGTATTATTATTATTATTATTATTATTATTATTATTTAATTTGACCAAAGGGAAAGCAAGCCATCAGGTCTGGGACTTGAACCACAGTTGGCCATGTGGGAGTTCAGTGCCTCAACTACCATATCACTGCTGGCCTCACCTGTTTAGTTTTTAAAGATGGGATTCCGGGGCCAGCAGGTGGCGTGGTGTTTAAGGGCACTGGACTCTCATATGGCCAACCACGGTTTGAGCCCTAGACCCCGAGGCTTGCTTTCTCACTTCTCCTCTTTCTCTCTCTCTTGCGCTTGCTCTCTCTCTCTCTGGTCAAATTAAAATAAGTAAAAATAAATAAGGTTAAATGAAATAATTATTTTTTACAAAAGATGGAATTCCACCCTCTGCTTGGAATGTTATGATAGGACACAGTAGTAGTGGTGGTCAGACTAGGAAATGGTGGGGAGACAAAAATATACATGAGAAATAAACAGTACATGTGAAATAAACAGTACCTTAATAAGGCAAAAAAAATCCACTCAAATACAACAGATCTACTACTGTTCTCCCATTCTTTGTTCTTCCCATTATAAACTTATTCTCTAGTTCTTAAACAAGACTGTTTATGGAAAATAAGGCATAATTTTATTGTACCCTCTTGCTTACCCTTCCAAAATCTCCACTGCCCTGGGCACCTCCTTTTTGGTTATTCCTACCTTAGTCTTCCCCCCCACACCAATTCTTTTCTTCCTTTCCATAGGACTCTGAAGCAAGGCTCTAGAAGGAATACACATTAAACCTTGATTTGTGTACTATTCCGTTTTCTGACCCTGGTGTGGTTTCTTCATGCCAAATAATATCTTCTTTGTGCCTAGTTTTCTTGCAATTGTTGAATAAGTTCAGGAGTAGCAAACTGGGTATATTAGTCAATGGAAATCTTAATTTAGGAGAGAAATAGACTGTAAAGTAAATGGAAATGACATTAAGATTTTTTGCTTTGGGAGATCACCCATGACACTGTTCTACTCTAAGAACATGTATGTCATTCAACAATTAATAAAATTCTTCTGTGAATACTGCAAAAAAAAATAAAAAGAAAGAAGAAAAAAAATATATATAGGTTTAAAAATATATTTGAGATTATAAAAGGTTTATAAAATTCCAATATAACGAGTTTTTTTTTTTCTTTCTTTTTTTTTTTTTTTTTTTTTTTTGGAGAGGTTTTGCTATAGTGTGCGTGTACTTGCCAGAAAGACAGAGAGTGACAGAGAGACAGAAAGCTAGACATCACTTCCCAGGGGGGATGGCCATGCCGCAATTCCTTCTCCTCCATTCTCCTCTTAGGATCTTGGGCTTGCATGCACACGCTCCCGGCGTGTGTTTAAGCACTGGTTCCAGTACTTAAATGGCGGCCGACTACATGGAAGTCCAGCAACATAGCCCTTAGGCTCAATGCTGGTCCCCCAAAGAGTTTTGTATAGTAAAATATTTGTCCTAAAGTAAGATGGGTATATTATCCCCAAATAAAAAAGTAAAAAGGGACAAATAATCAAGTTTTAAAGCACATTAAAAAAGGTTTGAGTTATGTTGAAAATAGTCTTAGAAAAAATTGTGGAAAATTAAGAACATTTTACAAAAAGATTCATATATGGGGACCAGCATGGTATAATGGCTATGTCACTGGACTCCCATGGAGTCGACCATGTTTCAAGTTCCAGATCTGGTGGCTTAAACTCATGCTGGGCGCATGTGTGTGTGTGCCCAAGATCTCGAGAGGAGAATGGAGAAGGGCCATCTCCCTGGAGGGTGATTTATCGCTTTCTGTCTATTTCTCTGTCTTTTGGGCCAGCGCGTGCACCATATAGCCAAAAACCTCTCCAAAAAAAGGAAAAAACATTCATATATGACAAATAATATCTGAGGTGGCCATAGACCACACTACTCAGTGCTGAAACAGAGTCTACATATAGCTAAATATTAATAAACAAAATAAACATATTGTGAGTCTGATTAAAATATAACAACACATGTATAGGTTACTTTGGTTGGTTAGGCTGTTTAATGCACTCTGACTCTGTTTACAATATAATATTTGTTTGTGCATGCTTATTGTATATTACCTATAGATACTATGACAGATATGGAAAAGTAAAAAATTCAAAAATAGCCCAGGGAGTACATCTACTCCAAACTTTAAGGCCTAACTCTTTCCCTTGTCCAGAGATAATTGGCTATTAAATCAATCAGACATGTCTTCCCTCAGGATTTACTGCCTGTAACAACAAATGATTGATTGACTCCGAGGAATGAGCCTTGCTACCTCTGCGAGAATTGACTTCTAAAAATGAACCTTCCTAGTGCCATGAGATATTTGGACAATTGGGAACTGAAAACAGAAGTCCAACTGCTCTATCCTATGTCCAAAATCTCTCCCATAGGTTCTGGGTTGAATCATGCCTACAATCATTGACAAACCATTTCGGTCCATTTGATAACAGGCCTCTTCCTACATCCTGTCCCTGGCACAGGATCTTGAACGTGTTCTTCTGTATCTGTCTGGTATTTCAGGGTTGGCCAGCCTTCATCCTAAAACCTAGGTTTGACCATCTAGAGAAAGTAAGCCATAACTCTTGAGGCCTGAGAGGACAACAGCCGCTCTTTGGTCACTCTGGAAACTGACCAATCTATGAATGGCCAACGACTGAAGCTGCATCTCCGCAAGAAAAGCACACATGGGCTGTCTTAAATGCTCCCAAACCATTTGTAATAACCCCTTAATCACAACGCTTATTGTTGTATTTACATCAGTTTTTGCCATAAGTCTGGCAGTCACAGCTCTGATTGAGAATAGTACAAAATGCTCCTGCTAGCATTCTCCTATCTGTTATGTGTGAGTAGTCTCACTGCAGTTTGGTGCCTTTAGCTCAGGAGAAGTCCCTTAGCCATGTAAAATCAGTGCCTCCCAAACGTCTGAAAAGAGACTGAGCAACTAGCTAGCCAGAAAAAGACAGGCTGCTGCTGATTTATGGAAAGATTGAAATAGCTGTAGGCTCCTTAACTGTTGCTCTCGTTCAGTCCTTAATCCACTGTGTTTCTAATTTTGATATTCAGTCTTGGTTTCTGTTTTTCAATTATTATTATTATTTTTTTTAATTTCCAAAAGTACCTAATCTAATGCTCTTCTAATTCTATAAACTGGATTATAGCCAACCACAGCAGCTAGGCTTCAGATAATCGCTTATATCTGCCTTTTAAACAGTGATCGTGTGGACAAACTCCAAGATGTAACCCATCCGATTGTTTCTCTAACAGGAGAGCACTCAGTTGGAAAAGCACTTGCACAACTATTTTCATTGAAGCATTATTCATGATTGCTAAGCCATGGAATGAACCTAAATATCTAAAACAGATGAATGGATTGAAAAATTGTGGCACATATACTCCATGGAATACTATTCAACCATAAAAACTTACAAAGCCATGGAATTTGATAGAAAGTGGACAAATATGGAATATTTGTTGCTGACTGAAGCAAGTCAGGCTATGAAAGAGAAATATCGTATGTCTCCATGTAACATATACTGGCTGTCCGCACTCTATGGTAGAGACTGAAAGACTGGAGAATATAAAAGCATTAAAAATTGTAATGGACACTCAAGACAAAGTGGAAAGAGTGTGGGAGAGGAAGAGCAGAGGAAAAGAAATCTGGGGGGGAAGTGGAAAGTTAAGATACTTGAGGGACAAAGATAAGATTTATTATTTTTTGACAAGGATGTGTATAATAGTCTCAATTGGGCTGGACTGAAGTGTAAATCATGCTCGGTAAAGTATCCACAATTTTAAAAAAAAAAAAGATAGTGGGAGTTTGTGAACTTAATAAAATTTTGTTTCTCTATGCATATAGTTTTTGCATATGTGCACATACGTATTTGGGGAGAATTATCATTGCTTTTATCGTGTTTTTGAAGGGTTCCATTATTCCAAATAATTAAGTCATTAATTATTTTAAGATAAAACGTTAAGAAATATACTGGTTAGAGAATATGCATAAGCTCATAGGATTGAGTTTTTTTTGGGGAGGGGGAAACAAGAATGAGAATGCAAATTTTAGGGTGAAAAAATAGTCTGAATAGTACTACCATTCTGTTTCAAATTACTTAAACTAGAAATTTGCCCTTATGTTTTTTCTCACAAGTAGAGTATTAATAAATAAAGTACTTTTTCCTCTCAGAACAAACATACTTAACATTTCATAGGTTTATTTTTCTTTTCAGACAGTGGGTTGTACATTTTTCTTACATAACACTGATTTTATTTTTTGGAGAGATTTTTGCTATAGGGCACGTGCACTCGCCAGACAGAAAGAGAGAGACAGAGAGACAGAAAGCGAGAAATCACCCCCCAGGGGGGATGGCCACGCCGCAATCCATTTTCCTCCATTCTCCTCTCTGGATTTTTGGCACGCACGCACACACACCCGGTTTGAGTTTTAAGCCACCTGGTCTGGGACGCGAACCGTGGTCGACTACAAGGGAGTCCAGCGACAAAGCCATTACGCTAACTGCTGCTCCCAACACTGATTTTTTTTTTTTTTTTTATGAACTGTTTTGGAAGTGAAGACATGTACGTGGAAGGCTGTTAGGATACTTTTTAAAGGTCACAGACTGATTAGATCAAGTTTGGAACTTAGGTATCTCCCCAGTTGTGCAATTTTGCCTTTATGACTGTCTACTTTCAGCTGCTCTTGCTCAAATATCTGTGCTTAACTGTTAGCTCATTTAGGAGCTATATCATATCAAATGGCCTGACTCAGATACCTGTGGGTCATCATATGTCAGCTGGAGTGACAGTAAATATGGTCAAATATCTCATTATTTAGTTTGCTCATGGTTATTTGCAAGGTGGATTCAGAATTCTAAAAGTGATACAAGAAGAAAAAAATTCTAATAAAATGGAAAAGATCTCAAATAGCTAAACAATCTTGAGAAATAAGAGCAAAGCTGGAGGCATCACACTTACTGGTTGCAGACTATGTTACAAAGCTATAGTAATCAAAACAGCATAATACTGGCATATACAGATTAAAATAGACAATTGAGACAAAATTAAGAACCCAGAAATAAACTTGCATGTACACAAGAGTTTATAGAAAATCCATATCATGAAAAAAACTGCATGGATTAAATGTTAGTACCAAAATAAGCTCAGACCAACTTGTATTAATTTTTCATATACTTCTTTTGCATTTTTGTGAGTCTCTTCTAAAGTTCATTCTGCTTAAACTGTCATTTCATTAGGTCATCTGCTTTCTGACTCTCTTCTGACAAGACTCAGACTGATAGAGAAATAAATAAAATTTAATAAATTATATTAATGAAGAGGATTCCATAGATGAGAGGTGACTAAATCTTATAGCTAATTAACATCAGGGCTATATCTCATACACCAGACTCCGTAATCCAAAAACCAATGAACTTTGTACTGCCAAACTTGCCATTCCCTTGTCATATTACACGAGAGTATGACTAAGTACTATTTACTTATTTTTATTTCTGTTGCCTGTGCATTTTATATCACATCCAAAAATGATTGCTGGGGGGACCAGAAGGTGGCGTGGTGGTTAAGGCGCTGGACACTCCCACATGGCTGCCCAGGGTTCAAGTCCTGAATATGGTGGCTTGCTTTCTCATTTCCTCTCTCTCTCACTCTCACCCTCTATCTCTCTCTGGTCAAATTAAAAAATAAATGAATGAATGAATAAAATAAAATAAATAATTATTAAAAAAAAAAATGATTGCTGGGACCAAGCAGTTAGCGTAATGGCTATGTCGCTGAACTCTCATGTAGCCAACCATGGTTTGAGTCCCGGACTGGCGGCTTAAACTCACGACGGGTGTGTGTGCGTGCGTGCCCAAGATCCTGAGAGGAGAATGGAGAAGAAGGGGATTGCAGCGTGTCATTACCCCTGGGGGATGATTTCTTGCTGTCTGTCTTTTTGGCGAGCACACGTGCCCTATAGCAAAAACCTCTCCAAAAAAAAAAAAAAAATGATTGCTGAAACCAATGTCAAGGAACTTATTCCCTGTGTTTTCTTTAACGTAGTTTTTGTTGTTGTTATTGGGATCGTAAAATCTATTTTTTACTTTGAAAATAATTGTTAGGACCTGGGAATATCAAAAATAATGAAAGCAAAAAGAAAAGTTGAGGTGAGATATATTTAGAAAATATTTCAGCTGCTTTGTTCCCCAAGCAAGACTTTAGTGATGGTTCTTTTCATTTAATCATTCTAATGGGCTAGGGGTCATTAAGTTTTATTTTTGAGAGGTTTTTCGATATAGGACGTGTGCGCTCGCCAGACAGACAGAGAGAGACGGAGAGATAGAAAGTGAGAAATCACCCCCCAGGGGGGATGGTCACGCCGCAATCCCTTCTCCTCCATTCTCCTCTCGGGATCTTGGGCATGCACGCACACGCGCCCGGCCTGAGTTGTAAGCCACCGGGTCCGGGACGTGAACCGCGGTCAACTATGTAGGAGTCCAGCGACATAGCCATTATGCTAACTGCTGGTCCCAAGGGGTCATTAAGTTTTTAAGTTGCTTCCAGAAAAAAGGAAAGAAGAGATTCTCAGTAAGATTAACACTTGATTTCTTATCAGAAATCACTGAGGACCAGCACGTGTTGTGGTGGTTAATGTGCTGGACAATCTCACAGGGCTGAGTATGGTTTGAGTCCCAGAACTGGTGGCTTGCTTTCTCACTCTTTCTCTCTCTCTGGTCAAATTAGAAAAATAAATGAATGAATAAATAAAATTAAATGAATAATTCTTTTAAAAGAAATAATTGAAGCCAGAGGGCAGTGAGATGATCTTTTCAAAGTACTGAAAAAAGGAACTGTCAACCAAGATGGCTTATAGCTGGTAAAATAATGTTTTTAAAAAGTTGAAATTAAGACTCCTAGATAAACAAGATATTAAACAAGGTATGAGTGGGCTTATTATTAGTAAATTTGCCTTACAAGAAATTTGACAAAAATCCCACAACAACACGTCTTCTAAATGAAAATAAAAGGAATTGAGACTGTAATTCTAAGTCATATAAGACTGAGAAACAGTAGAAAAACTAAATGAAAAGGTGATGCTATTGTATCTGATTTGTAACCCATCAGTTTTTACTAGATGATTAAAATTAAATGTGTAAAAGGGTAATTATAAGTTTGTTAATGAGCACTTTATACAAAATGTGTCAATACAAAATGTAATTTGTGATAATGACAATTTAAAAAGGAGATAGGTAGAAATATGAAAATAAAATTATTTCATACTATTGAAGATAAGTTGGTCATAATCAAAGTAGATTATTAGAAATTTAAGATATTCATTGGACTTGTCAAGGTAATGTTAAGAAAATAAATTATATATAAAATTACAAGAAAAAAAAAGAGAAGGGAATACAAAGGATGCACTCCAAAAAAAAAAATAAAAAAAAATAAACCCAACTAGAAGCATTAAAAGAAGACATGAATAAAAATCATTTAAGAAATATGGAAAAGATTCCACTAAATAGCAAAAGTAAGTCTTTCTTTAACAGTAATTAATGGCCCAGTTGAAGTTGTGCATGAGATAATGTGCTGCTCTGCAGCGTTGCAGCCAAAAGGCCAGCTGGGGTTTGGATCCCGGGTTGGCCTGGAACATACCTGGAGCAGACAGAGTGCTCCTTTGATCATGGCTGCTGGAAGGCTGGGGATCTCAGTACCATCAGCCCCTGTTATAATTCCTTATATTCCTTTCTCTTTCTCTCTTTCATACTCCCAATGTCTCTCCCAAGAAATAAAAGTAAAAGAACATGTATATGTATGTTCATAGGTGAGTGTGTGCATGTGTATATGTTTTCTCCAAGAGACCCATTTACATCCAAAGGCATAAATAGGATAAAAGAAAAAAGATTTGAAAAACTACTCTATCAAATTGTAACTAAAAATAGAGCTAATATGGTCATATAATATTATATGAAATAGGGTATAAGTAAAAAATTTCTTAGAGAGTGAAGCTGGGTGGTCGTACAGTGGTGGTGCAACTGATCAACATAGGAAAAGTCCTGAGATTAATCCTGGGACCCTCCTGAGCACCCAAGTACCCCCACGCAGGCCCAGAATCCCAGGCGGCTGAGACTGGAGTAGACTGAAGTGTGAAGACCCTTTTGGGAGTCTCTCTCTTTCTCTCTCTCTGAAATACATGAGTAAACTTTAAAAGTCCTAAGAAAGACAAAAAAGGATATTGTAGATGAAGAGAAGTGTCTATTCATCAAAAATATATAATTATTGCACTTAGATGAATAAAATGTGTAAGAGTCCAAAATATATGAAGCAAAACTTGACAGAAAGGAACAGACAGTTCAAAAATAATTTAAAAATACAAATCCTACTTCCTTTTTTTTCCCATGATCTTTTTAATATATGACATACTTTAAAACGTCCATCTCATACTATCACACAGGTTATCTCAGGCTGGGAAGTGTGGGAGAACGGGAAATATCAGTCAAATGCTACAAACCTCGAGTTATAAAATGTCTATATTCTGGAGACCTAATGTACAGCATGATAACTCTGCAATAAAAATGTATATTTGAAATTTGTTAAGAAATGGCATCTCAAATGTTCTCACTATAAAAAAATTGGAAAATTGAGGTAGTAAATACATTACTTAGTTTGACCTTGGTGAAAATTTCAAATATTTCAAAACACTATCCAAAATACTTACAATTTTTGTCTATCTTACTGCATAAAGTTGACACTAAGTAAAACTAACACATACCTAATTACATATAAATTTCATGTAAAATCCTGTGAAGTATTTCTGGATTAAAGTAGATGTAAATATTGACATTATTTTATGGAATCACGGACTGTCAATGAAAAAAAAAATAGGTAATTGTAGCTAGATCTTCTATTTCAGGTAAATAATTCTACCAATATTACCATATTGTTAGAGAAAGAAGCACTTCTAGCCTAATGTAGGTGAAAGTCATTAGAAATTGGTACATAATGTAGAGTTAATATTTAAGTGAAAAAATCATACTCTACAAATTATTTTTATTATTGTATTTTAAATTGGTGAATTGGGGGTGGGGTTACACCATCATTTGTCCAAATGAGGAAACATCTTATTTCTCATGCTATTAGTATTATGGTACAGAAAATATATGTAAAATATTTTTTATTCCTTTTTTTCACTCTTCCTTTACGTTTTCTAAATTTTTATATACATTTAAATCACATTATTTTGCTTACAAAGTGAACATTCCAATATGTGAACATTTCTCCCCAGTCCAGTTGATCAAAATATCTTCACCGGATAACACCACACCTCCCTATCCCGTCAATTAGACTGAAGATCTTAAATCCTACTTTCAATATAGTAAGTATAGCTAGCCAGAAGATCGATTTAAAAATTGAGGATGTGAGTAACCCTGTAAACTTGACTTAGCCTATAAAAAAATCCACCAAAAATAATTCACATTCTCATAAATGCATATTAAACATTTTTTGGAATAAATCATACATTATACCAGAAGATAAGTTTAAATAATTTAAAAAAATTGAAATCATATAGAGTAGCTTCCTCCATTAGAATGGAATAAAAATAAAAATCAATAAAACAATAAAAATATTAGAGAATAGGAAAATAATTCCCCACCCTCCTGAACCAGGAGTCAATAAATTTCTGTTCATTGTAAATTGCCTAATTTGTGGCATTCTGTTATAGCAGTGCAAATAAACTAAGACAAGTTACAAAAGAACTTCAAAGTGTTTCTGGAGAAATGGAATTAAAGTATAAGTTTTCTCTTTTGAAAAATAGTTTTCTACCATGCTAACATATCAAATGAATGTTATTTTTACTACTGACAGATATGGTCAAGTTTCTATATTATACAAGGACATTTGCAACCATTTCAGGTTCTTGTGTAATTTGTACATATAAGGTAATTTTCCACATGTGATCGTATATTGAACCATCAGAATAACCTCATATTTACTTTTTATGACCTACTAAATATTCTATATTTAATGTGTTACTTGCCTTTAATAAGACATTTTCACAAAGTAAAAAGTGGATACTGCAAGTGCTGGGTGAGAATAAAGTTGAAAATGTCTTAGTAAAGCAGAAAATAAGTATGACTTGTAAAATGTGTTACATGTCTATCTAGAAAGTTAATGTTTTGCCTGATATACTTTAATCACCAATGGTTCGAAGATTCAACATACTGATACTGTTGTACTCAAAAGCTTAATTATTTTATACATTCATTTAAAAATAATTATTGATGGAGCCAGCAAAGGGTGTAATGTTTAAGGACTGGACTCTCACATTGCTGACTTTGGTTCGAGTCCTGGATCTGGAGACTTGAAAATCATGCTGGGCATGTGTTTATGTGTGCCCGAAACCCAGGAAAAGAAGGGAGGAGAAAGGACTTTGGCATGGCCATTCCTCCTGGGGAGTGATGGGTCACTTTCCTTCTCACTGTCTCTCTCTGTCTCTCTTTAGAGAGAAAAAAATACCCTATAGTAAACATGTAAATGATTAAATAGAGCAATTATTGGTAATCTACATGAAACAGACATCTAGTTAGCTACTGAGTAAGACTATGTAAACAAATATGAAGTTACTGGTTTCATGGAGATTAAATTAGAGTTGGAGATGAGAAATAACAAGCAGTTGAGTAAATAAATAGAGTGGGGTCTTGATAAAGACTATGAAGAACAATGCAGATTGAAAAGAACCATGTACATGGGGAGGACAGAATGACTATTTTATATGAGCAGGTAGGGAAAGCTTCCATGATGGTAAACATTTGCTTAGGCAGAGATGTAAATGGCATGAAGAAAACTTCCACACAAGAAAGAGTGAATGCAGGGACCAGCAGTTAGCTGAATGAAATTTTACAAAGTGGTTCTACAAGACAGAAATATTCGCTCACTGAAGATGCTTTAGCTATGGATCTCTCAATAAAATATTCCAAAATGAACACATACTTTCATTAAAACTCTATCAGTTTTTTCATCTCAAGTGAGACCCTTCTATCCGTTTAACTAAAGAAAACATTAACAGAAATTAACATTTGAATACCCATATTAATTATTTAAATTATTATTATTAAACACTAGCTACATTCAATTTACTTCTGGAAAATTTTCCATTCTCATCTGTATGTGCCCATATGGGTCACATTAAGGCATTTCTGATCGTAGTCATAGTTTTGGCCCTGTTTTATTTGCGTGTTAATAGTGGTATGTGATAGAGAAAATGGATATTCAAAAAGTGGATACAACAAAACACTTCTTCAAAAACGCATTTCTAAAATTAAAGTGTTTTATACGTTTTTTCTGATAGAGAGAGGGCAAGAAAAAGAGGTGATCATGCCACGATTCACTCCTGTACTCAGACAGCATGGATTGTCCTTGACGTCTTCTCACTGGATCCAGTTGTACTACTGTGGCGCTACTGCCTGCCACTCCTTAATACATTTCCTGACAAAATATTTTATGGCCAGGACAGTGAAGACATTTGTCCTCATGGTGGTGGCTCAGTGCAGGGGTCTGTACACTGCTGCATAGTGATCATAGGCCATTGAGGCCAAGAGTAAGTATTCCACAGTAGCAAAGGCTCAAAAAAAGAACATCTGAGCAGCACAGGCATTGTAGGAAATTATCCTATAAGGAGCCCCGCCATGACAGTGGGAGTGACAGCTGAGGAGCATTTAATGTCCACCAGAGGCAGATAACCAAGAAAAAAGTACCTGGGATTGCGGAGGCAAAAGTCCCCGGGATTCAGTATGATAATTCCCAGGTTCCCAATTACATCAATGAGATAGATAAGAATGAACATGATCAGGACCATCAGTTGGCGTAATGGCTATGTCGTGAGACTACCATGTAGTCTACTGCAGTTTGAGTCCCGGACCCAGTGGCTTAAATTCATGCTGGGCACGTGTGCATGTCTGCCCAAGATCCTGAGAGGAGAAGGGATTGTGGTGTGGCCATCCCCCCTGGGGGGTATTTTCCCACTTTCTGTCTCTCTGTTTCTCTCTGTCTTTCTGGCGAGCACACATGCCCTATAGCAAAAACTCTCCAAAGAAAAAACAAAGAGAGAGATTCTCCATAACTAAAGCATAGACAAAATTGTGTTAGTTATCAATACAACTCCAGATTGTTTCATGATGAAATATTATGGATCATCTCTTTAGTTTTAAAGTTTTGTTTCAAAACTGAGGTTAGACAATTTAATGAATTGTTTGATATAATAATCCTGAAATTAATGTCTGGATATTCTTTTTCTAGCCTTGTAAACTCAGAAATTTCTGTGTAGCTACTGTGCCAGAAATTTCTATAGACATTTTTGCATCTACATTCGCTAAATATTCTCTATGATTTATAAAGTTTAACAGGTATTACTTTCATTTAGAAATAGACATTGAGTAACATAATCCTATCTATACACGTATTAATAGGCAAACCAAACTTTGGTACCAGACAGAACAGATATCAAGTCAAATTATCTAAAATAATTTTAAACGAAATGAGATTTAACTGAATATGCAATTACCCATTGTCTCCATTAGTACCAACCCAAGCTTGGGGTTTCACAGTGAATCAGTAGAGAGATCCAGGTGTAGTTGGTGTGGGGGGAGGACTGGGACACTATGGAAATGTGTTTTGGTGGAAAGTACATATTTAAGAATTAGTATTTGAGGACTGACATTGCAGCATTGCAGCACATTGCTTAAATCCTGTGTGTAGGGAGCTGGAACCCACATGTCCAACTGGAGTTCAAATCCTCACTCATGATGACTTGGAAATTATGACAGATGGTTTTGCCTGCATGTGGAAAGTCCAGATGGATAAAGAAATGGAGAAGAGATTGCTGTGTGACCACATCTCATGGAGGGGTGATTTCTCCTTCTCTCTCTCTCTCCCTTTCTGGTGAACACACAGTCCCTTTGGCAATTAAAACAATATACATTTTTTTTTTTTTTTTGAGAGGTTTTTGCTATAGGGCGCGTGCGCTCGCCAGACAGACAGAGAGAGACAGAGAGATAGAAAGCAGGAAATCACCCCCCAGGGGGGATGGCCACGCCGCAATCCCTTCTCCTCCATTCTCCTCTCGGGATCTTGGGCACGCACGCACACGCGCCCGGCGTGAGTTTAAGCCGCCGGGTCCGGGACTCGAACCGCGGTCGACTACGTGGGAGTCCAGCGACATAGCCATTACGCTAACTGCTGGTCCCAAAACAATATATATTTGAATTAGTTCTAGCATAAATGCAATATTTTAATTAATTTTTTACTTCTTTTTATTTCTCCTTTTATGTATTCAATCACATTACTTAGATTACAAAGTGAATATTTCCACATATGTACATTTCTCACCAGTCCAATTCACCATTCTAGAAAGTTATCTTCAAAAGATAAAAATCCATTTCTTTGTCCCATAAATGCTTTGTCTCTCTATTTTTCTCCTTAATGTCCTTTCTCAGACTCTACTCCTTCATTGACTGTCTTCCCACACTGTATCTGGTACTCATCACCATATACTTAAAGTTTCTATAACCTTTAGTCACTCGGTTTTGGGCATAATTTGAATTTTAAGCCTTTGGAATGGCCAGTGGTTAAAAGAAGTGAAAGTGTATCCATCATCAGCTGGGTATTATTCCCTGTTATTCTCCTCCCATTTCTTTCACAGCTTCAGTTTATGAGCCTGGCATGTGAGAGCTTCATGTTTCCCCACTTAACCACACACACTCATTTGTTGCATATACCATATTCTGCAACAGATGATAAGAGCTTTATAAATAATTATCTGTGGACTGTGCATGTGTGTGTGTATTTGCATGCATGCATAAGTGTCATTTTTACCTGCCATTAAAGCAACTGATTATATGTGACATTATGAGGTTCTCTACAATCCCACAGTTAGTATGAAGAAGATTCAAGATCTAATACTTGAGCCCAATTTTATCCTAACCATCAGTCTCTGCGTTGGCAATATGACTGTCAAATGTGCAGGTGTGCTAATATGATAAGGCCAAGACATGCAGTTCTGATGAAATAAAAGATTTTACTAATACCTTCTCAAATGCAGTATGATGAGGACCAGCTGATGATATGGTGATTATGGGAGTTAGACTCCCACATGGCCTACTGCACAGTAGGTAACTTGGAAAAACATGTGCATGTGTGCCCAAAATAACAAAGGGAGGAAAATGGAAAATTTAGAGGAAAAAGGACTGTGATGTGACCATGTCCACAGAGAGTGATTTCTCACAGTCCCTTCTCTTTCTCTCTCTCTCTCTTCTGTGTGTGTGTGTGTGTGTGTGTGTGTGTCTTTCTCTCCAGCAAGTGCAGTACACACTAGCAATTTTTTTTAAAAAAAAAGGAGAGAGAAAGCAGAATGATGATTTTTCATAAATATCACCAGACTCTTTGATGAAATTTTAATATCTGGAAACAGCTCCACTTCAATATTTTAGAAAAATGTTCAACACCTCCATTTCTGTGCTTAAATAACTCATAGTAGGTACAACAATCCACTATTTTTTGCATGAATTACAATTTTTACTGAAAGTGTATATAAACTAAAAGATGATTTCTTAAAGAAAAAAATGGCAGTCAATCCTAATAATGTGTTTGAAACCAGAAATTCTTTAATGGAAGAATGTATAAAAGTTAGAGCAATTCTACAGAAAGTAGTCATAAAAGATTCTGAGATCTCAAAAGCAAGAACAAAATAAAAAGACACTAATATCCATTCAGGTCTTAAATCTATTGTGCATTCTGTTGTGTCCTTGAAGAGTCACTTACTTTATCTTTTTCTGAAAATAAATATGAAAAAAAAAATCTTACCTGCCTAATTCACTGAATCATGTTCATAAAGAACCAATAAAGAGGATATCTTAACAGACATTACTATAAAGCTAACACAACTTTAATTCTGAAGCATTTTCCTTGACTATGATTCCAGACTCGTAGCAAATCTTCATGTCCGAAGGCCAGTCTGCACCAACAAATATTAACATTCAGATGAATAAGTGAACCTTGACCTCTAAATTGAAGTTACCTGGAGTGATGTTGGATTTCGGAGCCTACTGCGTGAATTAGCAGGGAATTAATGAAGACCTGAAGTCCCAAGGGGTTGTCTCCCATTAGAGTACATACACCTCCTCATGCCACCTTCACAGGGAAGAAGCGATTAAACTTTCATGGGCTATTTTGAATATGTGCAAACACAATGGCATTACCTGTCATTCCTTTTAAAAGTTTGGGGACCAGCAGTTAGCATCATGGCTATGTCGCTGGACTCCCATGTAGTCGACCGCGGTTCATGTCCTGGACCCGGCGGCTTAAAATTCAGGCTGGGTGCGTGTGCACACGTGCCCAAGACCCCTAGAAGAGAATGGAGGAGAAGGGATTGTCACGTGGCCATCCTCCCTGGGGGGTGATTTCTCGCTTTCTGTCTCTCTGTCTCTCTCTGTCTGTCTAGCGAATGCACTAGCCTTATATCAGAAAACCTCTTCAAAAAAAAAAAAGTTTAACTAATGTATCATTTACTAGCAGCAATGTACACATTCCAGTGTATAGCTCAAAAATTTGTTCAAATACATAATCATGTAGCCACTAACATGGTCACCCATAATACATTTCTTAAAGCCCCATTCCATAGAAAACACTATATATATATATATTTTTAATCCATATAGTTCTGCCTTTGAAAGAATGTCCTTAAGTAGCATCCTAGAGTATATAGTCTTGCTTCCGGTACCTTTCACATATTATAATGTATGAAGGATCCTCCATACTATTTCCTGTACTAGTGGTGGTATTTTTTTTTTCTAGACGAGTAGTATTTACTTTGAATTTATACATTGTATTTCCATTCCTTGGTTCAGGTATACTAGTTTGGTGGTTACAAATAAAACTGGTTTAACTGTAAATTTACCTAAATTTTTTTGTATTGCCATAAAATTTCATTTCATCAGAAATTAATCTTGAGTTTAATTCCATCATTCTCAGCCGAGGTCCACAAACTGATGAATGTATTGGAAAAGTGTGGTATATATACTCTATGGAGTACTACTCAGCCATAAAAATAACAAAACCCTGGCATTTGATAGAAAGTGGTCAGAAATGGAGGATCTATTGCTGAGTGAAGTAAGCCAGGCTATGAAAGAAAGATATTGTATATATCCACTTAATATATACCGACTATCCACACTTTATGGTAGAGAGCGGAATATTGGAGGACATAAAAGCAGTGAAGGTACTTAACGAGAATAGGACAGTGTGGAATGGGGGGGGTGAATAGAAGAGGATAGAGAAAGATAGCAAGATAACAATAGAGAGGCAAGACGTTAGTGAGAAACAGATATGGCTTATTACCTGTTGATGAGGACATGTATATTATTCTCAACTGGATTGGTCTGAGAAGTATTTCATGATGTGTAAAGTCTTTTTACAAGCAAAATGAGAAATAATTATTGACTGTTTGAAAAAATAATTAGAATAATAATAATGATTGGGAAAAACAGAAAAGATATTGAATGATGAAGTGGGGAGATTAATGTCTCTGTATTGACTGTCATGCATGGCATTCCCTTTTGAAAAAGCAATGTAATACACTGTAAATTTATATGTAATCCAATGTAACATAAAGAAGATCATGATGATAAAAAATAAAAAAAAAAAATAAAAAAATTTCATTTCATCTGAGTAAATACCTATGAAGTGCTTCCCAGTTCATTCTGTGAAAACTGCAATACCTCTTTCCAAAGACAGACTGAAATATCAGAGAAAATAAATTACAGATCAAAATCCCTCCTGAATATGTAACAATACACTAACAATGCTAACTGATCAACTCAGTCAGTATATTAACATAATTATCAACCATGGTGAGTAGAATTCATTCCAGGAATGTTGAAATGCTACAATATATAAAAATTCTTCAGTGTATAAAACAGCATTAATATACCAAAGGGAGAGAAAACATGATCATTTCACTAATCTAGCATAAATGTTGCCAAAGTGTTGCATTCTTTCATGATAAAAATATCATTTCAAAAGGTAAGATTTTCCAGACTGTGAAAAACATTTATAAATAACACATAATTAACATACTCAAAAGTAAAAGACTGGTTCCCACAGTGGTAGCCTCTGGGATGCTGCTGCTGGGAGGCTGAGGCCACATGGGAGACCTGGGATTGATTCTTGGTGGTTTATTCCTACAGTCCTAGTCATAGGGAGGCTGGAGCGGGAGACAACAAGACTTCCCTCTTTTAAAACACTTTACACACACACACAAGTACATACACATTAAATATAATTAAAAAAATAACTTTATTTATTCATTCATTTATTTTCTTTTAATTTGACTAGAGAGGGACAGAAGAGACAGAAAGTGAGAAAGCAAGCTACCAGGACCAGGACTCGAACCACAGGCAGCCATGTGAGAGTACAGCATCCTTAACTGGCTCCCAAAAATTATTTTTATTTTTTTGGAGAAGTTTTTGCTGTAAGGTGCGTGTGCTCACCAGAGAGACAGAGAGACAAAAAGTGAGAAATCACCCCCGGAGGGATGGACATGCCACAGTCCCTTCTCCTCCATTCTCCACTTGGGATCTTGGGCAAATATGCACATGTGCTTGGCATGTTTTAAGTCACCGGGTCTGAGATATGAACCATGGTCGACTACATGGGAGTCCAGCGACATAGCCATTACACTAACTGCTGGTCTGCCAAACACAATTTTTAAAAGTTGAATGGCCAGCAACTTCACATATGAGGTATAAAGTATTCCTGCTTTTAGCACCTCTGTTTGAAATTGTACCAGGAAGTCTATCCAAAGCAATTAGGAAAGAAAAACTACATTAAAAGGTATCCAAATAGAAATGGAAGAAATAAAACTATCACTGTTTGGGTCAACACAAGGAGGGAACAGCAAGTACAAATGCCCTGAGACAGGAATGTGTAGATAGTAACAACTATCTAAGACTGGTGTGAGTGTAGTGAGATAAAAAGCTAGGAGTGACAAGTGATGGCACAACATACATCATACATAGGTGAATGAGTGTTGTAGCATTATAAAGCACTTGTAGAGAGACAAATATAGAGCATTATTAATATAATCAGTACATGTTTTGAGCGAGATTTTTGATAGAGAGTGCGTGCACTCACTGGAGAAACAGAGAGACACAAAGTACAAACTCCCCCCCACCGCCCAAATATCCAAGAAGGGATGAGCAAGCCATAATAATTCCTTCTCCATTCTTCTCGTGTGCACACTTACCTGGCATGCTTAAAGCCACCAGGTCTGAGACTAGAACTGCAATTAGCAAATGGAAGTTCAGCCCCTTAACTACGATACCACCTGCCGGTCCAACTCAGGACATTTTTAAACAGTGGAGATGTTTGTGGTCATATACAAATACATTACCTTCAAAATGCATTGTGAAGGTAGAAATGTGATTAATTTCAGGGAGAAGTTAAGAAGTTATGAAGGAAATGAAGCTAGGTTATAATGAACCCTACAAGGTTAACAGCTCAATCCTCCAGACAATATTGTCTTCTCAACAACCTTCTTGAATGCATTCTTGACTTCTTTGTTTCTCAGGCTGTACACCACAGGATTCAGCATGGGGATGACCATAGTATAGAACACAGATGCAATTTTATCTGTGTCCATGGAATGGTTGGAACTGGGCTGCAAATACATGAAAATAACTGTCCCATAAAAAATGGAGACTGCAGTGAGATGGGATGCACATGTGGATAAAGCTTTTTGGTGTCCCCGAGAAGAATGCATCTTCGAGATGGTTATAAATATAAATAGATAGGAAACCATGGTAACCAGAAGAGCAAAAGATACATTAAAGCTTGACATAAAAAGAAGAATCAACTCACTAATATGTTTATCAGAGCAAGAGAGAGCCATGACTGCTGGAAAATCACAGAAAAAGTGATGGACCACATTGGACTTGCAGAAAGAGAGGTTGAATGTGTTACAAATGTAAATAGAAGCATTCAGGAAACCATAGATGTAGGGGCCTATAACCAGGCGAGCACACATACTTGTCGTCATGGTGGTGGTGTAATGGAGAGGCTTACACACTGCTGCGTAGCGGTCATAAGCCATAGAGGCTAAGAGGAAAATCTCCATAGTGGCCAAGGCTACGAAAAAGAATATCTGAGCAGCACAGGCATTGTAGGAGATGACCTTGTCTTGTATAAGGAACCCAGCAATGACCTTGGGAGTGATGGTTGTAGAGTAACACAAGTCCACAAAAGACAGGTTACTGAGGAAAAAATACATGGGAGTGTGGAGACGAGAGTCCAACATGATTAACACCATCATCCCTAGGTTTCCAGTCAGAGTGATGAGGTAAATGAGGGTGAACAAGATAAAGAGTGGAATCTGAAGATCTGCAGTGTTGGTTAGACCCACTAGAATAAAATTAGTCACCTTTGTAATATTCTCCATGTGAACTACAAGATAATCTGAAAAGATGAGAAAAGAAAGGAACACTTGGTAAATGTAAAATAAACATAAATAGATTTTGCATGCACACATATGCACATATTTCATTGTTTCCTCATTTTCCATAGTCATTATTTTTTTATTCTCTAATCTAGACCATTAATCAGAATGAAAGAAATATTTAATGGACATATTAATCCGTTATTCTGTTGCTTACAGAAATATCTAAGGCTTGGTGAATGGAAGAGAGTAGTTTATTTGATTCATTATTTTGGACACATGGAAGGGCTAAATGAATCACATGAGGGTAGAATGCAGAATCTTGAGAAGAGTTGCTGTCCACAAGTTTCCACCTGCTCTGGTCTCCTTCTTCTTATAAACACACCAGAGCCAATAATAGAGTTCCTCCCCTAATCAATTTATTACATTGAAAGATCTAATCATGGTTCACAATGAAGAGATTAAGTTTCCAGTTAACACCTTTTAAATACAATCAAATTCCAACATATTGATTTATGATGAGACATCACCTTATGACAGTAGGTATATTATTTATAGGGTTATAGACTTTGGAGGTTGAAGAATTTACACAGATTACATGCGCATTTTCTTTCTTGCATAAATGGACAGCCTGAGGTACAGAAGTGAAGAAATAAGTTATGATTTGTTTAATGTCACATAATTGTAATAGATTCAGTTTCCAAATCAGATCACCTGAATTAACAGCTAAATTTTTTTTTGTCTTTTTTTTTGGATAGGTTTTTGCTATAGGGCGCGTGTGCTCGCCAGACAGACAGAGAGAGACAGAGAGACAGAAAGTGAGAAATCAACCCCCAGAGGGGATGACCACACCACAATCCCTTCTCCTCCGTTCTCCTCTCCAAATCTTGGGCACGCACGCACACGTGCCCGGCATGAGTTTTAAGCCACCGGGTCCCAAACACGAACCGCGGTCTACTATATGGGAATACAGCAACATAGCCATTACGCTAACTGCTGGTCCCAACAGCTAACTTTTAAAAAAAATTATTTTATTTAATTTTATTTATTCATTCATTCTTTTTCTAATTTGACCAGAGAAAGAAACACACACAGAAAGAGAGAGAGGGAAATTGAGAAAGCAAGCCACCAGATCTGAGACTTGAACCATATTGGCTATGTGAGAGTGTCCATTGCCTTAACCACCATGCCACCTGCTGGTCCCCACAGCTAACTTTCATGGTGCTCATTCTAAGCCCTTCCATGTATGCTTAATCTGTTTAATTACCTCAATGAACTATAAAAATACTGAGAATTTTTGGCAAATGTATATAAATATCAAGTGACAGAGTCAAGTTTTGAACCCAGAAGCAGTGATTCACAAGACTCATATTATTATCTGAACTTTAATTGAATTTAATTTAACTCAGTTTTCGTTTATTAACTTATCCATTAGATGAAGCTTAATGCTTGGGGTTGACAGTGAAATAACTGAGCCGTTTATATAAACTATATGCAATGAGATAATAACAGAGCACCAGTAGCTGCATATACAACCAGCAAAGACATTTTTTTAGAGAGAGATTTTTGCTATAGGGCATATGCTCTTACCAGAGAGACAAAAGACAGAAAGTGAGAAATCACCCCTAAGGGAGATTGCCACACTGCAATCCCTTCTCCAGTCTGCTTTTGCGATTTTGGGCACTCACGTACATGCACCTGGCATGAGTTTTAGGCCGCCAGGTCCAGGACTTGAACTGCAGTCCACCATGTGGGAGGCTAGCAATGCTACCATTACTCCATCTGCTGGTCCCGGCAAAGAAAATTCAGTTGAGAGGGTAAAGCAGTGAACTTGGGCTCTAAGAAGAGGTGTGAATGCATTCAAATAAGACTCATGACTTAGTACTTAGAGACACTATTCCTAACATAACTTCTTTGAGTCTCATTTCAACCATCTTGAGATACAGAGAGTAATAAAATATAACAAAAACTGTTATAGTCCAAGCTTGGTGGCACACACTCATGATGGTGAAGGCACATGGGAAGGTCCTAAGCTCAGGTCCTGAGGTCTTCCTATACATTAAGGACTTGTGTGTGTGCCTATAATTTTGGCTGACTGAACCTGGGGACGAATAATAATTGAAAGACCCTGTTGGGAGTTTTTTTTATCTCTCTCTGGCTTTTTCTGTCTCTGTCTCTCTATCATAAAAAGTATAAATAAATTAATAAATAACGTTTTACAAAGGAGGTGTCATTAAGAGTCAAAAGAAATAATATACAAAACCAGTTACCACAAAGGAGAGTTCAGCACAGGCTTTATGAGTGCTTGCTATGACATTCTAATTAGGATGGGATGATGGTCTATATCTTGGTTTGGAAAAGCTCTGGGGTGAAGGGACCCCCATGGTGTGGGTGAGTATGAAGCCTAGAAGTCCTTTGTTGGATCTACTTTTTCTCACACGGTAGAGAAACACTCAGTATTTTTTTTTTTAAATCATTTCTCTTTATGTATCACCCATTCTAAGTGAGTATTCAAGGATATTTAGTTAATTTTCCTGCATTTTTATTTTTAAGAAGTTTTATTTTTTCTATTTATTTATTTTTTAAAGACAGAGTCTTATTGTTCTCTTCTTATAACTTTAGCCTCCTAGCCTAGACAACATACATGCACCACTGTGCCTTATTCTTTCTTAACATGGCCTGGCTAAGTTGCTTAGTGAGCTTTGAGCTCACAACCCTCCAACTTCAACCTTCCTGAGCTGTTAAGGTTATGGTACATACCACTATGCCTGGTCTCTGTGCTGGACTGGGAACTGAGTATAGGGTTCCCATGTGATCCCAGAGTTCAGAATAGGAATTTTCCGTTTTGAAAACTCATTCCTACTCTATCTACTCTCATTGTTAGAGGATTCGTGGAAATAGAAGATTGAAAATATATGAAAAGGAGATTTTCTTTTTTTCCTTTTTTTTTCTTTTGTTGGAGAGGTTTTTGCTATAAGGGCGCGTGCGCTCGCCAGGCAGACAGAGAGAGACAGAGAGATAGAAAGCGAGAAATCACCCCCCAGAGGGGGTGGCCACGCCGCAATCCCTTCTCCTCCAATCTCCTCTTGGGCAGAGCACCCGGCGTGAGTTTAAGCCGCCGGGTCCAGGACTCAAACCGCAGTCGACTATGTGGGAGTCCAGCGACATAGCCATTATGCTAACTGCTGGTCCCTAAAAGGAGATTTTCTTCTAGTGTTCTGATGTGTGCTTGTGGCTACTGGCTCTGTGAGATTGGTTTTTCATTTGTAATTTGAATTTGGAGATTTGGCAGCCTAATTTTCTATAGATAACTTTGCTATCCCTTTTCTAGCAATGTTGTAACTTCACTTGATATTACTAGTACCTAGCAGTATATTTGTTTGGCGATTAACAACATACATGATATGAAATCTAGAAATTTTATAACATAAGCTATATTTTACATTCACTTACTAGAGAAGTATAGATTCAGATGCTAGTATAGTTCACTTACTCTTTACAACTTTATAAATCAGTACTATTGCCAATACTTTACAGAATAGGAAAGTGAGGATGTTACAAGTCATAATACTCCGTAAAATCACGTGTCTACTGTAAGGTAGATTCAAGGTTCAAATGTAGGTATGACTGAATTCACAACGTGTACTCTGAACTACCACATTGCTGAGTGTTCTAGAGGTAAAGATAGAGGAGAGATTATCTCCAAAAGAATAATATAATAGTGTAAGGATCTAAATAATTTTGTGAGGAACTTTCTGGAATCTAAAGAAATATCTGCACAAACTGGTTCAATTTCTGTATAGTGACAGAGAAGTAAGTAAAGTAGTGAACAGGTAGTAAAGAAGATAAAATTACCAGTTGCTCAATGAAAGCATTGTCTATAAAAGATTTTTGCCCATCCTCTTTAGGAATTAACTTCATGCTTTATGAGAATCATGAAACATACTACTGGAAACAACGTATTTGTTTAGTACTCCACTAAACTTCAACCACTTTAGAAAAATGTTCATGACATCATATCTTGAGCTCAAATAAAGCTCTACAGTTGCAGCTTCCCTAATATTTTTACATTACTACACTTCTCAAAGAAAATGTATCTGAAATGTATGAGCTTACCTTGCTTCTTGAGAAAAGGTACTGAGATCCTGAATTTTGAATGAGCAATCTAAAACTCTCCCACAGAAAAGTGAGTAATTCTGTTAGAGACGATCTCTCATAGACACAGATAAAAAAGTGACATAAAAAATGTCACTTATCCAATGCCAATGTAAATATTTTTAAATTTGTGAAAAAAACATATTACTAAGACTCCTACATATGTCAGAGAATTATGCAGAACTATACTTTGACTCTGAAAAGTAAGAAGGGTCTATAAAACAGCTCAGTAAAGGCCTATAATTTTAACCACATTCATTCCAATTTTTATGTTGGGCATTTTTCTCGGTCAGTGATTGCAAATTCAGAAACTGTTGTTTGGGACAAAGCAACATATGTACTAAAAACCATTCCTATTCAGGTTAATAAATACATGACCAAAGGAACTCTGAATGTGGTCTATTCCCTCTAAAATGTCAAACAGGAGAACAAGTTGGTATTTTAAAGGCAGTAGATGTGGGTAAAAGGGAGTTCTAGATACTGAAATCTCAAAGGAACAACCTTCCCATGAGGGCAATGGATTCTTATTCTCCTTTTTCAGGGAATAAGCAATTAAACTGTGTGTTGGAACTTAGCTTAGTTTTCTGAACAAGTGCATAGCTATATTTCCATTACTTGTCATATTCTTTTCTCTTTCTGGTTAAAAAAGTATAATTTATATACAGAATATTAAATGTATAATTTTGACAATTTGGACAAATATAAGTGATCATGTAATCACAAAAACAAACAAGAACTACTCTAGGCCTCAGCAATCTCACTACAGGGTATCTATTCAAAGTGAATAAAGTGAGTGTGCTGAAGAACTATCTATACTCCCATGTTAATTATACTC
This sequence comes from Tupaia tana, assembly GCA_026018925.1. Taxonomy (NCBI): domain Eukaryota; kingdom Metazoa; phylum Chordata; class Mammalia; order Scandentia; family Tupaiidae; genus Tupaia; species Tupaia tana. The sequence continues at coordinate 51,843,768 of JAKSZU010000012.1, forward strand.
CCATGTTACTTACAATGGCCGTAGGTTAACATGCTTACATATCCATTTATGTACCCATCAATGAATGAGAGGATCATACTGATGTGATACATGTATACAATGGGAGACTATTCAGCAATAAAACAGAAGAAAATCCTGTGACAACACTAATGTCTCTGGGGGACATCATGCTAAGTAAATTAATTCAGACAGGGAAATGGACATACTCTCTAATATCACTATATGTGGACCTAAAACAGTTGCCCACATGAGGATAGAGAATAGAATGATAGTTACCGAAGACGTGTATGATTAGGGAAGAGTAGAGATGGGGAGATGTTGATCAAAGTATGTTATGTTAAAGCATGAGTACCCCAATTTTGAATATGACTCTGCTGCCATTTCCCTTTCCCTGTACCCTGACCCATATGTGTCTCCAAAAATTCCTCACTGAATACTTATCAACACTCGATAAACACTGCCATCCTATCATGTCCTCCTAACTAAATATTTATCACCAATTGATGCAATCAATTATAACTATTCATCCCATTATAACTGTCCCGCCAATTATAACTGTCCTTCCAGAAAACTCAATTTTTTTGGCTTTTGTTAACTGTTTTCACATAACTCAATGCCTGTACTCTCTTAGATGTGCAGTTTTTTTCCCTTTGAGGTTTTTGCCTTTATAAAACTTTCTCCCTCCTGCTTTGGGGTTGAAGGATTTTGGAGTAACTTGAGTCCTCCCATAGATGCTAGCTTAATAAATGCACCTTTAATTTGTCTAAAACTAGAAGTCCTCTTATTATCGCACTCATTTAAATACAACATTTGGAGGCCTCACCGAGATTAAACCTACTTGTACCTGGATGAGGCCTCCAGGGAGGGCAGCCTCACCCACCGAGCTGCCCAACACTCAGGGTACTCTGGGGGAGGCACAAGCTGAGATGTTCCAGGGCCCTAGGGACACCTTTCTGGATCTTTGATAGCCAGACGAGGGGCACCAACTGTTCCTCCCAACCACAAAGTCTTGGTAAGAAACCCTCTGGAGTCTTTCCTCTTCTTTTCTCCTCTGTTTCTCCTTACTCTTTCTGATTAAGAATAGTCGATTCAGGAGTATGAGACTGGCACAGGAGGTACCGCTGATGAGTATTTCAGGTCCAACTGGGTGCAGTTGAAGGAGCCTCTATTCAGATTCCACCAAGACATTGCTGGAATTGAGAGCTGGGCAGATATGTGTCTAGATTGGGGGTTGGAATCCTTCCTTAGACAGTGCCTGGCAATCTGGGTTGCTAGATCTGGGCTTTAAGTCCCTCTCTAGGTAGAAGTCCAGCATTCTAAATTGCTAGATTGAGGGCTCAAGTCTGTCTTAACCCTTAGGAATCTTGCATTTCACTAGATTGGGGGTTTGAGTCCCTCCTAACCATTGTGTATTTCATTTTATGAGTCCATTCTGTCACTACTGTCACTTTAAGGAATAATTCTTGGTGCGAGGGAATGTCTTGTTAACTTCTTGTTTCAATGGTGAATGAGTGATCATGTGACTGTGTTCATGACTCACGGCTTTTACTACAGAGTCTGTGGGGGTCCTCATCTGAGGTTCTATGGCAGCCTCATGCAGTTTAGGGCTGCCTGGGGCACTAGGGGATTCCATCCCTCCTTGTGTGCCCAGTCCTACCAGGTGTTTATACCCGACAGCCAATAGTAAGAGGTACCAAAATTTTCACGAGGGGTGCAGTCAGGCAAGTACCTATTTGGTCATCTCTTCGGAGGAGAGACCCCACCCTTTGTTTGACTTGCAGCATCATTGCAGGAAGAAAAATACGGGAATACTTGATTCTCTTGTATGTCAGGAAAGCCCTCATGCCCTCATGTCTGGGCACTTTCTTACTGAAGCAAGTCAGAAAATGTCCCTGAGGCAGGACACTAAGGCTTACCTCACTCTTTTCTCTCACAGGTCAGAAAACTGCTTCTTGGGAACCAGCAGTTAGCATAATGGCTATGTCGCTGGACTCCCACGTAGTCGACCACGGTTCATGTCCCGGACCCGGTGGCTTAAAACTCACGCCGGGTGCCTGTGCGTGCGTGCCCAAGATCCCGAGAGGAGAATGGAGCAGAAGGGATTGCGGTGTGACCATCCCACCTGGGGGGTGATTTCTCGCTTTCTGTCTCTATGTCTCTCTCTGTCTGTCTGGAGAGTGCACGCGCCCTATAGCGAAATTCTCTCCAAAAAAAAAAAAAAAAAGAAAAAAAAAAAGAAAAAAAGACTGCCTCTTATGTAAGTACTCTTGGTCTGGTTTTTTAGAAGACCTACCCCTATCTTGGTTAGGTCCAAAACACTGACTCCCTATTATCATTCATTTCTTTTCTCATCTCCCCCACTTTTTGTCTGTCACTCAGAAGTAGCATCACTGAGTTAGAGAATATTTTGAAAGGGGACCTACCCTCTTCTTGTTAGTCCACCTACATTTCTCTCTAGCTAAATAGCTGTGTCCTTTCACTGGGGAACAGTGTCATTGCTTTAGGGATCTGAAGCTAGAGAGTGCTTTTTAAACCCTTGCCAGAAGTGTGCAAGAAAGCCTATTTTAAGACAACTCCCATAGAGAAACATTAAGGTCAAAAGCCCATATAGTTCATTCTGGCCTCTGAACTCTTTTTGACCTCATTCTCAGCAGTTTCATCAGTCTGGCTGCAGGCTCTAGACCATGCCACCTGAGTTAATAGCCTTAGACAGTTCAAAGTCTTTGCGGAGGCAGATTCATGGCATAACCCCTTCTCCCCACAGAATTGTCCCTCTTAGTGCACTTACTCATGTGTACTCACAGCCCTTTCCTCAGCCTGCGGCAGGAGATTGAACAAACCCCCAAGAGATCTTGGAAGTCATTCTCATGGTTGCTAGGGCTGCATACTCTGAGCTCCTTGTCATTGTGCTTTCCATTGTACTAGTCTTTTTCTTGGCCCTGGACTTACATCAGTGGCCCCTAGTGACTGGAGTTGGTTCCAGGGATTTCTCTTTGTAGTCAGTCTGGACATATGGCAAAGATCCTGATACAATCACCCAACCGTATACTAAGGACCAAGTTAATTGGCTTTTCCAATAGATTTCTGACCTATTGCATGTGCTTCCTTTACTGAAACTATTGATAACCATCTTCCTCCAGATAAATTTTTATATTTTTTATCTGCCCATGATTTTGTTTGATGTTCATGTTTCTGTTAATACTTTTAGCAGTTTCATTTTTGCCATGGCACAAACTGGTGAGGCCGGCAAACATGTTATTTCCCATGTACTTGTCACACTCTCTGTTATGGGCAAACCTCAACAAATTAAGACAAATAATGGCCCAGGTTACACAAGAAAATTTTGCCTCTTTTTATAAACAACTTCACATTAAACATATTACAGGAATTCCATACAATCCCCAGGGACAAGGCATTGTTAAACGTGCTCATCTTTCCTTAAAAAATACTCTCCAAAAGCTAAAAAAGGGAGAGCTTTTACAGACTAAGCGCTCGCCAAAAAACCTTCTGGCAAATGCTCTTTTTGTCCTAAATTTCCTGTCTCTTAATAAAGATGGAGACTCAGCTGCTGAGCGCTTCTGGCATTCTACTACCAAAACAAAATTTGCCTCAGTTTTATAGAAAAATCCTCTGGACAATACATGAAATGGTCCGGACCCTGTCCTCATTTAGGGCAGAGGGTCTGTCTGCATCTGTTCTCAAAAAATGAATACTGCTCGTTGGCTACCAGAAAGATTAATCAAACAGATTAATTCTAACAAGCCATCCAGGGACGATAAAAGCCCTGAGATGTCTCTCTCTCCTTCTACAAATCCACAAAATGAAAATACTTATAAATACCTGATCCTGTTTTGCTTCTTCGACACTACTGCTGCTGGTTTTAATACTGATGCCTCTTCTCCTGGCAGAACAGGGGGGTCTCTGTCTTGCTTTACAGAAACACTGCTGCTTTTACGCCAACAAGTCTGGCATCATTCGTGACAATCCCTTATAGTCTGCATAGAATAGACTCTTCCCCTTTTTTCCTCCCCATACTTAGTCTGATTCTGGGTTTACTAATTGTTTGCTCTTTGAGGCCTGTTCTCTTTAATAAGCTCATGGCTTTCTTTAAACAACAAATAATTCCATAAAAATGCAGCCTATCCAAGTCCACTACCACAACCTAGAGATGGAGTATCATGGAGCCTAGACATTGCTCCTGCCTAAGGCACTGAATCGGTTAGCCAAAGACGGGTAAGAGAGTCTGAGCCTAACAGCTGTTCAGTCCTTCCACCTAAGACAGAAAACCCATCATCGCAATGGGATTCTCCAATGACGAGTAAGAATAGACGTGTGGCTCTAAAAACGACTCCTACCTAAGACAGGCACTATCCCCCCAAGTTTTTCTCCTCTCTTTGAAAAAATAGAAAAGGGGGACATGTGGAGGGCAGTGCATACGGAAGCCATCTTGAGCTATCCGCCATCTTGAGCTATCCACCATCTTGGAAATCATTAGGCTTCACTTCCTTACTGAGCAAACTGTTTCTCAGAAATCATGTGACCAACCATTCTCTCCAGAAGTGGTTGGGTTTCTAGGCAACAGGAGAGATCCGCCCACATCAATGACTGGTTCATGTTGTTCTATCTCATTTGCATTTCGGGCAACCAATTGGTGCCCACCAGCTGTATATAACTCGCCATTTTTGCTCAATAAACGGAAGTAGACGGAAGAAGACGAGTTAATCAGCATCTCATACTATGTGTGCGTGTATTTGTCCCATCTCTCACTCCCTCCCCCAGGGAACCTGTTCTACTGTCCCATGGGTCAGGACACAAAACTGAGCTTGGACAATTTAATGAATTGTTCAATATCATAATTCTGAAATTAATGTCTTGATATTCTTTTTCTAGCCTTGTAAACTCAGAAATTTCTGTGTACCTACTGTGCCAGAAATTTCTATAGACATTTTTGCATCTACATTCGCTAAATATTCTCTATGATTTATAAAGTTTAACAGGTGTTACTTTCATTTAGAAATAGATGTTGAGTAACATATTCCTATCTACAGAAGTATTAATAGGCAAACCAAACTTTGGTACCAGACAGAACAGTTATCAAATCAAATTATCTAAAATAATTTGAAACCAAATGAAATTTAGCTGAATATGCAATTACTCATTGTCTCCATTGGGACCAGCAGTTAGCGTAATGGCTATGTACCAACCCAAGCTTGGGGTTTCGCAGTGAATCAGTAGAGAGATCCAGGTGTAGTTGGTGTGGGGGGATGACTGGGACACTATGGAAATGTGTTTTGGTGGAAAGTACATATTGAAGAATTATTATTTGAGGGCTGGCATTGCAGCATTGCAGCATATTGCTTAAATCCTGTGTGTAGGGAGCTGGATCCCACATGTCCAAGTAGAGTTCAAATCCTCACTCCTGATGACTTGGAAATTATGACAGATGGTTGTACCTGCGTGTGGAAAGTCCTGACGTATGAAGAAATGGAGGAGAGATTGCTGTGTGACCACAACTCATGGAGGGGTGATTTCTCCCTCTCTCTCTCTCTCTCTCTCTCTCTCTCTCTCCTCTCTGGTGAACACACATTCCCTCTGGCAATTAAAAAAATATATATTTGAGGGACCAGCAGTTAGTGTAATGGCTATGTCGCTGGACTCCCACGTAGTCGACCGTGGTTCGAGTCCCAGACCTGGTGGCTTAAAACTCATGCTGGGCGCTTGTGCGTGCGTGCCCAAGATCCCGAGAGGAGAATGGAGGAGAAGGGATTGTGGCGTGGCCATCCCCCTGGTGGGTGATTTTTCACTTATCAGTCTCTCTGTCTCTATCTGTCTGTAGAGCGCCCGTGCTCTGTAGCAAAACCTCTCCAAAAAAAAAAAAAAAAAAAATTTTTTTTGAATCCGTTCTGCATAAATGCAATATTTTATTTAATTTTTTATTTCTTTTTATTTCTATTTCTCTTATATATTCAATGACATTACTTAGCTTACAAAGTGAATATTCCAACATGTGTACATTTCTCACCAGTCCAATTCACCATTCTAGAAAGTTATCTTCAATAGATAAAAATCCATTTCTTTGTCCCATAAATGCCTTGCCTCTCTATTTTTCTCCTTAATGTCCTTCCTCAGACTCTACTCCTTCATCCACCCTCTTCCAACACTGTATCTGGTATTCATAACCATATACTTAAAGTTTCTATAACCTTTAGTCATTTGGTTTTGGGCATAATTTGAATTTTAAGCCTTTGGAATGGCCAGTGGTTAAAAGAAGTGGAAGTGTATCCATCATCAGCTATGTATTATTCCCCATTATTCTCCTCCCATTTCTTTCACGGCTTCAGTTTATGAGCCTGGCATAGGAAAGCTTTATGTTTCCCCACCTAACCACACACACTCATTTGTGGCATATACCATATTCTGCAACAGATGGTAAGAGCTTTATAAATAATCTGTGGATTGTGTATGTGTGTGTTTGTGTTTGTGTGTTTATATGCATGTATAAGTATCTTTTTTACCTGCCATTAAAGGAAATGATTATATGTGACGTTATGAGGTGCTCTACAATCCCACAGTTAGTATGAGGAAGATTCAAGATCCAACACTTGAGTCCAATTTTATCCTAACCAACAGTCTCTGGTTTGGTAATATGACTGTCAAATGTGCAGGTGTGCTAATATAATAAGGCCAAGACATGCAGTTCTGAGGAAATATAAGATCTTGCTAATACCTTCTCGAATGCAGTATGATGAGGACCAGCTGATGATATGGTGATTATGGGAGTTAGACCCCCACCTGGCCTACTGTACAGTAGGAAAATTGAAAAAAACATGCCCATGTGTGCACAAAATAACAAAGGGAGGAAAATTTAGAGGAAAAAGAATTGTGATGTGACCATGTCCACAGAGAGTGATTTCTCACAGTCCCTTCTCTCTCTCTCTCTTCTCTCTGTATGTGTGTTTGTGTGTGTGTGTTTCTCTCCAGGAAGTGCAGTACACACTGGCAAATTTTTTTAAAAAAAGAAGAGAGAAAGCAGAATGATGACTTTTCATAAATATCACCAGACTCTTTAACTGATGAAATTTTAATATCTGGAACCAGCTCCAATTCTGTATTTTAGAAAAATGTTCAATACCTCCATTTCTGTGCTCAAATAACTCATAGTAGGTACAACAATCCATTAATTACTTTTGCATGAATTACAATTTTTACTGAAAGTGTATATTAAGCTAAAAGATGATTTCTTAAAGGAAAAAAAAAAATGACAATCAATCCTAATAATGTGTTTGAAACCAGAAATTCTTTAATGGAAGAATGTTTAAAAGTTAGAGCAATTCTACGGAAAGTAGTCACAAAAGATTCTGTGATCTCAAAAGAAAGAACAAAATAAAAAGACACTAATATCCATTCAGGTCCTAAATCTATCGTGCATTCTTTTGTGTCCTTGAAGAGTCACTTACTTTATCATTTTCTGAAAATAAATATGAAAAAAAAATCTTACCTCCCTAATTCACTGAATCATGTTCATAAAGAACCAATAAAGAAGATATCTTAACAGACATTACTATAAAGCTAATACAACTTTAATTCTGAAGCATTTTCCTTGACTATGATTCCAGACTCCTAGCAAATCTTCATGTCCGAAGGCCGGTCTCCACCAACAAATATTAACATTCAGATGAATAAGTGAACCTGGACCTCTAAATTGAAGTTACCTGGAGTGATGTTGGATTTCAGAGCCTACTGCTTGAATTAGCAGGGAATTAAGGAAGACCTGAAGTCCCATGGGGCTGTCTCCCATTAGAGTACAGACACCTCCTCATGCCACCTTCACAGGGAAGAAGTGATTAAACTTTCATGGGTTATTTTGAATATGTACAAACACAATGGCATTACCTGTTATTCCTTTCAAAAGTTTGGGGACCAGCAGTTAGCGTAATGGCTATGTCGCTGGACTCCCATGTAGTCGACAGAGGTTCGCGTCCAGACCCGGCGGCTTAAAACTCAGGCCAGGTGCATGTGCACACGTGCCCAAGACCCCTAGAAGAGAATGGAGGAGAAGGGATTGCCGCGTGGCCATCCCACCTGGGTGATGATTTCTCGCTTTCTGTCTCTCTGTGTCTCTCTATCTGTCTGGTGAGCGCACGCACCCTATAGCAAAAAACCTCTTCAAAAAAAAAAAATAATAAGTTTAACTAATGTATAATTTACTAGCAGTAATATACACATTTCAGTATATAGCTCAAGAATTTGTTCAAATACATATTTATGTAATCACTAACATGGTCACTTATAATAAATTTCCTAAAGCCCCATTCCATAGAAAACACTATTTTTGTTTTGTTTTCTTTTGTTTTTTTATCCATATAGTTCTGCCTTTGAAAGAAGGTCCTTAAGTAGCATCTTAGAGTATGTAGTCTTGACCTTTCACTTACTAAAATGTATGAAGGTTCCTCTATATTGTTTCCTGTATCAGTGGTGGTATTTTATTTTTTCTAGACAAGTAGTATTTACTTTGAATTTATACATTGTATTTCCATTCCTTGGTTGAGGTATACTGTTTGGTGGTTACAAATAAAACTGCTTTAACTGTAAATTTCCCTTAGTTTTTGTGTATTGCCATAAAGTTTCATTTCATTTGAGTAAATACCTACAAAGCGCTTCCCAGTTCCTTCTGTGAAAACTGCAATACTTCTTTCCAAAGACAGACAGAAATATCAAAGAAAATAAATTGCAGATCAAAATCCCTCTTGAATATGTAACGATACACTCACAATGCTAACTGATCAACTCCATCAGTATACTAACATAATTAACATTCATGGTGAGTAGAATTCATTCCAGGAATGTTGAAATGCTTCAATATACAAAAATCCTTCAGTGTAAAAAGTAACATTAACATGCTAAAGGGCAAAGAAACATGATCATTTTACTAATCTAGCATAAATGTTGCCAAAGTGTTGCATTCTTTCATGATAAAAATAATCATTCCAAAAGCTAAGAATTTCCAGACTGTGAAAAACATTTATAAATAGCACATAATTAACATAATCAAAAGTGAAAGACTGGTTCCCACTGTGGAAACCTCTGGGATGTTGCTGCTGGGAGGCTGAGGCCACGTGGGAGACCTGGGATTGATTCTTGGTGGTTTGTCCCTATAGTCCTAGCCATAGGGAGGCTGGGGAAGGAGACAACAAGGACTCTTCTAAATGACTTTACACACATACACAAGTACACACACATTAATATATATTTTGTTAAATTAACTTTATTTATTCATTTATTTTATTTTAATTTGACTGGAGAGGGACAGAGGAGAGAGAAAGTGAGAAAGCAAGCTATCAGGACCAGGACTCAAACCACGGTCAGTCATGTGAGAGTCCAGTATCTTTAACTGGCTCCCCCCCAAAATTTTTTATTATTTTGCTACAGGGCACGTGCGCTCGCCAGACAGAGAGAGGCAGAGAGACAGAAAGCGGGAAATCACCCCCCAAGGGGGATGGCCACGCCGCAATCCCTTCTCCTCCATTCTCCTCTCGGGAACTTGGGCACACACGCACACGTGCCCGGCGTGAGTTTTAAGTCACTGGTTCTGGGATGTGAACCATGGTCGACTACATGGGAATCCAGCGACATAGCCATTACCCTAACTGCTGGTCCCCTAAACATAATTTTTTAAAGTTGAATGGCCAGCGACTTCACATATGAGGTATTCCTGCTTTTAGAACCTCTGTTCAAAATTGTACCAGGAAGTATATCCAAAGCAATTAGGCAAGACAAACTACATTAAAAGGTATCCAAATAGAAATGGAAGAAATAAAACATCTCTGTTTGGATCAACACAAGGAGGGAACAGCCAAGTACAAATTCCCTCAGACAGGAATGTGCAGATAGTAACAACTATCTGAAACACTGGTGTGAGTGTAGTGAGATAAAAAGCTAGGAGTGACAAGTGATGGCACAACATAAGTGAAATGTAGGTGAATGAGTGTTATAGCATTATAAAGCACTTGTAGAGAGACAAATATAGAGCATTATCAATATTATCAGTACATGTTTTGAGAGACTTCTGCTATAGAGTGCATGCACTCACGGGAGAAACCGAGAGACACAAAGTACGAACTCTCCCCACCGTCCAAATGTCCAAGAAGGGATGGACAAGCCATAATAATTCCTTCGCCATTCTTCTCGTGTGCACAGTTACCTGGCATGTTTCAAGCCACCAGGTCTGAGACTAGAACTGCAATCAGCAAATAGAATTTCAGCACCTTAACTACATTACCACCTGCTGGCCCCACTCAGTACATATTTAAACTGTGTGAGATGTTTGTGGTCATATACAAATACATAACTTCAAAATGCATTGTGGGGACCAGCAGTTAGCGTAATGGCTTTGTCGTTGGACTCCCAAGTACTTGACCGCGCTTCGCGTTCCGGACCCGGAGGCTTAAACTCACTCTGGACGCATGCGCGTGTGTACCCAAGATCCCGAGAGGAGAATGGAGGAGAAGGGATTGCGGTGTGGCCATCCCCCCTGGGGGGTGATTTCTCGCTTTCTATCTCTCTGTCTCTCTCTGTCTTTCTCGTGAGTGCACGTGCCCTATAGCGAAAACCTCTCCAAAAAAAAAAAAAAAAAAAAAAAAAAAAAGAAAAAAAGAAAGAAAAAAAATACATTGTGAATGTAGAAATGTGATAAATTTCAGGGAGAAATTCTGAAGGAAAGGAAGCTGGGTTATAATGAACCCTACATTGTTAAAAGTACAATCCTCCAGACATCTTTGTCTTCTCAACAACCTTCTTGAATGCATTCTTAACTTCTTTGTTTCTCAGGCTGTACACCACAGGATTCAGCATGGGGATGACCATAGTATAGAACACAGATGCAATTTTATCTGTGTCCATGGAATGGTTGGAACTGGGCTGCAAATACATGAAAATAATTGTCCCATAAAAAATGGAGACTGCAGTGAGATGGGATGCACATGTGGATAAAGCTTTTTGGGGTCCCTGAGAAGACTGCATCTTTGAGATGGTGATAAATATAAATAGATAAGAAACCATGGTAACCAGAAGAGCAAAAGATACATTAAAGCTTGACATAAAAAGAAGAATCAACTCACTAGTATGTTTATCAGAGCAAGAGAGAGCCATGACTGCTGGAAAATCACAGAAAAATTGATGAACCACATTGGACTTACAGAAAGAGAGGTTGAATATGTTTCGAATGTAAATGGAGGCATTCAGGAAACCGTAGATGTAGGGGCCTATGACCAGGCGAGCACACATACTTGTCGTCATGGTGGTGGTGTAATGGAGAGGCTTACACACTGCTGCATAGCGGTCATAAGCCATAGAGGCTAAGAGGAGAATCTCCATAGTGGCCAAGGCTATGTAAAAGAATATCTGAGCAGCACAGGCATTGTAGGAGATGACCTTGTCTTGTATAAGGAACCCAGCAATGACCTTGGGAGTGATGGTTGTAGAGTAACACAAGTCCACAAAAGACAGGTTACTGAGGAAAAAATACATGGGAGTGTGGAGACGAGAGTCCAACATGATTAACACCATCATCCCCAGGTTTCCAGTCAGAGTGATGAGGTAAATGAGGGTGAACAAGACAAAGAGTGGAATCTGAAGATCTTCAGTGTCAGTTAGACCCACCAGAATAAAATGTGTCACCTTTGTAGTATTCTCCATGTGACCTAGAAGATAATCTGAAAAGATGAGAAGAGAAAGGAACACTTGGTAAATGTAAAATAAACATAAATAGATTTCACATGCACACACATGCATGTATTTAATTGTTTCCTCATTTTTCCATAGTCATTATTTTTTTTGATTCTTTAATCTAGATCATTAATCAGAATGAAAGAAATATTTAATGGACATCTTACTCCATTATTCTGTTGCTTACAGAAATATCTTAGGTTTGGTGAATGGAAGAGAGTAGTTTATTTGACTCATTATTTTGGACACATGGAAGGGCTAAATGAATCACAGGATAATAGAAGGCAGGATCTTGAGAAGAGTAGCTGTCCACAAGTTTCCACCTGCTCTGGTCTCCTTCTTCTTATAAACACACCAGAGCCAATAATAGAGTTCCTGCCCAAATCCATTTATTACATCGAAAGATCTAATCATGGTTCACAATGAAGAGATTAAGTTTCCAGTTAATATCTTTTAAATACAATCAAATTCCAACATATGGATTTATGATGAGACATCACCTTATGACAGTGGGTGTAGTATTTATAGGGTTACAGACTTTGGAGTTTGTAGAATTTACACAGATTACATGCCATCTTCTTTCTTGCATAAATGGACAACCTGAGATGCAGAAATGAAGAAATAAATTATGATTTGTTTAATGTCACATAATTGCAATAGGTTCAGCTTCCAAATCAGATCACCTGAATTAACAGCTAACTTTAAAAAAAATTTCTTTATTTAATTTTATTTATATACTCTTTTTCTAATTTGACCAGAGAAATACACACACAGAGAAAGAGAGAGAGGGAAAATGAGAAAGCAAGCCACCAGGTCTGGGACTTGAGCCATAATTGGCCATGTGGGAGTGTCCATTGCCTTAACCACCATGCCACCTGCTGGTCCTCACAGCTGACTTTTATAGTGCTCATTCTAAACCCTTCCATGTATGCTTAATCTGTTTAATTACCTCAATGAACTATAAAAATACTGAGAATTTTTGGCAAATGTATATAAATATCAAGTTACAGAGTCAAGTTTTGAACCCAGAAGCAGTGATTCACAAGACTCATATTATTATCTGAACTTTAATTGAATTAAATTTAACTCAGTTTTCGTTTATTAACTTATCCATTAGACTAAGCTTTATGCTTAGGACTGACGGTGGAATAACTGAGTCGTTTATATAAACTATATGCAATGAGATAACAACACAGCAGCAGTAGCTGCATATACAACCAGCAAAGACATTTTTTACAGAGAGATTTTTGCTATAGCACATGTGCTCTTGCCAGAGAGACGAAAGACAGAAAGTGAGAAATCACCCCTAAGGGGGATTGCCACACTGCAATCCCTTCTCCAGTCTGCTTTTGCGATTTTGAGCACTCATGTACACGCACCCGGCATGAGTTTGAGGCCGCCAGGTCCAGGACTTGAACTGTAGTCAACCATGTGTTAGTCCAGCAATGCAACCGTTACTTCATCTGCTGGTCCCAGCAAAGAAAATTCAGAAGAGAGGGTAAAGCAGTGATCTTGGGCTCTAAGAAGAGGTGTGAATGCATTCAAATAAGACTCATGACTTAGTACTGAAAGACACTACTCCTAACATAACTTCTTTGAGTCTCATTTCAACCCTCTTGAGATACAAAGAATAATAAAATGGAATAAAAGCTGTTATAGTCCAACCTTGGTGGCACACACTCATGACGGTGAAGGCACATGGGAAGGTCCTAGGCTTAGGTCCTGAGGTTTTCCTATACATTCAGGACTTGTGTGTGTGCCTATAATTTTGGCTGACTGAACCTGGGGACGGATCATAATGGAAAGACCCTGCTGGGAGTTTTTATCTCTCTCTGCCTCTTTCTGTCTCTTTCTCTCTGTCATGGAAGATATAAATAAATTAATCAATAAAGGAGTTTCCATTAAGAATTAAAAGAAATAATATACAAAACCAGTTACCATAAAGGAGAGTTCAGCACAGGCTTTATGAGTGCTTGCTATGACATTCTAATTAGGATGGGATGATGGTCTATATCTTGGCTTGGAAAAGCTCTGGGGCATGACCCTGAAGGAGTGGGTGAGTATGAATCCTAGAAGTCCTGTGTTGGATCTGCTATTTCTCACACGGTAGAAGAACACTCAGTGGTTTTTTTTTCTTTATGGATCACCCATTCTAAGTGAGGATCCAAGGATTTTTAGTTTAATTTTCCTGCTTTTCTATTTTTAAGAAGTTTTATTTTCTCTATTTTTTTTTTAAAGACAAGTCTCATTATTCTCTTCCTCTAACCTTAACCTCCTAGCTTAGACAACATACATGCACCTCTTTGCCTTATTCTTTTTTAACATGGCCTCGCTAAGTTGCTTAGGTCAGCCTTGAGACTCACAGACTTCCAACTTCAACCTTCCTGAGCTGTTAAGGTTATGGTACATACCACTATGCCTGGTCTCTGTGCTGGACTGGGAACTCAAGTTTATGGTTCCCATGTGATCCCAGAGTTCAGAATAGGAATTTTCCTTTTTGAAAACTCACTCCTACTCTATCTACGCCTATTGTTAGATGATTCATGGGGATAGAAGATTGAATAGGAGATTTTCTTCTAGTGTTCAGATGTGTACTTGTGGTTACTGGCTCTGTGAGATTGGTTTTTCATTTGTAATTTGAATTTGGAGACTTTGGCAGCCTAATTTTCTATAGATATCTTTGCTACCCCTTTTCTAGCAATGTTATAACTTCACTTGATATTACTAGTCCCTAACAGTATATTTGTTTGCTGATTAACTGCATACATGATAAAAAATCTAGAAATTTTATAACATAAACTATATTTTACATTCACTTACTAGAGAAGTATAGATCCAGATGCTAGTATAGTTCACTTACACTTTACAACTTTATAAATCAGTACTATTGCCAATACTTTACAGAATAGTAAAGTGAGGATTTTACAAGTCATAATACTCCATAAAATCACGTGTCTACTGTAAGGTAGATTCAAGGTTCAAATATAGGTATGACTGACTTTAAAATGTGTACTCTGAATTACAACATTGCTGAGTGTTCTAGAGGTAAAGATAGAAGAGAGATTATCTCGTAAAGAATAATATAATAGTGTAAGGATCTCATTAATTTTGTGAGGCACTTTCTGGAATCTAAAGAAATATCTGCACGAACTGGTTCAATTTTTGTACAGTGACGGAGAAGTAAGTAAAGTAGTGAACAGGTAGTAAAGAAGATAAAATGACCAGTTACTTAATAGAAGCATTGTCTATAATTTATTTTTGTCCTTTTTTTTAAAGAATTATCTTTGTGTTTTATGAGAATCATGAAACATCCTACTGGAAACAACAAAGGATATTTTCAGGACTCCAATTCAACCACTTCAGAAAAGCGTTCATGATATCATATCTTGAACGCAAATTAAGCTCAGCAGTTGCAGTTGCCCTCCTATTTTTACATTATTACACTTCTCAATGAAAATGTATCAGAAATATATGAGCTTACCTTGTTTCTTGAGAAAAGGTACTGAGATCCTGAATTTTGCATGAGCAATCTAAAACTCTGCTACGGGATAATGAGTAATTCTGTTAGAGAAGTTCTCTCTTAGACACAGATAAAAAGGTGACATAAAAATTCACTTATACTATACCAATGTAAATATTTTCAAATTTGTGAAAAAAACATATTACTAAGACTCCTACATATGTCAGAGAATTATACAGAACTATACTTTGACTCTGAAAAGTAAGACAGGGTCTATAAAACAGATCCCTAAAGGCCTATTACTTTAACCATATTCAACCCAATTTTTATGTTGGGCATTTTTCTCTGTCAATTATTGCAAATTCAGTAACTGTTGTTTGGGGAAAAGCTAACATATGTACTAACAACAATTCCTATTCAGGTGAATAAATACATGACCAAAGAAACAATGAACATGGTCTATTCCCTCTAAAATGTCAAATAGGAGAACAAGTTGGTATTTTAAAGGCGGTGGATGTGGGTAAGGAGGGAGTTCTAGATATGGAAATCTCAAAGGAAACACCTTCCCATGAGGGCAATGGATTCTTATTCCCCTTGTTCAGGGAATAAACAATTAAACTACATGTGGGAACCTAGCTTAGTTTTCTGAACAAGTACATAGCTGTTATTTCCATTATTTGTCATATTCTTTTCCCTTTTTAGTTAAAAAAGTATAATGTATATACAGAATATTAAATGTACAATTTTGAAAATTTGGACTAATGTAAGTGATCATGTAATCACCACAACAATCTAGAACTACTCTAGGACCCAGCAATCCCACTACATGTTATCTATTCAAAGTGAATACAATGAGTGTGCTGATGAACTATCTATACTCCCATGTTAATTATACTCCCATGTTACTTACAATAGCCATAGGTCAACATGTTTACATATCCATTTATGTGTCCACCAATGATTGAGAAGATAAAACTGATGTG
The DNA here is from genome assembly GCA_026018925.1 of Tupaia tana. Lineage (NCBI taxonomy): Eukaryota > Metazoa > Chordata > Mammalia > Scandentia > Tupaiidae > Tupaia > Tupaia tana. The sequence continues at coordinate 51,859,935 of JAKSZU010000012.1, forward strand.
ATACATGTATACAATGGGAGACTATTCAGCAATAAAACAGAAGAAAATCCTGTGACAACACTGATGTCTCTGGAGGACATCATGTTAAGTAAAATAACTCAGACAGAGAAATGGACATACTCTCTTATATCACTACATCTGGAACCTAAAACAGTTGCCCTCATGAGGATAGAGAATAGAATGGTGGTTACTGAAGACGTGTATGATTAGGGGAGAGTAGAGATGGGAGATGTTGATCAAAATATGTTAGATTGAAGCATGAGTACCCCAATTTTGAATATGACTCTGCTACCATTTCCCTTTCCCCGTACCCTTACCCATGTGTGTCTCCTAAAAGTTCCTCACTGAATTCTTATCAATAATAGATCAACACTGCTGTCCTATCATGTCCTCCTAACTAAATATTTATCACCAGCTCATTCAGTCAATTATAACTATTCATCCCATTATAACTGTCCAGCCAATTATAAGTGTCCTTCCAGATAATTCACTTTTCTTGTCCTTTGTTAACTGTTTTCACATAACTCAAGGCCTATACTTTCTTAGATCTGCAATTTTTTCCATTTCTCTTTTTTGCCTTTATAAAATTTCCTCCCTCCTGCTTTGGGGCCACAGAGTTTTGGAGTAACTTGAGTCCTCCCAGAGCTGCTAGCTTAATGAAGGCTCCTGTAATTTGACTAAAACTAGATGTCCTCTTATTATCGCACTCATTTAAATACAAACTTTGGAGGCCCCAGCGAAATTGAAACCTACTTGTACCTGGATGAGGCCTCCAGGGGGGGGGAAGCCTCACCCACCCAGCTTCCCCACACTCAGGGTACTCTGGGGGAGGCACAATCTGAGATGTTCCAGGGCCCTAGGGACACCTTTCTGGATCTTTGATAGCCATACGAGGGACACCAACTGTTCCTCCCAACCACAAAGTCTTGGTAAGAATCCCTCCGGAGTCTTTCCTCTTCTTTTTTCCTCGGTTTCTCCTTACTCTTTCTGATTAAGAATAGTCTATTCAGGAGTATGAGACTGGCACAGGAGGTACCATTGATGAGTATTTCAGGTCCAACTGGGTGCAGTTGAAGGAGCTTCTACTCAGATTCCACCAAGACATTGCTGGATTTGAGAGCTGGGCAGATATGTGTCTCTATTGGGTGTTTGAATCCTTCTTTAGACAGAGCCTGGCAATCTGGGTTGCTAGATCAGGGATTTAAATCCCTCCTTAGGTAGAAGTCTTACAGTCTAAGTTGCTAGACTGAGGGTTCAAGTCTGTCTTAGCCCTTAGGAATCTTGCATTTCACTAGATTGGGGGTTTGAGTCCCTCCTAACCATTGAGTATTTCACTTTATGAGTCCATTCTGTCACTACTGTCACTTTAAGGAATATTTCTTGGTGAGAGGGACTGTCTTGTTAAATTCTTGCTTCAGTGGTGAATGAGTGACCATGTGACTGTGTTCATGACTCATGGCTTTGGCTACAGAGTCTGAGTGGGTCATCATCTGAGGTTCCATGGCAGCCTCATATAGTTTAGGGCTGCCTTGGGCACGTGGGGATTCCATCCCTCTTTGTGTGCCCAGTCCTTACAGGTGTTTATACCCAAAAGCCAATAGTGAGGGGCACCAAAGTTTCCATGAGGGGTACAGTCAGGCACATACCTAATTGGTCATCTCTTCGGAGGAGAGACCCCACCCTTTGTTTGACTTGCAGCATCATTGCAGAACGAAAAACAGAAAGAAAAACACGGGAATACTTGATTTTCTTGTATGTCAGGAAAGCCCTCATGCCCTCACGTCTGGGCACTTTCTTCCTGAAGCAAGTAACAAAATGTCCCCGAGGCAGGACACTAAGTCTTAACTCACTCATTTCTCTCACAGGTCAGAAGACCGCCTCTTATTTCAGTACTCATGGTCTAGTTTTTTAGAAGACCTACCCCTATCTTGGTTAGGTCCAAAACACTGACTCCCTATTATCATTCATTTCTTTTGCCATCTCCCCCTCTTTTTGTCTGTCACTCAGAAGTAGCATCACTGAGTTAGAGAATATTTTGAAAGGGGACCCTACCCTCTTCTTGTTAGTCCATCTACATTTCTCTCTAGCTAAATACCTGTGTCCTTTCACTGGGGAACAGTATCATTGCTTTAGGGATCTGAAGCTAGTCAGTCCTTTTCAAACCTTTACCAGAAGTGTGCAAGAAAGCCTATTCTAAGGCAACTGCCATAGAGAAACATTAAGGTCAGAAGCCCATATAGTTCATTCTGGCCCCTGAACTCTCTTTTGGCCTCAGTCTCAGCAGTCTCATCAGTCTGGCTGCAGGTTCTAGACCATGCCACCTGAGTTAATAGCCTTAGACAATTCAAAATTTTTGTGGAGGCAGATTCATGGCATAACCCCTTCTCCCCACAGAATTATCACTCTTAGTGCACTCACTCATGTGCACTCACAGCCCTTTCCTCCAGCCTGTGGCAGGAGATTGAACAAGCCCCCCAAAAATCTTGGAAGTCATTCTCATGGTTGCTAGGGCTGCATACTCTGAACTCCTTGTCATTATGCTTCCCATTGTACTACTAGTCCTTTTGTTGGCCCTGGACTTACATCCGTGGCCCCTAGCGACTGGAGTTGGTTCCAGAGATTTCTCTTAGCTTTGATTTACTTGAGAAGTCTTGGCGTTTTCATTGCACTGTGGTGTTTTTATCTTGCAAGAAGCCCAGCATAACTCACCTGGAGTGTGGAGGTGAGGCTGGTGGAGCACATTGGGACTCATGGGGTCACACAACTGAGCATGCATTGCTGCACCACTGAGCTCTGCTTGTACCACCTGGCATTGCATGCAAATGTAAGCTGTAGCAGCTCAGGCAGGGCTGAGCAAGTCCCTGAATTTAAATAACTGCAGGAAGCAGGCGCATGCTCAGAATTCATACATGTCTTCCTGAACTCTGGAGTCAATTTTTTTACCATAGATGGACAAAATAGTTCCATTAAAACCCCATTTAAATATATGCTTAAGCATTTCAGAAAGTCCTTTGAGGAAGGAGAATACTATAGAACAAAGTTATCAAAGAATAAGCTAACGAACCTTTATAAATACAATGGCCCACCTTCAAAATAGGATGGCCAGCTGCTGGGTCACTTGATCCTGAGCTGGCTCTTGAATAAATGCTTCCATGTTGGTTACAAAATTGTTCCTTATAGACAGAAAACTACATCCTAGTAGTGGGCCCTATAGCTTCATGCCAAACATGAAGTCAAAGGTCTACAGGTTTTCAGTCACCCCCAGAATATTCTGACCTTGAACCCTCTTATAACCCAAATAGACAACACCTGGGGAGGAAAGATGAAGATCAGGAAGCGCTGAGGCTGCTCCTGAGGCTGCTCCCTTGACCCTCTTCTTACCTCCACACACTCAAAGCAGATCCCAGGAGATGGGAAATGTGGGGGACATGGACTCCACCACCCTAGGGTCACTCCTTCCCCTAAGGGAGGACCCCCAGCAAAAAGAAATCCTGGGAGTCTTCCTTTCTTAGTTTATATCCCTTTCTCAACAAGCGATCTGCCAGCAGCTCCCAGTTACTCTCTTCATGTCCAAAGAGAGAAATAGAATAAGAACATAGGCTTAAAAACTTTACTAGCGCTGGGAGAGAGATCAGGAAAAAATAAACAAACAAACAAACCAAATCAGATAAAATAGAGACAATTTTCCCTTCTAGCCTCCCTGACTCGCACCGTACCACCTTGGCAGAGAGAGAGACGCTAACCTCCTTTTTCCATACTACACCAGCAAAAACTCAAGGAGCAGCTCGACATCCTAGAAATTTGTCAGTGATAACTGAAATAATCCAGGACTCCGAGAATCCCCTGCAACTTTTCTGGAGCATCTGTGTGATCGCGTCTATACTCCAAGTGACCAGGACTCTACCAAAAAAAAAAAAAAAAAGATGGGCCATAAATATGGCTTTTGTGACTCAATGGACATCTGACATTAAAAAAGAAAAGCTCCAAAAGCTAGAGAGGTTTAAAGAAATAAGCAGGTCCCAAATGTTAAAATTTGCTCAAAAGGTCTTCAATTGGGTGAGACTCCCTGGAGGATAAACAAAATAACAACATTGTCAGAGTTGTTGTAACTAGGTGAGAGATAGAGCAGCCTAAAGGTACAAAAAACAGGGCCAGGGGATTAAAAGAAAGGTCTCATGACACCCCTTAGCCAAAAACCAGAGCTGATTGTTATGGTATAAAATGACTCTGGGCAAGGGATTGCCCAGAACCAAAAAGGAGAGAAAGGGGAGAGAAAAGGGTCCTCAGCTTGGAGGAAGATTGAGGAGGCTGGGGCTCTCCCTCAATGAGCCCCCAGGATTCCCATGGTCAGTCTACAGATAGGGACTGAGCCTGTTAGTTTTCTGGTTAACACTGGTGCAGTTTACTCTGTTTTAACCAAATCTATGGGTCTCATTACAAAAGCATTACTAGTGTTTCCATTTCTTCTGTGGATAGGGATGTTTTATAACTATTGGGAGGTTCTAATCTGGGCCTGCCTTTTTTTTTTTTTTTTTTGAGAGTTTTTGCTATAGGTCGCATGCGCTCGCCAGACAGACAGAGAGAGACAGAGAGACAGAAAGCGAAAAATCACCCCCCCCCCCGGGGGGATGGCCATGCTGCAATCCCTTCTCCTCCATTCTCCTCTTGGGATCTTGGGCACTCACGCACATGCGCCCAGCGTGTGTTTAAGCCACCGGGTCCAGGACTCGAACCACGGTCGACTACGTGGGAGTCCAGTGACATAGCCATTACGCTAACTGCTGGTCCCTGGGCCTGCCTTTTAGATGTGGATACCCACACCACCTGCCCGGGCTGAGGTGTGACCAAGCCCTTACTTGACCATACCCATTTCTCCTATCAGGAAAACACCTCAAGGATCAATGAGATCAGTGTTTTTAATGTGTGTGTACATGTCATAAATTGCAAAAATCTTTTATAAGAACAGAAATAAGATAACAGGCATGCTTAAAAGTTTAAAACACAGATCAACTTTTGGTAAGCTTGTAGGCCAGTCCCCATAGCAACTTTACTACCTAGTGACCTTGTAGCCCTGATAACCATCTAGCAACTCTGTCCAGTGAAGACAGACACTGAGTTAACCCTTTCTCACCCCTAGACTGCTCAGGATTTTTGTTCATGGTTAATTGCTTTGTTTGATGCCTTTCTAAAAAGTATTTTTCAAATAACTAAAATCTTAAAAAGTTATTAACTGATAGTTTTTTTCTATATTGGGAAATTTGTTAAACAAGATTTTGTTTGCAAAATATATATCCATAAACTAATATAAAGTCCTGTATACTAAGATTCCAGCTAGATGTTCTTGCCAGAGGCATCAACTTTCCCAGGCTAGATAATAATAATAACCATAATAATAATCATAAGTAATACATAAAAAATAGACTTTGACAAGCCTAAGGTTATTCTTAAAATGACAAATAATATATATTCTTACAAATTTATTTAGAAAAAGAAAAACAAAATAACAAGAAAGTAAATAAAAAGATGTTAAAAAAATATAGGTTTGCTGTAGCTGCCGCCGCCTTGATGGTGGGTAGCCGCGGGAGCCCGCAGCGCCAGCTGAGGGCGCCCCGCATGCCCCGCACACCCGCCCTCGCCTGGGGAGACCGCGCCCATCCTCTGTGCAGCCTGGGTTTGGGGGTGCTCCGCTGGGGACGCTCCTGCGCCACTCCCTCGCGCTCGGGTGCTTGGCGCTGGGAGCCGCGGCGCGACTTTCTTCTCGTTTTCCTCATCTAGCCTCAGAAACCTGTGTCATTCAGCATGTGTTACTCACACCAGCAGTATTAGCATCACCTGGGACCTCCTTAAAAATGCAGGATCTCTGGCCCCACCCTTGGTGTATAGAATCAGGTCTACATGCCCAAGATCCCAAGAGGAGAATGGAGGAGAAGGGATTGCAGTGTGGCCATCCCCCCGGGAGTGGAGGTGGGGTGGTGGTGGTGATTTCTTGCTTTCTGTCTCTCTGTCTTTCTGGCAAGCGCATGTGCCCTACAGCAAAAAAAAAAAAAAATAAAATAAAAAAATAAAAATTACATTATAATGTAAGAAGCACTGCTTTGACAACTGACAGGGAACAGATTTAATTCTTTTTTTTTCATATTCTGCATGCACCTGTACAGAGTATTTAATAAACATTTGCAAAATGAAGGGTGCACAGTTTACTACATTTTTTTTTTTTTTGGAGAGGTTTTTCTCGCTATAGGGCACGTGCGCTCGCCAGACAGAGAGAGACATAGATACAGAAAGCGAGAAATCACCCCCAAGGGGGATGGTCACTCCACAATCCCTTCTCCATTCTCCTCTCGGGATCCTGGGCACACACGCACACGCGCCCGGCGTGAGTTTTAAGCCACCGGGTCTGGGACGCAAACAGCGGTCGACTAGCCATTACGCTAACTGCTGGTTCCCCAGTTTACTACATTTTTAACAAGATATGTATGGCACCTAGGCTTAACCATAGACAGTAATTGGGAACCCCAGTCACACAGGCCACCTTGTCCAAATAAGCAGCTCTATTTCTTGAAAAGTTTGTTTTTTTATACTGTATTACCAAGTTAAAAATTCACTTAACCCTGGGAACCGGGAGTTAGTGCAATGGCTATGTCGCTGGCCTACCACATTGTCGACCACGGTTCGTGTCCCGGACCCGGTGGCTTAAAACTCATGCCGGGCGCATGTACGTGCATGCCCAAGATCCCGAAAGGAGAATGGAGGAGAAGGGATTGCGGCGTGACCATCCCCCCTGGGGGGTGATTTCTTGCTTTCTGTCTCTATGTCTCTCTCTGTCTGTCTGGCGAGTGCACGCGCCCTATAGCAAAAAATCTCTCAAAAAAAAAAAAAAAAATTCACTTAACCCTGAAGTCATTGTGGCTATTCTCTGGAGCTGTGTTTATTTCTGTTTACCTCCTCTCCTGCCTAAGTGAGTGTCACCACCCAATGGAAGGTAGGATGGATATAAGCCCCCTGGGGCCCCAGAACTATCTTTTCAGTTATGGACTAATGGCCAACAAAAATGATGACTTTAAGGTGGATAATGATGAAAATGAACACCAATAATCTTTAAGACTAGTCAGTTTAGGGACTGATACAAAGGATGAATTGCACATTGTTGAAACAGAAGCAATGAATTGTGAAGGTAGTCCAATTAAATCAAAATAACTGGCAACACTGAAAATGTCTACAATGTCGGAAAAGCCCTTGGAGACTTTGAAATAACGCCACCAGTTCAGGGCCTGTGCGTATTAGTGGACAGTACTTAGGAGCTATGGAGAAAGATGCGGAGTCAGAGGAGGAAGAAGTGAAACTCTTAATATATCTGGAAAGTGATCTGCCCCTGGAGGTGGTAGCAAGGTTCCACAGAAAAAAGTAAAACTTGCTGCTGAGGAAGATGATGAAGATGATAATAACTTTGAAGGTGCAGGAACAGAAGAAAATTTTCCAGGGAAGAAATCTATACAAGATACTCCTGACAAAAACATACAAAAGTCAAATCAGAATGGAAAAGACTCAAAACCATCAACACCAAAATCAAAAGGTCAAGAATTGTTCAAAAAACAGGTAAAAAAGAAAACCTTAAAACACCAAAAGGATCTAGTCCTGAAGAAGACATTAAAGCAAACAAGTATAGAAAAAGGTGGTTCCCTTCTCAAAGCCAATGCCAAGTTCATCAATTACATTAAGAATTGCTTCCAGATGATTGACCAGGAGGCTATTAAAAATCTCTGGGAGTGGAGGAAGTCTCTTTAAGAAACAATTTGTTAAAATTACCTGTCTTATTTCATTTCTTTAACAATTGATATCTGGCTGTTCTTTTTATAATGAAGAGTTAGAACTTTCCCTACCATGTTTGAGAAATGTTGTCCAGATTCTGTTGCCAAGAATGTGTTGTCCAAAATGTCTGTTTAGTTTTTTTTTAAGAATTGTTTAATTCTATGTATTATTATTATTATTATTATTATTATTCAATTTGACCAAAGGGAAAGCAAGTCATCAGGTCTGGGACTTGAACTGCAGTTGGCCATGTGGGAGTTCAGTGCCTCAACTACCATATCACTGCTGGCCTCACCTGTTTAGTTTTTAAAGATGGGATTCCAGGGCCAGCAGGTGGCGTGGTGTTTAAGGGCACTGGACTCTCATATGGCCAACCGCGGTTTGAGCCCGAGACCCCGAGGTTTGCTTTCTCACTTTTCCTCTTTCTCTCTCTCTTGTGCTTGCTCTGTCTCTCTCTGATCAAATTAAAATAAGTAAAAATAAATAAAGTTAAATGAAATAATTATTTTTTACAAAAGATGGAATTCCACCCTCTGCTTGGAATGTTATGATAGGACACAGTAGTAGTGGTGGTCAGACTAGGAAATGGTGGGGAGACAAAAATATACATGAGAAATAAACAGTACATGTGAAATAAACAGTACCTTAATAAGGTAAAAAAAAATCCACTCAAATACAACAGATCTACTGTTCTCCCATTCTTTGTTCTTCCCATTATAAACTTATTCTCTCGTTCTTAAACAAGACTGTTTATGGAAAATAAGGTACAATTTTATTGTACCCTCTTGCTCACCCTTCCAAAATCTCCACTGCTCTGGGCACCTCCTTTTTGGTTATTCCTACCTTAGTCTTCCCCCCCCACACCAATTCTTTTCTTCCTTTCCATAGGACTCTGAAGCAAGGCTCTAGAAGGAATACTCATTAAACCTTGATTTGTGTACTATTCCGTTTTCTGACCCTGGTGTGGTTTCTTCATGCCAAATAATATCTTCTTTGTGCCTAGTTTTCTTGCACTTGTTGAATAAGTTTAGGAGTAGCAAACTGGGTATATTAGTCAATGGAAATCTTAATTTAGGAGAGAAATAAACTGTAAAGTAAATGGAAATGACATTAAGATTTTTTGCTTTGGAAGATCACCCATGACACTGTTCTACTCTAAGAACACGTATGTCATTCAACAATTAATAAAAGTCTTCTTTGAATACTGCAAAAAAAAATAAAAAGAAAGAAGAAAAAATATATATATAGGTTTAAAAATATATTTGAGATTAAAAAAGGTTTATAAAATTTCAATATAACGAGTTTTTTTTTCTTTTTTTTTTTGGAGAGGTTTTGCTATAGTGTGTGTGTACTTGCCAGAGAGACAGAGAGTGACAGAGAGACAGAAAGCTAGAAATCACTTCCCAGGGGGGATGGCCATGCCGCAATTCCTTCTCCTCCATTCTCCTCTTAGGATCTTGGGCTTGCATGCACACGCACCCGGCGTGTGTTTAAGCACTGGTTCCAGTACTTAAATGGAGGCCGACTACATGGGAGTCCAGCAACATAGCCCTTAGGCTCAATGCTGGTCCCCAAAGAGTTTTGTATACTAAAATATTTGTCCTAAAGTAAGATGGGTATATTATCCCAAAATAAAAAAGTAAAAAGGGACAAATAATCAAGTTTTAAAGCACATTAAAAAAGGTTTGAGTTATGTTGAAAATGGTCTTAGAAAAAATTGTGGAAAATTAAGAACATTTTACAAAAAGATTCATATATGGGGACCAGCATGCTGTAATGGCTATGTCGCTGGATTCACATGTAGTCGACCATGTTTCAAGTCCCAGATCTGGTGGCTTAAACTCATGCTGGGCGCATGTGTGTGTGGGCCCAAGATCTCGAGAGGAGAATGGAGAAGGGCCATCTCCCTGGGGGGTGATTTCTCGCTTTCTGTCTATTTCTCTGTCTTTTGGACCAGCGCATGCACCATATAGCCAAAAACCTCTCCAAAAAAAAGGAAAAAACATTCATATATGACAAATAATATCTGAGGTGGCCATAGACCACACTACTCAGTGCTGAAACAGAGTCTACATATAGCTAAATATTAATCAATAAAATAAACATATTGTGAGTCTGATTAAAATATAACAACACATGTATAGGTTACTTTGGTTGGTTAGGCTGTTTAATGCACTCTGACTCTGTTTACAATATAATATTTGTTTGTGCATGCTTATTGTATATTACCTGTAGATACTATGACAGATGTGGAAAAGCAAAAAATTCAAAAATAACCCAGGGAGTACATCTACTCCAAACTTTAAGGCTTGACTCTTTTCCTTGACCAGAGATAATTGGCTATTAAATCAATCAGACATGTCTTCCCTCAGGATTTACCGCCTGTAACAACAAATGATTGATTGACTCCTAGGAATGAGCCTTGCTAGCTCTGTGAGAATTGACTTCTAAAAATGAACCTTCCTAGGGCCATGAGATATTTGGACAATTGGGAACTGAAAACGGAAGTCCAGCTGCTCTATCCTATGTCCAAAATCTCTTCCATAGGGTCTGGGTTGAATCATGCCCACAATCATTGACAAACCATTTTGGTCCATTTGATAACAGGCCTCTTCCTACATCCTGTCCCTGGCACAGGATCTTTGTAATAGGTGAGTCTTAACCATTTTGACTCATTGTTAGCAGAACGTGTTCTTCTGTATCTGTCTGGTATTTCAGGTTTGGCCAGCCTTCATCCTACAACCTAGGTTTGACCATCTAGAGAAAGTAAGCCATAACTCTTGAGGGCTGAGAGGACAACAGCCCTTCTTTGGTCACTCTGGAAACTGACCAATCTATGAATGGCCAACGACTGAAGATGCATCTCCCCAAGACAAGCACACATGGACTGTCTTAAATGTTCCCAAACCATTTGTAATAATCCCTTAGTCACAACGCTTCTTGTTGTATTTACTTCAGTTTTTGCCATAAGTCTGGCAGTCACAGCTCTGATTGAGAATAGTACGAAATGCTCCTGCTAGCATTCTCCTATCTGTTATGTGTGAGTAGTCTCACTGCAGTTTGGTGCCTTTAACTCAGGAGAAGTCCCTTAGCCATGTAAAATCAGTGCCTCCCAAACGTCTGAAAAGAGACTGAGCAACTAGATAGCCAGAAAAAGACAGGCTGCTGCTGACTTATGGAAAGACTGGAATAGCTGTAGGCTCCTTAACTGTTGCTCTCGTTCAGTCCTTAATCCACTGTGTTTCTAATTTTGATATTCAGTCTTGGTTTCTATTTTTCAATTATTATTATTATTCTTTTTAATTTCCAAAAGTACCTAATCTAATGCTCTTTTAATTCTATAAACTGGATTATAGCCAACCACAGCAGCTAGGCTTCAGATAATCGCTGATATCTGCCTTTTAAACAGTGATCATGTGGACAAACTCCAAGATGTAACCCATCCGATTGTTTCTCTAACAGGAGAGCACTCAGTTGGAAAAGCACTTGCACAACTATTTTCATTGAAGCATTATTCATGATCACTAAGCCATAGAATGAACCTAAATATCTAAAACAGATGAATGGATTGAAAAATTGTGGCACATATACTCCATGGAATACTATTCAACCATAAAAACTTACAAAGCCATGGAATTTGATAGAAAGTGGACAAATATGGAATATTTGTTGCTGACTGAAGCAAGTCAGGCTATGAAAGAGAAATATCGTATGTCTCCATGTAACATATACTGGCTGTCCGCACTCTATGGTAGAGACTGAAAGACTGGAGAATATAAAAGCATTAAAAATTGTAATGGACACTCAAGACAAAGTGGAAAGAGTGTGGGAGAGGAAGAGCAGAGGAAAGGAAATCTGGGGGGGGAAGTGGAAAGTTAAGATACTTGAGGGACAAAGATAAGATTTATTATTTTTTGACAAGGATGTGTATAATAGTCTCAATTGGGCTGGACTGAAGTATAAATCATGCTCGGTAAAGTATCCACAATTTAAAAAAAGAAAGATAGTGGGAGTTTGTGAACTGAATAAAATTTTGTTTCTCTATGCATATAGTTTTTGCATATGTGCACATACGTATTTGGGGAGAATTATCATTGCTTTTATCGTGTTTTTGAAGGGTTCCATTATTCCAAATAATTAAGTCATTAATTATTTTAAGATAAAACGTTAAGAAATATACTGGTTAGAGAATATGCATAAGCTCATAGGATTGAGTTTTTTTTTGGGGGGAAACAAGAATGAGAATGCAAATTTTAGGGTGAAAAAATAGTCTGAATAGTACTACCATTCTGTTTCAAATTACTTAAACTAGAAATTTGCCCTTATGTTTTTTCTCACAAGTAGAGTATTTATAAATAAGGTACTTTTTCCTCTCAGAACAAACATACTTAACATTTCATAGGTTTATTTTTCTTTTCAGACAGTGGTTGTACATTTTTCTTACATAACACTGATTTTATTTTTGGAGAGATTTTTGCTATAGGGCACGTACAATCGCCAGACAGAAAGAGAGAGACAGAGAGACAGAAAGCGAGAAATCACCCCCCAGGGGGGATGGCCACGCCGCAATCCATTCTCCTCCATTCTCCTCTCTGGATTTTTGGCACGCACGCACATGCACCCGGTGCGAGTTTTAAGCCACCTGGTCTGGGACACGAACCGCGGTCGACTACAAGGGAGTCCAGCGACAAAGCCATTACGCTAACTGCTGGTCCCAACACTGATTTTTTTTTTTTTTAACTGTTTTGGAAGTGAAGACATGTACGTGGAAGGCTGTTAGGATACTTTTTAAAGGTCACAGACTGATGAGATCAGGTTTGGAACTTAGGTATCTTCCCAGTTGTGCAATTTTGCCTTTATGACTGTCTACTTTCAGCTGCTCTTGCTCAAATATCTGTGCTTAACTTTTAGCTCATTTAGGAGCTATATCATATCAAATGGCCTGACTCAGATATCTGTGGGTCATCATATGTCTGCGGGAGTGACAGTAAATATGGTCAAATATCTCATTATTTAGTTTGCTCATGGTTATTTGCATGGTGGATTCAGGATTCTAAAAGTGATACAAGAAGAAAAAAATTCTAATAAAATGGAAAAGATCTGAAATAGCTAAACAATCTTGAGAAATAAGAGCAAAGCTGGAGGCATCACACTTACTGGTTGCAGACTATGTTACAAAGCTATAGTAATCAAAACAGCATAATACTGGCATATACAGATTAAAATAGACAATTGAGACAAAATTAAGAACCCAGAAATAAACTTGCATGTACACAAGAGTTTATAGAAAATCCATATCATGAAAAAAACTGCATGGATTAAATGTTAGTACCAAAATAAGCTCATACCAACTTGTATTAATTTTTCATATACTTCTTTTGCATTTTTGTGAGTCTCTTCTAAAGTTAATTCTGCTTAAACTGTCATTTCATTAGGTCATCTGCTTTCTGACTCTCTTCTGACAAGACTCTGATAAAGAAATAAATAAAATTTAATAAATTATATTAATGAAGAGGATTCCATAGATGAGAGGTGACTAAATCTTACAGCTAATTAACATCAGGGCTGTATCTCATACACCAGACTCCGTAATCCAAAAACCAATGAACTTTGTACTGCCAAACTTGCCATTCCCTTGTCATATTACACGAGAGTATGACTAAGTACTATTTACTTATTTTTATTTCTGTTGCCTGTGCATTTTATATCACATCCAAAAAATGATTGCTGGGACCAAGCAGTTAGCATAATGGCTATGTCGTTGAACTCTCATGTAGCCAACCATGGTTTGAGTCCCGGACTGGCGGCTTAAACTCACGACGGGTGTGTGTGCGTGCATGCCCAAGATCCTGAGAGGAGAATGGCGAAGAAGGGGATTGCGGCGTGGTCATTACCCCTGGGGGGTGATTTCTTGCTGTCTGTCTTTTTGGCGAGTACACGTGCCCTATAGCAAAAACCTCTCCAAAAAAAAAAAAAAAAATGATTGCTGAAACCAATGTCAAGGAACTTATTCCCTGTGTTTTCTTTAACGTAGTTTTTGTTGTTGTTGTTATTGGGATCGTAAAATCTATTTTTTACTTTGAAAATAATTGTTAGGACCTGGGAATATCAAAAATAATGAAAGCAAAAAGAAAAGTTGAGGTGAGATATATTTAGAAAATATTTCAGCTGCTTTGTTCCCCAAGCAAGACTTTAGTGATGGTTCTTTTCATTTAATCATTCTAATGGGCTAGGGCTCATTAAGTTTTTTTTTTTTTTGAGAGGTTTTTCGCTATAGAGCGTGTGTGCTCGCCAGACAGACAGAGAGAGACAGAGAGACAGAAAGCGAGAAATCACCCCCCAGGGGGGATGGTCACGCTGCAATTCCTTCTTCTCCATTCTCCTCTCGGGATCTTGGGCATGCAGGCACACGCGCCCGGCCTGAGTTTTAAGCCACCCGGTCCGGGAAGTGAACCGCGGTCACCTATGTGGGAGTCCAGCGACATAGCCATTATGCCAACTGCTGGTCCCAAGGGGTCATTAAGTTTTTAAGTTGCTTCCAGAAAAAAAGGAAAGAAGAGATTCTCAGTAAGGTTAACACTTGATTTCTTATCAGAAATCACTGAGGACCAGCAGGTGTTGTGGTGGTTAAGGTGCTGGACAATCTCACAGGGCTGAGTATGGTTTGAGTCCCAGAACTGGTGGCTTGCTTTCTCACTCTTTCTCTCTCTCTGGTCAAATTAGAAAAATAAATGAATGAATAAATAAAATTAAATGAATAATTCTTTTAAAAGAAATAATTGAAGCCAGAGGGCAGTGAGATGATCTTTTCAAAGTACTGAAAAAAGGAACTGTCAACCAAGATGACTTATAGCTGGTAAAATAATGCTTTTAAAAAGGAGAAATTAAGACTCCTAGATAAACAAGATATTAAACAAGATATGAGTGGACTTATTATTAGTAAATTTGCCTTACAAGAAGTTTGACAAAAATCCCACAACAACACGTCTTCTAAATGAAAATAAAAGGAATTGAGACTGTAATTCAAAGTCATATAAGACTGAGAAACAGTAGAAAAACTAAATGAAAAGGTGATGCTATTGTATCTGATTTGTAACCCATCAGTTTTTACTAGATGATTAAAATTAAATGTGTAAAAGGGTAATTATAAGTTTGTTAATGAGCTTTTTATACAAAATGTGTCAATACAAAATGTAATTTGTGATAATGACAATTTAAAAAGGAGATAGGTAGCAATATGAAAATAAAATTATTCCATACTATTGAAGATAAGTTGGTCATAATCAAAGTTGATTATTAGAAATTTAAGATATTCATTGGACTTGTCAAGGTAATGTTAAGAAAATAAATTATATATAAAATTACAAGAAAGAAAAAGAGAAGGGAATACAAAGGATGCACTACAAAAAAAAAAAAAAAAGTAAACCCAACTAGAAGCATTAAAAGAAGACATGAATAAAAATCATTTAAGAAATATGGAAAAGATTCCACTAAATAGCAAAAGTAAGTCTTTCTTTAACAGTAATTAATGGCCCAGTTGAAGTTGTGCATGAGATAATGCGCTGTTCTGCAGCATTGCAGCCAAAAGGCCAGCTGGGGTTTGGATCCCAGGTTGGCCTGGAACATGCCTGGAGCAGACAGAGTGCTCCTTTGATCATGGCTGCTGGAAGGCTGGGGATCTCAGTACCATCAGCCCCTGTTATAATTCCTTATATTCCTTTCTCTTTCTATCTTTCATACTCCCAATGTCTCTCCCAAGAAATAAAAGTAAAAGAACATGTATATGTATGTTCATAGGTGAGTGTGTGCATGTGTATATGTTTTCTCCAAGAGACCCATTTACATCCAAAGGCATAAATAGGATAAAAGAAAAAAGATTTGAAAAACTACTCTATCGGGGAACCAGCAGTTAGAGTAATGGCTATGTTGCTGGACTCACACGTAGTCGACCGCGGTTCGCGTCTCGGACCCGGTGGCTTACAACTCACGCCGGGCGCGTGTGCGTGCATGCCCAAGATCCCGAGAGGAGAATGGAGGAGAAGGGATTGTGGTGTGACCATCCCCCCTGGGGGGTGATTTCTCGCTTTCTGTCTCTCTGTCTCTCTCTGTCTGTCTGGCGAGCGCACGCGCACTATAGCGAAAAACCTCTCCAAAAAAAAAAAAAAACAAAAAACAAAAAACAAAAAAACAAAAAACTACTCTATCAAATTCTAAGTAAAAATAGAGCTAATATGGTCATATAATATTATATGAAATAGGGTATAAGTAAAAAATTTCTCAAATAGTGAAGCTGGGTGGTGGTACAGTGGTGGTGCAACTGATCAACATAGGAAAAGTCCTGAGATTAATCCTGGGACCCTCCTGAGCACCCAAGTACCCCCACACAGGCCCAGAATCCCAGGCGGCTGAGACTGGGGGTAGACTGAAGTGTGAAAACCCTTTTGGGAGTCTCTCTCTCTCTGAAATACATGAGTAAACTTTAAAAGTCTTAGAAAAGACAAAAAAAGGATATTGTAGATGAAGAGAAGTGTCTATGCATCAAAAATATATAATTATTGACCAGCAGTTAGCGTAATGGCTATGTCGCTGGACTCCCACGTAGTCGACCGCGGTTCGAGTCCCGGACCCGGTGGCTTAAACTCACGCCGGGCGCATGTGCGTGCGTGCCCAAGATCCCGAGAGGAGAATGGAGGAGAAGGGATTGCGGCGTGGCCATCCCCCCTGGGGGGTGATTTCCTGCTTTCTATCTCTCTGTCTCTTTCTGTCTGTCTGGCGAGCGCACGCGCCCTATAGCAAAAACCTCTAAAAAAAAAAAAAAAAATATATATATATATATATATATATATATATATAATTATTGCACTTAGATGAATAAAATGTGTAAGAGTCCAAAATATATGAAGCTAAACTTGACAGAAAGGAGCAGACAGTTCAAAAATAATTTAAAAATACAAATCCTACTTCCTTTTTTTTCCCATCATCTTTTTAATATATGACATACTTTAAAAAGTCCATCTCATACTATCACACAGGTTATCTCAAGCTGGGAAGTGTGGGAGAATGGGAAATATCAGTCAAATGCTACAAACTCGAGTTATAAAATGTCTATATTCTAGAGACCTAATGTACAGCATAATAACTCTGCAATAAAAATGTATATTTGAAATTTGTTAAGAAATGGCATCTCAAATGTTCTCACTATAAAAAATGGAAATTGAGGTAATAAATACATTACTTAGTTTGACCTTGGTGAAAATTTCAAATATTTCAAAACACTATCCAAAATACTTACAATTTTTGTCAATCGTGCTGCATAAAGTTGACACTAAGTAAAACTAACACATACCTAATTACATATAAATTTCATGTAAAATCCTGTGAAGTATTTTTGGATTAAAGTAGATGTAAATATTGACATTATTTTATGGAATCACGGACTGTCAATGAAAAAAAATAGGTAATTGTAGCTACATCTTCTATTTCAGGTAAATAATTCTACCAATATTACCATATTGTTAGAGAAAGAAGCACTTCTAGCCTAACGTAGGTGAAAGTCATTAGAAATTGGTACATAATGTAGAGTTAATATTTAAGTGAAAAAATCATACTCTACAAATGATTATTATTATAGTATTTTAAATTGGTGAATTGGGGGTGGGGTTACACCATCATTTGTCCAAATGAGGAAACATCTTATTTCTCATGCTATTAGTATTATGGTACAGAAAATATATGTAAAATATTTTTTATTCCTTTTTTTCCCTCTTCCTTTACTTTTTTAAAATTTTTATATACATTCAATCACATTATTTAGCTTACAAAGTGAACATTCCAATATGTGAACATTTCTCCCCAGTCCAGTTGATCAAAATATCTTCACCAGATAACACCACACCTCCCTATCCCGTCAATTAGACTGAAGATCTTAAATCCTTCTGTCAATATAGTAAGTATAGTTAGCCAGAAGATCGATTTAAAAATTGAGGATGTGAGTAACCCTGTAAACTTGACTTAGCATATAAAAAAAATCCACCAAAAATAAGTCACATTCTCATAAATGCATATTAAACATTTTTTGGAATAAATCATACATTATGCCAGAAGATAAGTTTAAATAATTTTAAAAAATTGAAATCATATAGAGTAGTTTCCTCCATTAGAATGGAATAAAAGTAAAAATCAATAAAACAATAAAAATATTAGAGAATAGAAAAATAATTCCCCACCCTCCTGAACCATGAGTCAATAAATTTCTGTTCATTGTAAATTGCCTAATTTGTGGCATTCTGTTATAGCAGTGCAAATAAACTAAGACAAGTTACAAAAGAACTTCAAAGTGTTTCTGGAGAAATGGAATTAAAGTATAAGTTTTCTTTTTTGAAAAATAGTTTTCTACCATGCTAACATATCAAATGAATGTTATTTTTACTACTGACAGATATGGTCAAGTTTTTATATTATACAAGGACATTTGCAACCATTTCAATTTCTTGTGTAATTTGTACATATAAGGTAATTTTCCACATGCGATCGTATATTGAACCATCATAATAACCTGATATTTACTTTTTATGACCTACTAAATATTCAATATTTAATGTATTACTTGCCTTTAATAAGACATTTTCACAAAGTAAAAAGTGGATACTGCAAGTGCTGGGTGAGAATAAAGTTGAAAATGTCTTAGTAAAGCAGAAAATAAGTATGACTTGTAAAATGTGTTACATGTCTACCTAGAAGGTTTATGTTTTGCCTGATATACTTTAATCACCAATGGTTCGAAGATTCAACATACTGATACTGTTGTACTCAAAAGCTTAATTATTTTATACATTCATTTAAAAATAATTATTGATGGAGCCAGCAAGTGGTGTAATGTTTAAGGACTGGACTCTCACATTGCTGACTTTGGTTCGAGTCCTGGATCTGGAGACTTGAAAATCATGCTGGGCATGTGTGTATGTGTGCCCAAAATCCAGGAAAAGAAGGGAGGAGAAAGGACTTTGGCATGGCCATTCCTCCTGGGGAGTGATTGGTCACTTTTCTTCTCACTGTCTCTCTCTGTCTCTCTTTAGAGAGAAAAAAATACCCTATAGTAAACATGTAAATGATTAAATAGAGTAATTATTGGTAATCTACATGAAACGGACATCTAGTTAGCTACTGAGTAAGACTATGTAAACAAATATAAAGTTACTGTTTTCATGGAGATTATATAAGAGTTGGAGATGAGAAATAACAAGTAAATATATAGAGTGGGGTCTTGATAAAGACTATGAAGAACAATGCAGATTGAAAAGAACCATGTACATGGGGAGGAGAGAATGACTATTTCATATGAGCAGGTAGGGAAAGCTTCCATGATGGTAAACATTTGCTTAGGCAGAGATGTAAATGGCATGAAGAAAACTTCCACACAAGAAAGAGTGAATGCAGGGACCAGCAGTTAGCTGAATGAAATTTTACAAAGTGGTTCTACAAGACAGAAATATTTGCTCACTGAAGATGCTTTAGCTATGGATATCTCAATAAAATATTCCAAAAAATAAATAAATAAATAAAATATTCCAAAATGAACACATACTTTCATTAAAACTCTATCACTATTTTCATCTCAAGTGAGACCCTTCTATCCGTTTTTTTAACTAAAGAAAACATTAACAGAAATTAACATTTGAATACCCATATTAATTATTTAAATTATTATTATTAAACACTAGCTACATTCAATTTACTTCTGGAAAACTTTCCATTCTCATCTGTATGTGCCCATATGGGTCACATAAAGCCATTTCTGTTCGTAGTCATAGTTTTGGCCCTGTTTTATTTGCCTGTTAATAGTGGTATGTGATAGAGAAAATGGATATTCAAAAAGTGGATACAACAAAACACTTCTTCATTAACTAATTTCTAAAATTAAAGTGTTTTATACGTTTTTTCTGATAGAGAGAGGGCAAGAAAAAGAGGTACTCTTAAGGTGATCATGCCACGATTCACTCCTGTACTCAGACAGCATGGATTGTCCTTGACGTCTTCTCACTGGATCCAGTTGTACTACTGTGGCGCTACTGCCTGCCACTCCTTAATACATTTGCTGACAAAATATTTCATGGCCAGGACAGTGAAGACATTTGTCCTCATGGTGGTGGCTCAGTGCAGGGCTCTGTAAACTGCTGCATAGTGATCATAGGCCATTGAGGCCTAGAGTAAGTATTCCACAGTAGCAAAGGCTCCAAAAAAGAACATCTGAGCAGCACAGGCATTGTAGGAAATTATCCTATAAGGAG
Organism: Tupaia tana; assembly: GCA_026018925.1. Taxonomy (NCBI): domain Eukaryota; kingdom Metazoa; phylum Chordata; class Mammalia; order Scandentia; family Tupaiidae; genus Tupaia; species Tupaia tana. Next base: position 51,880,031 of record JAKSZU010000012.1, read on the forward strand.
CCCAGCCATGACAGTGGGAGTGACAGCTGAGGAGCATTTAATGTCCACCAGAGGCAGATAACCAAGAAAAAAGTACCTGGGATTGCGGAGGCAAAAGTCCCCGGGAATCAGTATGATAATTCCCAGGTTCCCAATTACATCAATGAGATAGATAAGAATGAACATGATCAGGACCATCAGTTGGCATAATGGCTATGTCATTAGACTACCATGTAGTCTACTGCAGTTTGAGTCCCGGACCCAGTGGCTTAAATTCATGCTGGGCACGTGTGCATGTCTGCCCAAGATCCTGAGAGGAGAAGGGATTGTGGTGTGGCCATCCCCCCTGGGGGGTATTTTCCCACTTTCTGTGTCTCTTTTTCTCTGTGTCTTTCTGGCGAGCACACATGCCCTATAGCAAAAACTCTCCAAAGAAAAAACAAAGAGAGAGATTCTGCATAACTAAAGCATAGACAAAATTGTGTTAGTTATCAATACAACTCCAGATTGTTTCATGATGAAATATTATGGATCATCTCTTTAGTTTTAAAGTTTTGTTTCAAAACTGAGATTAGACAATTTAATGAATTGTTTGATATAATAATCCTGAAATTAATGTCTCGATATTCTTTTTCTAGCCTTGTAAACTCAGAAATTTCTGTGTAGCTACTGTGCCAGAAATTTCTATAGACATTTTTGCATCTACATACGCTAAATATTCTCTATGTTTTATAAAGTTTAACAGGTATTGCTTTCATTTAGAAATAGACATTGAGTAACATAATCCTACCTATGGACGTATTAATAGGCAAACCAAACTTTGGTACCAGACAACAGATATCAAGTCAAATTAACTAAAATAATTTTAAACCAAATGAGATTTAGCTGAATATGCAATTACCCATTGTCTCCATTAGTACCAACCCAAGCTTGGGGTTTCACAGTGAATCAGTAGAGAGATCCAGGTGTAGTTGGTGTGGGGGGATGACTGGGACACTATGGAAATGTGTTTTGGTGGAAAGTACATATTTAAGAATTAGTATTTGAGGGCTGGCATTGCAGCATTGCAGCACATTGCTTAAATCCTGTGTGTAGGGAGCTGGAACCCACATGTCCAACTGGAGTTCAAATCCTCACTCATGATGACTTGGAAATTATGACAGATGGTTTTTCCTACATGTGGAAAGTCCAGATGGATAAAGAAATGGAGAAGAGATTGCTGTGTGACCACATTTCTTGGAGGGGTGATTTCTCCTTCTCTATCTCTCTCCCTTTCTGGTGAACACAAAGTCCCTTTGGCAAATAAAAAATATATATTTGAATCAGTTCTAGAATAAATGCAATATTTTAATTAATTTTTTATTTCTTTTTATTTCTATTTCTTTTATGTATTCAAACACATTACTTAGATTACAAAGTGAATATTTCCACATATGTACATTTCTCATCAGTCCAATTCACCATTCTAGAAAATTATATTCAATAGATAAAAATCCATTTCTTTGTCCCATAAATGCCTTGCCTCTCTATTTTTCTCCTTAATGTCCTTTCTCAGACTCTACTCCTTCATTCACTCTCTTCCTACACTGTATCTGGTATTCATCACCATATACTTAAAGTTTCTATAACCTTTAGTCATTTGGTTTTGGACATAATTTGAATTTTAAGCCTTTGGAATGGCCACATGCTTAAAAGAAGTGAAAGTGTATCCATCATCAGCAGGGTATTATTCCCTGTTATTCTCCTCCCATTTCTTTCACAGCTTCAGTTTATTAGCCTGGCATGTGAGAGCTTTATGTTTCCCCACCTAACCCCATACACTCATTTATGGCATATACCATATTCTGCAACAGATGATAAGAGCTTTATAAATAATTATCTGTGGACTGTGCATGTGTGTGTGTGTGTGTGTGTATTTGCATGCATGTATAAGTGTCATTTTTACCTGCCATTAAAGCAACTTATTATATGTGACGTTATGAGGTTCTCTACAATCCCACAGTTAGTATGAGGAATATGCAAGATCCAACAGTTGAGCCCAATTTTATCCTAACCAACAGTGTCTGCTTTGGCAATATGACTGTCAAATGTGCAGGTGTGCTAATATTATAAGGCCAAAACATGCAGTTCTGAGGAAATATAAGATTTTGCTAATACCTTCTCGAATGCAGTATGACGAGGACCAGCTGATGATATGGTGATTATGGGAGTTAGACCCCCACATGGCCTACTGCACAGTAGGAAAATTGAACAAACATGTGCATGTGTGCCCAAAATAACAAAGGGAGGAAAATGGAAAATTTAGAGGAAAAAGGATTGTGACATGACCATGTCCACAGAGAGTGATTTCTCACAGTCCCTTCCTCTCTCTCTCTCCTCTGTGTGTGTGTGTGTGTGTGTGTGTGTGTGTGTGTGTTTCTCTCCAGCAAGTGCAGTACACACTGGCAAATTTAAAAAAAAAATGAGAGAGAAAGCAGAATGATGATTTTTCATAAATATCACCAAACTCTTTAACTCATGAAATTTTAGTATCTGGAACCAGCTCCACTTCAATATTTTAGAAAAATGTTCAATACCTCCTTTTCTGTGCTCAAATAACTCATAGCAGGTGCAACAATCCACTACTTTTGCATGAATTACAATTTTTACTGAAAGTGTATATTAAACTAAAAGATGATTTCTTAAAGAAAAAAATGACAGTCAATCCTTAAAATGTGTTTGAAACCAGAAATTCTTTTATGGAAGAATGTATAAAAGTTAGAGCAATTCTATGGAAAGTAGCCATAAAAGATTCTGAGATCTCAAAAGAAAGACAAAATAAAGAAAAAGACACTAATACACATTCAGGTCCTAAATCTATCGTGCATTCTTACTGTATCCTTGGAAGAGTCATTTACCTTATGTTTTTTTTTAAAATAAGTTAAAAAAAATCTTGCCTCTAATTCATTGAATCATGTTCATAAAGAATCATTAAAGGTGATATCTTAACAGACATTACTGTAAAGCTAACTCAACTTTAATTCTGAAGCATTTTCCTTGACTGTGATTCCAGACTCATAGCAAATCTTCAGGTCCGAAGGCCGGTCTGCACCAACAAATATTAACATTCAGATGAGTAAGTGAACCTGGACCTCTAAATTGAAGTTACCAGGAGTGAAGTTGGATTTCAGAGCCTACTGCGTGAATTAGGAGGGGATTAATGAAGACCTGAATTCCCAGGGGGATATCTCCCATTAGAGTACATACACCTCCTCATGCCACTTTGACAGGGAAGAAGTGATTAAACTATCCTGGGTTATTTTGAATATGTGCAAACACAATGGCATTACCTGTTTAAAAGTTTGGGGACCAGCAGTTAGCGTAATGGCTATGTCGCTGGACTCCCATGTAGTCGACTGCGGTTCACTTCCCGGAGCTGGTGGCTTAAAACTCACGCCGGGTGCGTGTGCACATGTTCCCAAGATCCCAAGAGGAGAATGAAGGAGAAGGGATTGCAGCGAGGTCATCCCCCCGGGGGGAGGGGGTGATTTCTCGCTTTCTGTCTCTCTGTCTCTCTCTGTCTGTCTGGTGAGCGCACGCACCCTATAGCAAAAAACCTCTTCAAAAAAAAAAAGAAAAAGTTTAACTAATGTATCATTTACTAGCAGTAATATACGCATTTCAGTGTATAGCTCAAAAATTTGTTCAAATACATATTCATTTAACCACTAACATGGTAAACCATAATAAATTTCTTAAAGCCCCATTCCCTAGAAAACACTATTTTGGGTTATTTATCCATATAGTTCTGCCTTTGAAAGAATGTCCTTAAGTAGCATCCTAGAATATGTAGTCTTGCTTCAAGTACTTTTAACTTATTATAATGTATGAAGGTTCCTCCATATTGTTTCCTGTATCAGTGGTGGTATTTTTTTTTTTCCAGACAAGTAGTATTTACTTTGAATTTATACATTGTATTTCCATTCCTTGGTTGACGTACACTGTTTGTTGGTCACAAGTAAAACTACTTTAACTGTAAATTTCCCTAAGTTTTTGTTTATTGCCATAAAATTTCATTTCATCTGAGTAAATACCTATGAAGTACTTCCCAGCTCATTCTGTGAAAACTGCAATACCTCTTTCCAAAGACAGACAGAAATATCTAAGAAAATAAATTACAGATCAAAATCCCTCTTGAATATGTAACAATTCAAAAACAATGCTATCGGATCAACTCCATCAGCATACTAACATAATTATCCATGGTGAGTAGAATTCATCCCAGGAATGTTGAAATGCTTCAATATGTAAAAATCCTTCAGTGTAAAATGTAGCATTAATATGCTAAAGGGCAAAGAAATATGATCATTTTACTAATCTAGCATAAATGTTGTCAAAGTGTTGCATTCTTTCATGATAAATATACCATTCTAAAAGCTAAGAATTTCCAGACTGTGAAAAACATTTATAAATAGCACATAATTAACATAATCAAAAGTGAAAGACTGGTTCCCACTGTGGTAGCCTCTGGGATGCTGCTGCTGGGAGGCTGAGGCCACGTGGGAGACCTGGGATTGATTCTTGGTGGTTTGTCCGTATAGTCCTAGCCATAGGGAGGCTGGAGCAGGAGACAAGACCTCTTCTAAAACACTTTACACACACACACACAAGTACACACACATTAAACATATTTTTTTTTTTAAATTAACTTTATTCATTTATTTTCTTTTAATTTAACTAGAGAGGGACAGAGGAGAGAGAAAGTGAGAAAGCAAGCTACCAGGACCAGGACTCAAAGCACGGTCAGCTATGTGAGAGTCCAGCATCCTTAACTGGCTCCCAAACATTATTTTTTATTTTTTTGCTATAGGGAGCGTGCACTCGCCAGACAGACAGAGAGAGACAGAGAGACAGAAAGCTAGAAATCACCCCTCAAGGGGTATGGCCATGCCACAATCCCTTCTCCTCCATTCTCCTCTCTGGATCTTGGACACACACGCACACATGCCCGGCGTGAGTTTTAAATCACTGGGTCTGGGATGTGAAGCACGGTCGACTACATGGGAGTCCAGCGACATAGCCATTATACTAACTGCTGGTCCCACAAACACAAAATTTTAAAGTTGAATGGCCAGCAACTTCACATATGAGGTACAAAGTATTCCTGCTTTTAGCACCTCTGTTCGAAATTGTACCAGGAAGTCTATCCAAAGCAATTAGGCAAGTAAAACCACATTAAAAGGTATCCAAATAGAAATGGAAGAAAAAAAAATCTCTGTATGGATCAACACATGGAGGGAACAGGACGTACAAATTCCCTGAGACAGGAACGTGCTTAGAATAGTAACAACTATCTGAGACTGGTGTGAGTGTAGTGAGATAAAAAGCTAGGAGTGACAAGTGATGGCACAACATATGTCATATGCAGGTGAATGAGTGTCATAGCATTACAAAGCACTTGTAGAGAGACAAATACAGAGCATTATTAATATAATCAGTACATGTTTTGAGCAAGATTTTTGATAGAGAGTGCGTGCATTCACTGGAGAAACAGAGAGACACAAAGTATGAACTCCCCCCACCGCCCAAATATCCAAGAAGGGATGAGCAAGCCATAATAATTCCTTCTCCATTCTTCTCATGTGCACACTTACCTGGCATGTTTCAAGCTACCAGGTCTGAGACAAGAACTGCAATAAGCAAATGGAAGTTCAGCACAACTATTATACCTAACCTGCTGGTCCCACTCGGTACATTTTTAAATAGTGTGAGATGTTTGTGGTCATAAACAAATATATTACTTCAAAATGCATTGTGAAGGTAGAAATGTGATTAATTTCAGGGAGGAGTTCTGAAGGAAATGAAGCTGGGTTATTATGTACCCTACAATGTTAAAAGCACAATCCTACAGACAATTTTGTCTCAAAAACTTTCTTGAATGCATTCTTGACTTCTTTGTTTCTCAGGCTGTACACCACAGGATTCAGCATGGGGATGACCATAGTATAGAACACAGATGCAATTTTATCTGTGTCCATGGAATGGTTGGAACTCGGCTGCAAATACATGAAAATAACTGTCCCATAAAAAATGGAGACTGCAGTGAGATGGGATGCACATGTGGATAAAGCTTTTTGATGTCCCCGAGAAGAATGCATCTTCAAGATGGTGATAAATATAAATAGATAGGAAATCATGGTAACCAGAAGAGCAAAAGACACATTAAAGCTTGATATCAAAAGAAGAATCAGCTCACTAATATGTTTATCAGAGCAAGAGAGAGCCATGACTACTGGAAAATCACAGAAAAATTGATGAACCACATTGGACCTACAAAAAGAGAGGTTGAATATGTTTTGAATGTAAATGGAGGCAGTCAGGAAACCGTAGATGTAGGGGCCTATGACCAGGCGAGCACACATACTTGTCGTCATGGTGGTGGTGTAATGGAGAGGCTTACACACTGCTACGTAGCGGTCATAAGCCATAGAGGCTAAGAGGAAAATCTCCATAGTGGCCAAGGCTAAGAAAAAGAATATCTGAGCAGCACAGGCATTGTAGGAGATGACCTTGTCTTGTATAAGGAACCCAGCAATGACCTTGGGAGTGATGGTTGTAGAGTAACACAAGTCCACAAAAGAGAGGTTACTGAGGAAAAAATACATGGGAGTGTGGAGACGAGAGTCCAACATGATTAACACCATCATCCCCAGGTTTCCAGTCACAGTGATGAGGTAAATGAGGGTGAACAAGATAAAGAGTGGGATCTGAAGATCTGCAGTGTCGGTTAGACCCACCAGAATAAAATGAGTCACCTTCGTAGTATTCTCCATGTGGATCTATGAGATTATCTGAAAAGATGAGAAAAGAAAGGAGCACTTGCTAAATATAAAATAAACATAAATAGATTTTGCATGCACATACATGCACATATTTCATTGTTTCCTCATTTTTCTAGAGTAATTAGTTTTTTTGATTCTCTAATCTAGACCATTAATCAGAATGAAAGGAATATTTAATGGACATCTTAATCTATTATTCTGTGGCTTACAGAAATATCTAAGGCTGGGTGAATATCTAAGCAGTTTATTTGACTCATTATTTTGGACACATGGAAGGGCTAACTAAATGAATCACAGGATAATAGAAGGCAGGATCTTGAGAAGAGTAGCTGTCCACAAGTTTCCACCTGCTCTGGTCTCCTTCTTCTTATAAACACACCAGAGCCAATAATAGAGTTCCTACCCTAATTAATTTATTACATCGAAAGATCTAATCATGGTTCACAATGAAGGGATTAAGTTTCCAGTTAATACCTTTTAAATAGAATCAAATTCCAACATATGGATTTATGATGGGACATCAACTTATGTCGGTGCGTATATTATTTATAGGGTTACAGACTTTAGAGGTTGAAGAATTTACACAGATTACATACCCATCTTCTTTCTTGCATAAATGGACAACCTGAGGTGCAGAAGTGAAGAAATAAGTTATGATTTGTTTAATGTCACATAATTGCAATAGATTCAGTTTTCAAATCAGATCACCTGAATTAGCAGCTAACTTTAAAAAAAAATATTTTATTTAATTTTATTTATTCATTCTTTTTCTAATTTGACCAGAGAAAGACACACACACAGAAAGAGAGAGAGGAAAAGTGTGAAAGCAAGCCACCAGGTCTGGGATTTGAACCATGATTGACCATGTGGGAGTGTCCATTGCCTTAACCACCATGAAATGTGCTGATCCCCACTAATAACTTTTATAGGGCTCATTCCAAGCCCTTCCATGTATGCATAATCAGTTTAATTACCTCAATGAACTATAAAAAGCTTGATAATTTTTGGCAAATGTATATAAATATCAAGTGACAGAGTCAAGTTTTGAACCCATTAGCAGTGATTTACAAGACTCATATTATTATCTGAATTTAACTGAATTAAATTTAACTCAGTTTTCATTTATTAACTTATCTATTAGACTAAGCTTAATGCTTGGGGCTGATGGTGGAATAACTGAGTCATTTATAGAAACTATATGCAATGAGATAACAACACAGCAGCAGTAGCTGCATATACAACCAGCGAAGACATTTTTTTAGAGAGAGATTTTTGCTACAGGGCATGTGCTCTTGCCAGAGAGACGAAAGATGGAAAGTGAGAAATCACCCCTAAGGGGGATTGCCACTCTGCAATTCCTTCTCCAGTCTCCTTTTGGGATTTTGGGCACTCACGTACATGCACTAGGCATGAGTTTTAGGCCTCCAGGTCCAGGACATGAACTGTAGGTGACCATGTGGGAGTCCAGCAATTCTACCATTACTCCATCTGCTGGTCCCAGCAAAGAAAATTCTGTAGAGAGGGTAAATCAGTGAACTTGGACTCTAAGAAGAGTTGTAAATGCATTCAAATACGACTCATCACTTAGCACTTAGAGACACTACTCCTAACATAACTTTCTTGAGTCTCATTTCAACCATCTTGAGATACAGAAAATAATAAAATATAATATAAGCTATTATAGTCCAACCTTGGTGGCACACATTCATGATGGTGAAGGCACATGGGAAGGTCCTAGGCTCAGGTCCTGAGGTCTTCCTGTACATTCAGGACACGTGTGTGTGCCTATAATTTTGGCTGACTGAACCTGGGGACGAATCATAATGGAAAGATCCTGTTGGGAGTTCTTATCTCTCTCTGTCTCTTTCTGTCTCTCTCTCTCTGTCATGGAAGAAATAAATAAATAAGTAAATAAATAACGTTTTACAAAGGAGTTGTCATTAAGAGCAAAAAGAAATAATATAGAGAACCAGTTACCACAAAGCAGAGCTCAGCCCAAGCTTCATGTGTGCTTGCTATGGCATTCTAATTAGGATGGGATGATGGCCTATATCTTGGCTTGAAAAAGCTCTGGGGTGATGTGACCCCCATGGTGTGGGTGAGTATGAAGCCTAGAAGTCCTTTGTTGGATCTGCTTTTTCTCACACGTTAGAAGAACACTCATCGTTTTTTTATTCTTTCTCTTTATGGATCACCCATTCTAAGTGTGCATCCAAGGACTTTTAGTTTAATTTTCCTGCCTTTCTATTTGTAACAAATTTTTTTTCTCTATTTTTTTTAAAGACAGAGTCTCATTGTTCTCTTCCTCTAACCTTAGCCTCCTAGCCTAGACGATATACATGCACCACTGTGCCTTATTCTTTTTTAACATGGCCTCGCTATGTTGCTTAGGTCAGCCTTGAGCTCACAGACCCAACTTCAACCTTCCTGAGCTGTTAAGGCTATAGTACATACCACTATGTCTGGTCTCTGTGCTGGACTGGAAATTGAATAAATGGTTCCCATATGATCCCAGAGCTCAGAATAGGAATTTTCCTTTTTGAAATCTCATTCCTACTCTATCTACTCTCATTGTTAGATGATTCATGGGGGTAGAAGATTAAAAATATATGAAAAGGAGATTTTCTTCTAGTGTTCAGATGTGTGCTTGTGGCTACTGGCTCTGTGAGATTGGTTTTTCATTTGTAATTTGAATTTGGAGACTTTGGCAGCATAATTTTGTGTAGATATCTTTGCTAGCCCTTTTCTAGCAATTTTGTAACTTCACTTAATATTACTAGTCCCTTACAGTATATTTGTTTGCTGATTAACAGCATACACGATACAAAATCTAGAAATTTTGTAACATAAGATATATATTTACATTCACTTACTAGAGAATTATAGATTCAGATGCTAGTACAGTTTACTTACTCTTTACAACTTTATAAATCAGTACTATTGCCAATACTTTACAGAATAGGAAAATGAGGATTTTACAAGTCATGAAACTCTGTAAAATCACGTGTCTACTGTAAGGTAGATTTAAGGTTCAAATGTAGGTATGACTCACTTCACAACGTGTACTCTGAACTACCACATTGCTGAGTGTCCTACAGGTAAAGATAGAGGAGATATTATCTTGTAAAGAATAATATAATAGTGTCAGGATCTAAATAATTTTGTGAGGAACTTTCTGGAATCTAAAGAAATATCTGCACAAACTGGTTCAATTTCTGTACAGTGACAGAGAAGTAAGTAAAGTAGTGAACACATAGTAAAGAAGATAAAATTACCAGTTACTCAATGAAAGCATTGTCTATAATAGATTTTTGCCCATCCTCTTTAGGAATTAACTTCATGCTTTATGAGAATCATGAAACATCCTACTGGAAACAACATAGGATATTTTTAGGACTCCAATCCAACCACTTTAGAAAAATGTTCATGACATCATTATCTTGAGCTCAAATAAAGCTCAGCAGTTGCAGCTTCCCTAGTGTTTTTACATTATTACACTTCTAAAAGAAAATGTATCTGAAATATATGAGCTTACCTTGTTTCTTGAGAAAAGGTACTGAGATCCTGAATTTTGCATGAGCAATCTAAAACTCTGCCATGGGATAACAAATAATTCTATCAGAGAAGATGTCTCTTTGACACAGATAAAAAAGTGACATAAAAAATGTCACTTAACTTATGCCAATGTAAATAATTTTAATTTGTGAAATAAACATATTATTAAGACTCCTACACATGTCATAGAATTATGCAGAACTACACTTTGCCTCTGAAAAGTAAGACAGCTCAGTAAAGGCCTATTATTTTAACCACATTCAACCCAATTTTTATGTTGGGCATTTTTCTCCATCAGTGATTGCAAATTCAGAAACTGTGGTTTGTGACAAAGCCAACATATGCACTAACAACCATTCCTATTCAGGTGAGTAAATACATGACCAAAGGAACAATGAACGTGTTACGTTTCCTCTAAAATGTCAAGTAGGAGAAAAAATTGCTATTTTAAAGGCAGTAGATGTGGGTAAGGAGAGAGTTTTAGATATGGAAATCTCAAAGGAACCACCCTCCTATGAGGGCAACAAATTCTTATTCCCCTTGTTCAGGGAATAAGCAATTAAACTGTGTGTGGGAACCTAGCTTAGTTTTCTGAACAAGTACATAGCTGTATTTCCATTATTTGTCATAATTTTTTCCCTTTTTAGTTAAAAAAAGTATAATTTATTTACAAAGTATTAAATGTATAATTTTGAGAATGTGGACAAATGTAAATGATCATGTAATCACCACAACAATCAAGAACTTCTATAGGACCCAGCAATCCCACTACAGAGTATCTATTCAAAGTGAGTAAAATGAGTGTGCTGAAGAACTATCTATACTCCCATGTTAACTATACTCCCATGTTACTTACAATAGCCATAGGTTAACATGTTTGCATATCAACTTATGTACCCATCAATGAATGAGAGGATAAAACTAATGTGATATATGTATACAATGGGAGACTATTCAGCAATAAAACAGAAGAAAATCCTGTGACAACTTTGATGTCCCTGGAGGACATCATGTTAAGTAAAATAATTCAGAAAAGGAAATGGACATACTCTCTAATATCACTATATGTGGACCTAAAACAGTTGCCCACATGAGGATAGAGAATAGAATGATAGTTACCGAAGACGTGTATGATTAGGGGAGAGTAGAGATGTGAGATGTTGATCAAAGTATGTTATATTAAAGCATGAGTACCCCAATTTTGAATATGACTCTGCTGCCATTTCCCTTTCCCTGTACCCTGACCCATATGTGTCTCCTAAAAATTCCTCACCGAATCCTTATCAACACTAGATCAGCACTGCCATACTACCATGTCCTACAAACTAAATATTTATCACCAGCTGATGCAGTCAATTATAACTATTCATCCCATTATAACTGTCCAGCCAATTATAACTGTCCTTCCAAATAACTCACTTTTTTTGGCTTTTGTTAACTGTTTTCACATAACTCAAGGCCTGTACTTTCTTAGATGTGTAGTTTTTTTCCCATTTCTCTTTTTTGCCTTTATAAAACTTGCTCCCTCCTGTTTTGGGACTGCAGGGTTTTAGAGTAACTTGAGTCTTCCCGGAGCTGCTAGCTTAATAAGGCTCCTTTAATTTGGCTAAACTAGATGTCCTCTTATTATCGCACTCATTTAAATACAACATTTGGAGGCCCCAGCGAGATTGAACTTGGTAGTACCTGGATGAGGCATCCAGGGAGGGCAGCCTCACCCATCCAGCTGCCCAACACTCAGGGTACTCTGGGGGAGGCACAAGCTGAGATGTTGCAGGGCCCTAGGGACACCTTTCTCGATCTTTGATAGCCAGACAAGGGAACACCAACTGTTCCTCCCAGCCACAAAGTCTTGGTAAGAAACCCTCTGGTGTCTTTCCTGTTCTTTTCTTTTCAGTTTCTCCTTACTCTTTCTGAATAAGACTAGTTGATTCAGGAGTATGAGACTGGCACAGGAGGTACCGCTGATGAGTATTTCAGGTCCAACTGGGTGCAGTTGAAGGAGCTTCTACTCAGATTCCACCAAGACATTGCTGGAATTGAGAACTGGGCAGATTTGTGTCTAGATTGGGGGTTTGAATCCTTCCTTAGACAGTGCCTGGCAATCTGGGTTGCTAGATCAGGGCTTTAAGTCCCGCCTTAGGTAGATGTCTAGTAGTCTACATTGCTAGATTGAGGGTTCAAGTCTGTCTTAGCCCTTAGGAATCTTGCATTTCACCAGATTGGGGGTTTGAGTCCCTCCTAACCATTGTGTATTTCATTTTATGAGTCCATTCTGTCACTACTGTCACTTTAAGGAATATTTCTTGGTGAGAGGGAATGTCTTGTTAAATTCTTGCTTTAATGGTGAATGAGTGACCATGTGACTGTGTTCATGACTCATGGCTTTGGCTACAGAGTCTGAGTGGGTCGTCATCTGAGGTTCCATGGTAGCCTCATACAGTTTAGGGCTGCCTTGGGCACGTGGGGATTCCATCCCTCCTTGTGTGCCCAGTCCTACCAGGTGTTTATACACAACAGCCAATAGTGAGGGGCACCAAAGTTTCCATGAGGGGTGCAGTCAGGCACGTACCTATTTGGTCACCTCTTAGGAGGCCAGATCCCATCCTTTGTTTGACTTGCAGCATCATTGCAGGAAGAAAAACATGGGAATACCTGATTCTCTTGTATGTCAGGAAAGTGCTCGTGCCCTCACATACTGGGCACTTTCCTCCTGAAGCAAGTGAGAAAACATCCCAGAGGGAGGACACTAAGGCTTACCTCATTCATGTCTCTCACAGGTCAGAAGACTGCCTCTTATGTTAGTACTCTTGGTCTGGTTTTTTAGAACATCTACCCCTATCTTGGGTAGGTCCAAAACACTGAGTCCGTATTATCATTCATTTCTTTTCTCATCTCCCCCTCTTTTTGTCTGTCACTCAGAAGTAGCACCACTGAGTTAGAGAATATTTTGAAAGGAGACCGACCCTCTTCTTGTTAGTCCACTTACATTTCTCTCTAGCTAAATACCTGTGTCCTGTCACTGGGGAACAGTATCATTGCTTTAGGGATCTGAAGCTAGGGAGTGCTTTTTAAACCATTGCCAGAAGTGTGCAAGAAAGCCTACTTTAAGACAACTCCCAAAGAGAAACACTAAGGTTAGAAGCCCATATAGTTAATTCTGGACCCCGAACTCTTTTTGACCTCAGTCTCAGTAGTCTCAGCAGTCTGACTGCAGGCTCTAGACCATGCCACCTGAGTTAATAGCCTTAGACAATTCAAGATCTTGGGAAGTCAGTTTCATGGCATACCCCTTCTCCCCAGAGACTTAGCCCTCTTAGTGCACTCACTCATGTGCACTCACAGCCCTTTCCTACAGCCTGTGGCAGGAGATTGAACAAGCCCCCAGGGGATCTTGGAATTGGTACTAATGGTTGCTAGGGCTGCATACTCTGAACTCCTTGTCATTGTGCTTTCCATTGTACAACTCCTTTTGTTGGGCCTGGACTTACATCAATGGCCCCTAGCGACTAGAGTTGGTTCTAGAGATTTCTCTTAGGTTTGCTTTACTTGAGAAGTGTTGGGGTATTCATTGCACTGTGGTGTTTTTTTTTTAAATTATTTTTATTTTATTTTATTTTATTATTTATTTATTTATTGAGAGGTTTTTGTTATAGGGCGTGTGCGCTTGCCAGACAGACAGAGAGAGACAGAGAGACAGAAAGTGAGAAAGCACCCCCCAGGGGGGATGGTCACGCTGCAATCCCTTCTCCTCCATTCTCCTCTCGGGATCTTGGGCATGCACGCACACATGCCCGGCATGAGTTTTAAGCCACCGGGTCCGGGACGCGAACCGCGGTTGACTATGTGGGAGTCCAGCGACATAGCCATTACTCTAACTGCTAGTTCCCGCACTTGGTGTTTTTAACTTGCAAGAAGCCCAGTATAACTCATCTGGAGTGTGGAGGTGAAGCTGGTGGAACACACTGGTACTCATTGGGTCGCACAACTGAACATGCATTGTTGCACCACTGAGCTCTGCTTGCATCACCTGGCTCTGCATGCAACTGTTAGCTATAGCAGCTCAGGCAGGGCTGAGCAAGTCCCTGAACTTAAATAACTGCAGGGAGCAAGCACATGCTCAGAATCCATACCTGCCTTCCTGAACTCTGGAGTCTTTTTTTTACCATAGGTGGACAAAATAGTTCCATTCAAACCCCATCGAAATATATGCTTAAGCACTTCAGAAAGTCCTTTGAGGAAGGAGAAGACTATAGAACAAAGTTATCAAAGAATAAGCTAAAGAACCTTTATAAATACAATGGCCCACCTTCAAATAGGATGGCCAGCTTCTGGGTCATTTGATCCTGAGCTGGCTCTTGTAGAAATGCCTCCATGTTGGTTATGAAATTGTTCCATAAAGACAGAAACCTACATCCTAGTAGTGGGCCCTACAGCTTCATGCCAAACAAGAAGTCAAAGGTCTACGGGTTTTCAGTCATCACCAGAAGAGTCTGACCTTGAACCCTCTTATATCCCAAATACACAACACCTGGGGAGGAAAGATGAAGATCAGGAAGCACTGAGGCTGCTCCCTTGGCCCCCTTCTTACTGCCACACACTCAAAGCAGATCCCAGGAGATGGGAAATGTGGGGGACATGGACTCCACCATGCTTGGGTCACTCCTTACCCTAAGGGAGGCCCTCCAGCAAAAAGACATCCTGGGGGTCTTCCTTTCTTGGTTTATGTCCCTTTCTCTACAAGCGATCTGCTAGCAACTCCTGGTTACTCTCTTTATGTCCAAAGAGAGAAATAGAATAAGAACATAGGCTTAAAAACTATACTAGCGCTGGGAGAGAGATCAGGAAAAAATAAACAAACAAACAAACCAAATCAGATAAAATAGAGACAGTTTTCCCTTCTAGCCACCCTGACTTGCACTGAACCACCTTAGCAGAGAGAGAGACGCTATCCTCCTTTCTCCATACTACACCAGTAAAAATTTAAGGATCAGTTTGTCAGCGTACAAATTTGTCAGTGATAACTAAGTAATCCAGGACTCTGAGAATCCACTGCAACTTTTCTGGAGCATCTGTTTGATTGGTCTATACTCCAATTGACCAGGACTATACCCTGCCCCCCCAAATAAATAAATAAATAAATAAAAATAAAGAAGGGCACAAGAAGAAGCACCCAGATGCTACAGTCAACTTCTCAGAGTTTTCTAAGAAGTGCTCAGAGAGGTGGAAGACCATGTCTGCTAAAGGGAAAGGAAAGTTTGAAGATACGGCAAAGGTGGACAAGGCTCGTTATGAAAGAGAAATGAAAACCTATATCCCTCCTAAAGGGGAAACAAAAAAGACATTCAAGGATCCCAATGCACCCAAGAGGCTTCCTTCGGCCTTTTTCTTGTTGTGTTCTGAATATCGCCCCAAAATCAAAGGAGGACATCCTGGCCTATCCATTGGTGATGTTGCAAAGAAACTGGGAGAGATGTGGAATAACACTGCTGCAGATGATAAACAGCCTTATGAAAAGACGGCTGCTAAGCTGAAGGAAAAACGCGAAAAAGATATTGCTGCATACTGAGCTAAAGGAAAGCCTGATGCAGAAAAAAAAAAAAAAAAAAAAAAAAAAAAAAAGGGAGTTGTCAAAGCCAAAAAGAGCAAGAAAAAGGAGGAGGAAGAAGATGAGGAAGATGAAGAGGATGAAGATGAAGAAGAGGAAACAGCAGTTAGCATAATGGCTATGTCTCTGGACTCCCACGTAGTCGACCGCGGTTCGCGTCCCGTTCCCAGTGGCTTAAACTCACTCCGGGTGCATGTGCGTGCGTGCCCAAGATCCTGAGAGGAGAATGGAGGAGAAGGGATTGTGGTGTGGCCATCCCCCCTGGGGGGTGATTTCTCGCTTTCTGTCTCTCTGTCTCTGTCTGTCTGGCGAGTGCACGTGCCCTATAGCAAAAACCACTCAAAAAAAAAAAAAAAAAAAAAAAGAAAGAAAAAAGATGAAGAAGAAGATGATGATGAATAAGTTGGTTGTAGCACAGTTTTTTTTTTTTTTATCTTTTCCTTGTCTATAAAGCATTTAACGCCCTTGTACACAACTCACTCCTTTTAAAGAAAAAAATTGAAATGCGGAATACTGAACATCTGAGTCCTGGATGATACTAATAAACTAATAATGGCAGAGGTTTAAAAAATACATGTAGTTATCATTTGTATTTCTTTGGTATCAGTTCTAATGTCTCCTTTTTATGTTTAATTAGATTTATTTGGTCTCTTCTCTCTTTTGCTCTCATTTGTTTAGCTAATGATATGTCAATTTTGTTTATCTTCTCAAAACACCAAGTTCTTATTTTGTTAATTTTTAAAATTTATTTATTATTATTTTAAATTTGCTAGAGAGCATATAGACTCACCAGAGAAAGACAGAGTGAGATAGAGGAATGAAAAATGAGAAAGCACTTCCCATGAGGCATGGCCGCACTGTAATCCCTTCTCCTCTATTTCTCCCTCTCATTAGTATTTTGTGCACACACACAAAATGGAAGAAGTCACTGGGTCTGGAACTCAGACTGCCATCGATTGTGTGGGATCCCACGCTTTAACTACCATGCCCTTATTTCTCTTTTGTGTTGATTTTCTGAACTCAAGTATGTTTATTTCTTCTCTGATATTTATGATTTTTCTCCTTTTACTAATTTTAGTATTAGTTATTCATGTATTTCAGATACTTGAACTAAAATGTAAGATTTATATTTGAATTCTTTGTCTTTTTTTGTTTGTTTGTTTTCTGATGAAGGCACTTAATGCTATAAAGTCCCTCTGAAACTGCTTTGCTGCTGGTGGCTGACTGGCAGGTGAC
This sequence comes from Tupaia tana, assembly GCA_026018925.1. Taxonomy (NCBI): domain Eukaryota; kingdom Metazoa; phylum Chordata; class Mammalia; order Scandentia; family Tupaiidae; genus Tupaia; species Tupaia tana. The sequence continues at coordinate 51,897,230 of JAKSZU010000012.1, forward strand.
TTCATGGCTGAGGATACTGGACTCCCACATGGTCGACTGTGGTTCTCATTCTGAAGTTGGCAGCTTGCTTTCTCACTTTTTCTCCATTTTCTCTCTCACTTTATCTTTCTCTGTTCAAATTAAAATAAATAAATAAATACATAAATAAAGTTAAATAAATTAATTCTTTAAATAAAAAATTTGCTTTGCAGCAACACCTAGGTTTTAGTATATTGTGTTTTTCTTTTCTTCTCTTTTTTTAATTTTTTTTATTTGCATTCATTCACTGTACATAATTACAGCATACAAACTGAGCTTTTCCATCCTGAGTACACTGTATATTGTCTCAATCAAGCACATCAACAAACATGTTATTGTCAACAAATAATTTTCCATTTCTTGTTTTCTGTATGTTTTGCTTTTTTTCCCTCATCCTTGATTCCCTATCTTTTACCCTCTGCCATCTCTCACTCTCCTCCCACACTGTCTCTGGTATCTATGTTTGCTTTCTATACTGTTTTCCCTCCACATTTTATTGAATTACTAATGATTTTAATTAATCTAAGTATTTTCATGGCAAACACAGCCGATATATACATTTCCATGAACACAAGTCTAACTTTAGGCATCCTATAAAGTATATTGTGCTTTATTTTCATTCACTTCCGGATTTTTAAAACATCCATGTTAATTTCTTCCTTATTCCAGTGATCATTCTGTAGCATACCAGTAGTAACCAGTTTTCATATATTTGTGTGATTTTCAGTATAAACTCTCTTTAATGACTTCTAGTATTATTTCACTGTGGTCAACAATGATGCTTGATTGGATATCTAGTTTTAGAAAACTTTTAGATGTATTTTTTGGTCTAACAAATAGTGTGTCCTGGAGAATGATCTATACATCGGTGAGAAGAAAGTATATCTGTAGTTGTTGGACAGAATGTTCCGTATTTGTCTGTTAGGTCCATTTGGGTCTATGGGTTTAATACTAACATTTTCTTGTTGATCAGTTGAATTTGAGAGAGATCTATAGGACTTTCTACCTAAAACTCACAAATTATACATTTTTCTCAGGCCCACTTGGTACCTTCTCAAAGACTGATCACATGATAGGGCACAGATCCAGCCTATATCGATTCAAAGCATACAAACTATATGACCAGCAGCTAGCATAATGGCTGTGTTGCTGGACTCCCATGTAGCTGACCACGGTTCGAGTTCCAGACCCGGTGGCTTAAAACTCATGCCAGGCACATGTGCGTGCCTGCCCAAGATCTCTAGAGGACAATAGAGAAGAAAGGAATGCAGCGTGGCCATCTCCCCTGGGGGGGTGATTTCTCACTTTCTGTCTCTCTGTCTCTCTCTCTGTCTTTCTGGTGAGTGCACGCGCCCTATAGCAAAAACCTCTCAAAAAGAAAAAAAAAAAAAAAAAAAGAAAAAGAACCTATATCCAACATCTTCTCTGACCATTTTGGAATTAAACTTGATTTTAATTTTAGGAACAACCTGCAAAATACACAAATACATGGAAACAAAATAACCTACTTCTGAATGACTTCACAACTACCAAGGAGATTAAGAAGGAAATCAAAAGATTTGTAGAAATAAATGATAATGAGTATACGACTTCCATAACTAACAGAACACTGTAAAAGCAGCCATAAGAGGGAAGATTGACACACCATTAGCTAGACTAATTAAGAAGAGAGACTGAAACCAGATAAATCAAATCCACAATGAAACAGGCAATATTACACCAGACATAGTAGAAATACAAAATACCATTAGTGGATATTATGAGTGACTATATGCCAAAAAACAAGAAAACCTGGATGAGATGGACAAATTTCTGGGCACATATAATCTATGAATATTGACTCAGGAGGACACAGAAAGCCTGGATAGACCTGTAACAAGCAATGATATTGAATAAAAAATAAGTAACCTCCCAACAAAAAAAAAAGTCCAGGTCTTGATGGCTACACTCTGAATTTTACAAAACTTTTGAAGAAGAGGTAATTCCCATTCCACCCAAACTGTACCTAGAGTCAAAAGAATGAACCCTTCCAAATTCATTCTATGAAGCCTATGGAGCCTTCATCATCCTCATTCCCAAAACAGATAAGAAAATGTAAAAAAGAAACACAACAGTCCAATATCTCTGTAAAAGCATTTCTGTTTCTAGGCATAGTTTTGGCCCAGTTTGACATGCCTATTAATAGTGGCATGTGATAGAGAAAATGAATATTGAAAAAGTAGACACATTAGACCACTCCTTAAAAAGTTATTGGGAACCAGCAGTTAGCGTAATGGCTATGTCGCTGGACTCCCACGTAGTCGACTGCGGTTCACGTCCCGGACCCGGTGGCTTAGAACTCACACCGGGCGCGTGTGCATGCGTGCCCAAGATCCCGAGAGGAGAATGGAGGAGAAGGGATTGCGGCGTGACCATCCCCCCTGGGGGGTGATTTCTCACTTTCTATCTCTCTGTCTCTCTCTGTCTGTCTGGCGAGCGCACGCGCCCTATAGCGAAAACCTCTAAAAAAAAAAAGTTATTATTGGGAACCAGCAGTTAGAGTAATGGCTATGTCGCTGGACTTCCACGTAGTCGACCACAGTTCAAGTCCCGGACCCAGTGGCTTAAACTCACACCGGGCGAGTGTGCGTTCGTGCCCAAGATCCCGAGAGGAGAATGGAGGAGAAGGGATTGAGGCATGACCATCCCCCCGGGGGGTGATTTCTCGCTTTCTGTCATGTCTCTCTGGCTGTCTGGCGAGCACACTCACCCTATAGCGAAAATCTCTCAAAAAAAAAAAGTTATTATTATTATTTTTTTTTAGTCTTCTATGCAGTTCTCCTGAAAGAGAGGCAGAAGGTGTCCCCAGTGTGGATGAAGGCATTCAGGAAACCACAGACAGAGCAGCCTGTGGCAAGAACAGTGCAGACTTTTGTCCTCATGGTGGTGGCATAGTGCAGGGGTCTGCACACTGCTGCATAGTGATCATAGGCCATTGAGGCCAAGAGTAAGTTTTTTATACCAGCAAAGGCTTTAAAATAATCTGACCAGCCTAGGCATTGTAGGAAATTATATTGTTTCCTATAAGGAGCCCAGCCATGACCATGGGAGTGACAGCTGAGGAGTATCCAATGTCCACCAGAGACAAGTAACCAAGTAAAAAGCACATGAGAGTGTGGAGATAAAAGCCCTAGAGAATCAATACGATCATGCCCAGGTTTCCAACCACACTGATGTGATAGGTAAGAGTGAACATGATCAAAAAAAAAAAGAAAGAGTGAACATGATCAATAGGGGAACCTGCAGTTCTGGGACATTGGTTAGTCCTAGGAGGATGAACTCAGCCACTTCTGTATTGTTCTTCACGGATGTTATTTGGGAATCAGAGGCTGCCCTGTTGTAGAGATGTTAATAAACAGAGCATTAATCACAGTAGAGACTGCATCAGAATTTAAATATTTATATATCATATGTACTACTTAATTATAGCAATATTATTTCTATAACTACAGAATCTGTTTCAAGATTCTCCATAACTAAAGCATAAACAAAATTGTCTTAATTATCTATACAAATCCAAATTGTTTAATAATGAATTTTCATAGATCATCTCTTTAGTTTTAAAATTTGTTTCTGAACTGAGGTTGGACAATTTAATGAATTATCTAAACCACAATTCTGAAATTAATGTCTGCATATTCTTTTTCTACCATCATAAACTCAGAGATTTCTGTGTCACTCATGGGCCAGAAATTGCTATAGACACTTTCAGATCTACATTCTCTGAATATTATCTATGATTTACAAGGTTTAAAATGTGTTACTTTCGGGACCAGCAGTTAGCGTAATGGCTATGTCGCTGGACTCCCACGTAGTCGACCGTGGTTCGAGTCCCGGACCCGGCGGCTTGAACTCACGCCGGGCGCGTGTGCGTGCGTGCCCAGGATCCCGAGAGGAGAATGGAGGAGAAGGGATTGCGGCGTGGCCATCCCCCCTTGGGGGTGATTTCCTGCTTTCTGTCTCTCTGTCTCTCTCTGTCTGGCGAGCGCACGCGCCCTATAGCAAAAAACCTCTCCCAAAAAAAAAAAAAAAAATGTGTTACTTTCATTTAGAAATAGACATTGAGTAACATATTCATACCTACAGAAGTGTTAATTGGCAAACCAAACTTTGGTACTAGACAGAACAGCTATCAAGTCCAATTATCTAAAATCATGTTAAGCTAAGTGAAATTTAGCTGAATTTTCAATTACTCATTGTCTCCAGTGGTCCCAGCCCAAGCTTGGGGTTTCACAGTGAATCAGTAGAGAGATCCAGGTCCAGTGGCTGTGGGAAGATGACTAGGGCAGAATGGAAAACTGTTTTGGTGTGAAGTACATGATTAAGAATTATTATTCAAGGCCTGTCCTTGCAGCATAGTGCTTAAGTCCTGTGTGTAGGGAGCTGGATCCCACATGGCCAACTGGGGTTCAAATCATCATTCCTGATGACTTGGAAAATATGACAAGTGGCTGTGCCTGCATGTGCAAAGTCCTGATGGATGAAGAAATGGAGAGGAGATTGCTGTGTGACCTCATATCATGAAGGAGTGCTTTCTCAGAAGCAAAACTGGAAAGAATTTACCAATACCAGACCAACTCTTCAAATAGTAAGAGGAATAAAGTACCAAGAAAACTAAAAAGGACAGAAAGAAATAAGAGAGCAAAAACAACAAAGAAAATGGATAACAATGATAGAGACAAGTCTGGAATTATCATTAATATCTTTGAATGTTAATGGGTTAAATTATCCAATCAAGAGACTCTGATTGGTTGAATAGATTTTAAAAAATGAAAAAAAAAATCTGTTGTCTACAGGAAACACATCTCATGGATAAAGACATACTTAGCTTAAAAGTAAAGGGCTGATTAAAGGTATTTTATGCAAATGCAAAAGAAAAAAGGACTGGAATCGTGATTCTTTTTTATTTTTATTTTTTGAGAGGTTTTTTTCTACAGGGCGTGTGGTGTGTGCGCTCGCTAAAAAGACAGAGAGAGACAGAGAGACAGAAAGCGAGAAATCACCCCCGGGGGGATGGCCATGCCACAATCCCTTCTCCTCCATTATCCTCTTGGGATCTTTGGCACCTGCGCACATGCACCCAGCATTAGTCCAGGCCACCAGGTCCAGGACTCAAATTGCGGTGGCTACATGGGAATTCAGCTACATTGCCATTACGCTAACTGCTGGTTCCAAGAATCGTGATTCTGATCTCAGACAAATTAGATTTTAAGATAAAAACTGTAAAGAGAGACAAACAAGGACATTACATGGTAGCAAAAGAGCTAATTCATTGAGACAGTATAATGATTATACATATCTCTGCTCCTAACTCAGGAGTGCACAAATATATGAAGGAAAGCCTGATAGACCTAAAAGGAGATATGCACCACAACACACTAATTGTGGGCGATCTCAATACCTCACAATCTCCATTAAGCAGATCATCTAGACAAAAAAAATAAGCAAAGAGGTACAGGATCTAAATAATACCATAAATCCAATGATTTTGATTGACATCGATAGAATCTTTCACCTAAAATCTATGAAATATATATTTTCTCATACTTCATGGAACCTTTTTCAAGATAGACCACATGATAAGGTACCAAACAATCCTTTACAGATTTAATGACATAGAAACCATATCCACCAAATTCTCCAACCATGATGGAAGTAAGCTTGATAATAATTACAAAAAAAATCTTGAAAATACATATATATACAAAACTAAACAATCTACTCCTGAAAGACTTCACAGCTACTGAAGAAATAAATAATGAAATCAAAAGATTCATTGAAACAATGATAACAAGTACATGAGTTTCCATAATCTATGGGACACTGCAAAACTAGTCATAAGAGGGAAGTTCATAGCAACTAGTGTGCATAAGAACAAGATGGAAAGGTGGCAAAAGGACAAGCTAAAATTGTGCCTCAGGGAATTAGAAAAACAACAACAAAAAAGATCAAAACATGCCAGAAGAATAATAAAGATTTGAGTAGAAATAAGAGAAATAGAAAATAAACAAACTATACAGAAAAGAAATGAAACTGAAAGCTGGTTCTTTGATAAGATTGGCACACTGTTAGCTAGATTAATTAAGAAGAGAGAAAAGAACCAGATAAATCAAATTTTAAACGAAACAGGCAATATTACAACATTCATAATAGAAATACAAAATATCATTAGAGGATACTGTGAGCCTGAACAGAAAGCCTGAATAGAACCATAACAAGCAATGAGATTGAATCAGTAATAAACAATCTTCCATTAAAGAAAAGTGTAGTTCCTGATGACTTCACTTCTGAATTATAAAAAAAAAAAGAAACTTTTAAAGAAGAGGTAACCCCCATTCTACTCAAACTATTTCTAGAGATCCAAAAGAAAGAAAACCTCCAAAATTGATTCTATGAAACCTGTCACCCTTATTCCCAAAATGGATAAGAATATGACAAAAAAAAAGGAAAATTGCAGATTTATATCTCTGATGAATATAGATGCAAAATTCTCAAAAAGATACTTGTAAACCATATACAACAGCATATAAGCAAAGATTATGCATCACAAACAGGTAGGCTTAATTCCAGGGATGCAAAGGTGGTTCAACATGTGCAAGATCATTAATGTAATACACCATATTAAGATCCTTTCAATAGACGCAGAAAAAGCATTTGAAAAAATACAATCTTTCTTCATGATTCAGACTGTCAGTAAAATTGTTGTAGAAGGATCATTTCTCAGCATAATAAAAGCCATCTTTGAAAAGCCAATAGCTAACATTATACCGAATGGGGAATAGCTGAAAGCTTTTCCACTAAAAACTGATACAAAACAAGGTTGCCCACTCTCTTCACTCCTATTTAATATAGTACTGGAAATCCTAGCCAATGTGATCAGACAAGAGAATGAAATAAAAGGTACTTCAATAGGGAAAGAAGAGTTGACATTATCTCTGTTTGCAGATGACATACTGTATACATAGAAGACCCAATAGTATCCACAAAACACTTCTCAATGTAATAAATATATACAGTAAGTGGCAGGATACAAATTAACTTACAAAAATCTATAACATTTATACATAAAAACAACAAGCAGGCAGAGGCAGAATGAAAGAAAGTAATCCCATTTACCATGGCCACAAAAAGTATTAGATACCTATGAATAAAACTAACCAAGGAAGTCAAAGTACTCTATAAGAAAAACTGTGAAAATCTTAAAAAAAGAAATTGAAATTGACAGAAAAAAAAGGGGAAGAACATCTCATATTTCTGACTTGGGGAGAATTAATATAATCAAAATGGCAATCCTTCTCAAATTAATCTATATATTAAATCCAATCCCTATAAAATTATAAGAGACACTCTTCACAGATCTTGAAAAGACAATAATAAAATTTGTCTGTAATCATAAAAGACTCTGTATTGCTAAAGCTATCCTGAGCGAGAAGAGTGGTGTGAGGGGCATCTCGCTCCCTGACTCAAAAATGTATTACAAAGCTGTGATAATCAAAACAGCATGGTATTGGCACAAAAACAGACATGAGGACCAATGGAACAGAGTAGAGACCCCTGCAATGAACCCCAAAACATACAGCCAACTGGTCTTTGACAAAGGGTACCAGTCTATCCAGTGAGAAAAGCAAAACCTCTTTAGCAAATGGTCATGGAAAAAATTGAATATCCACCTGCAGAAATATGAATCTGAACCTTATCTGTCACCCTTAATAAAAATCAACTAAAAATGGGTCAAAGATCTAAAGCTAAGATCTCAAACTATGAAACTACTGCTGTATAACACTGGAGAAAATCTGGGAGACAATGAGTTAGGCAATGACTTCTCAAGCAAGACCCTGAAAGCACAGGCACAATTCCTAAAACAGACAAGTAGGATTACATCAGATTAAGAAGTTTCTGCACAGCAAAGACATTAATTAGTATGAATTGACAACCGTTGGAATGAGAGAAAAATGTTAACTGTGCCTCAGATAAGGGACTGATAACCAGAATACACAGGAAACAAGCGGCTTACCTGGAAGAAAATGATTAACCCAATTAAAAAATGGGAAAATGAGCTGAGTAAACTGCTCACTAAGGAAGACATATGAACAGCCCAAAAGCATACGAAAAAAATGTACATCTCTCAGCATAAGGGGGAGGCAGATCAAAACTACAATGAATTATCACCTAACCCCAGTCAGAATGATGATGATAAAAAAAAAAAAAAAATAGTGCTGATGGGGATGTGGTGAAAGAGGAACTCTCCTACACTGTTGGTTGGAATGTACATTGGTCCAACCACTGTGGAGAACAATATGGAGGTTCCTCAAAAACCTTCAAATAGAGGGACCAGCAGTTAGCCTAAAGGCTATGTCGCTGGACTCCCATGTAGTTGACCGCGGTTAGTGTCCCGGACCCGGTGGCTTAAAACTCATGCTGGGCGTGTGTGCGTGCGTGCCCAAGATCCTGAGAGGAGAATGGAGGAGAAGGGATTGCGGCGTGGCCATCCCCCCGGGGGGTAATTTCTCGTTTTCTGTCCCTCTGTCTCTCTCTGTCTGGCGAGTGCAATCACCCTATCGCAGAAACCTCTCAAAAAACAAACAAACAAAAAAACCCTTCAAATAGAGCTACTGCTACTTTATGATCCAGCAATTCTACTCCTGTGTGGACAGGAGAACATTTAGTCCTAAAAATGTTTACACATCTATATTTATTGTTGCACTAGTCACGATTCCTAAGACATGGAGTCAACCCAAATGTCCACAAACAGATGAATCAATTGAAAAAGTGTGGCACATATACTCCATAGAATACTATTCAGCCAGGAAAAACAATACCCTGGCATTTGATAGAAAGTGGTTGATTATGGAAGATTTATTACTGAGTGAAAGACGTCAGGCTATGAAACAGAGACATTGTATGTCTCCACTTAACATATACTGACTATCCACACTCTGTGGCAGAGATTGAAAGACTGGAAGAGTTAAAAGAATGGTTAATTGTTATGGACACAAAGGACACAGTGGAAGGAAAGTGGGAGAGGGAAAGAATGTAGGAAAGGCAATTTGGAGATAAAAAATAAAGAGGTAAGGCATCTGTGGGACACAGATATGGTTTATTATTTATTGATGACAACTCGTATAGTATTCCCAAGTGGGCTAGTCTGAGGTGTATAACATGCTAGGTAAAGTCTCTTTGCAATCTAAATTATGTATAGTGATTGAATGTATAAATAATAGTAATAAGAAGAAGAAGAAGAAAGAAAGAAAAAAGAAAAGAAAAACTTGTGCATACATGCCGAAAACATCAAAAGATGGAAAAGAAAGAAAGAAGGATTGTAATATGACCATGCTCCACAAAGAGTGCTTTCTCACACTTCCTTTGTCTGTGTTTGTGTGTGTGTGTGTTTCTCAAAGCAAGTGCATGAACCCTCTGGTAATTTTTTTAAATAAAGGAGAGAGGAAGCAGTGATAGCTTTTCATAACTATCACTACACTCTTTAACTGATGAAATTTTAATATTTAGAACCCAGGTGCACTTCAATGTTTTAGAAAAATATCCAACATTTCTATTTCTGTACTCAAATAACAGTAGATACAGCGGCCACTACTTTTGCATGAATTGCAGTTTTCACTAAATGTGTATATTGAGCATTAAAGCTTATTTTATTTCTTAAGAAAAAAATGAGTCATTCCTGAAAAGTTGATTGAAAACAGAAATTCTTCCATGGAATAGTGGATAAATGATAGAGCAACTCTGCAATAAGTAGTCAAAAAAGATTTCAGATCTCAAAGGCAGTGAAAAATTAAAGGAGATGAGACTAAATACATATTCAGGTCCTAAATTTATCATGCATCCTTTTTGTGTCCTCAAAAGAGTCACATACCTACTCTTTATTTTTTAATAAAGATCAAAAAAATATTTCACCTGTTAATTCAATGAATAGTGTTTATAAACAGCCAATAAAGAAGCTATATTAAAATAATTTCCTGGGATCAGTAGTTGGTGTAATGGCTATGTTACTGGACTCCCATGTAGTCGACTGTGGTTCAAATCCCAGGCCCAGTGGCTTAAACTCACATCTGGTGCTGTAGGTGCGTGTTGAAGATCCCAAGAGGAGAATGGAGGAGAAAGGATTGTGGCATGGCCACCACCCCCTGGGGGGTGATTTCTCACTTTCTGTCTCTCTTCTGTCTTTCTGATTAGCACACATGCCCTATAGCAAAAACTTCTCCAATAATAATAATAATAATAATAATAATAATAATAATTTGCTAAGACATTACTCTAAATTTAATACAATTTTAATTCTGAAGCATTTTTCTTGACCATGATTCCAGATTCATAACAAATCTTTGGTTCAAAAGGCCTGTCTGCCCCAACAGATATTAACATTCAGATGAATAAATGTCCCCAGAGGGCTCAGCATGCAGTCTGGACCTATAAATTGAAGGTCACTGGAGTCATGTTGGATTTTGGAGCCTAATATATGTGAATCAGCAGGAAATTATGAAGGCATGAAGCTCTGCGGGGATATCTCCCATTAGAGTATCTACATCTCCTTACTTCGCATTCATAGGGAAGAAGCAATTAAACTAGCTGTAGAGATTAATCTGGTTATTTTGAATGTATGCACATACATTTGCATTACTTGTTATTTCTTTTTAAAATTTTAACTAATGTATCATTTACCAGCTGTAATATGTACATTTCTGTGTATAGCTCAAAAATTTGTTCAAATATATATTCATGTAACCAATACCATGATTACTGATAATACATTTCTTAAAGCTTCTTTCCCTAGAAAACACTACAACTTTTTTGTCCTTATACTTACTCCTTTGAAATAAAGTCTTTAGGTAGAATCCTAGAGTATGTAGTCTTGCTTCCAGTACATTTCACGTAGAATAACATACATAAAGTCCCTCCATATTGTCTCCTACAACAGTGGTGGTATTGTTTTTTTTTTTTTTTCTAGAGTAGTATTTTATTACTTTGAATTTATACATTCTTTTCCATTCTTTGGTTGAAATACACTGTTTGGTGGTTACAAATAAAGCTGCTTTAACTATAAATTTCCCTAAGTTTTTTTTTGTATTGGAGTATATTTTCACTTCATTTGAGTTAATACCTAAGAAACACTTCTGATCTCATTCTGTGAAAACTGCATTACCTCATACCAAAGACAGACAAAAATATCAAAGAAAATGAATTAAAAATCAAAATCCCTCTTGAATATGTAATAACGCAAAAACAGTGCTAACTGATCAACTCTGATAGCATATTAACATAATTATAAAACACGGCTGAGTAGAATTTATTCTGGGAATGTTGAGGTGGTTTAATATACAAAAATCTTTCAATGTAAGCAGTCACTTCAATATATTGAAGGGAGAAAAAAACATGATCATGTTACTAATCTGCCAAACATTAGCCAGAATTTTGCATTCTTTCATGATAAAAATATCTTTCCAATAACTAGGAATTCTCAGACTATGCAAGGCATTTATAAATAACATGTAATTAACATACTCAAAAGTGGAAGACTGGTTCCCACCGTGGTAGCCTTGGGATGCTGCTGCTTGACAGGCTGAGGTCACATGGGAGGCCTGGGATTGATTCTCGGCATGTATTCCTGTTAGGCCCAGCTATAGGGCAGTTGAGGCAGGAGACAATAAGACCTTGTCTAAAACACTGTACGTTCACCCACAGGTACACACACACACATAGAACATTTTTTTTTTAAGTTGAATGGCTAGAAACTTTACATGTGAGGTCACAAGATATTCCTGCTTTTACCACTTCTGTTCAAAATATTAGCAGGGATTCTATCGACAGCAATTAGGCAATAAAAATTACAATAAAAGATATACAAATGGAAATGGAAGAAATAAAACTATCTCTGTTTGGGTCAACAGGTAGCAAGGAGATTAAGGTACTGGATCCTATATCGCTGACTTTGTGTTTCAAGTTGTAGACCTAGTGGCTTGAGAAACACACCAGATGTATGTGCATGTATGCCCAAATCCTGAGAGGAGAATGAAGGAGAAGGGATCGTGACATGATGATCACCTCTAGTGGGTACTTTTTCACTTTTTCTCTCTTTCTATCTCTCCAGAGAGTACATGTGTCCTACTACAAAACTTAAAAGCAAAATGAAAAACAAAATACTGTCTCTGTTCTCAGATGACATAATCTTATGTATCAAAATACATAAATAATATAGAAATAGTAGAAAACAATTAGCTAATAAATTTATTCAGCAAAGTAGCAGCATTTAAGATTATCAAGCAAAGATCAGTTGTGTTTCCACGTACTTGCAATAAATCATCTGAAAAGTAAGTTAAGGTAATAATGTCATTTATGACCATCTAAATAAACTTTTTAGAATGAATATATTTTGTAGTATATTTAGCCAGGAGTAGAAAAAACTTGGAAACCATTAGCAAAAAAGAAAAAAAAAGGTGTTCAAATTAAACATCTAAATAAATGGAAAGACATTATTTGTTTATGGATTGGAATACTTAATATTGTTAAGTGATAATGTTTTTCACTGTGATCTACAGATTTTATTCAATTTCTATCAAAATTTCTGTATTTTTTTTAATTTAAGAAATATAAAATGCAATATAAATTATATTTTAAATTGCAAGGGAGACTCAAACTCCAAAATAATTTTAGGGGAAAAAAAGGACAAAGTAGGAGAAATCACATTTTCCAGTTTTAAATACGTATTACGTAGCCACAGAAATCGTCACAGTCTGATACTGGCTAAATATAGGAATAAAGACTGATGGAACAGAATTAAGAATTTTAAAAAAAAAGTACATCAATCGCCTTTTGATTGAAAAGGATGCTATGTTTATTCAGTGGGGAAAGGCTATTCTCTCCATTGAATGTTGGCAGGACAAGTGGAAAACCATGCTCAAAAGAAGAAAGTTAGGCCCAACCAAGGAATAGATATAGATATAGATATGGATATGGATATAGATATAGCTATGGATATGGATATGGATATGGATATAGATATAGATATGGGTATGGATATGGATATGCCTGTAGATATAGATATGGATATGGATATAGATATAGATATGGATATGGATATGGATATAGATATAGCTATGGATATGGATATGGATATGGATATAGATATGGATATGGATATGAATATAGATATAGATATAGATATGGATATGGATATGCATGTAGATATAGATATGGATATGGATATAGATATAGATATAGAAATAGATATGGATATGGATATAGATATAGATATAGATATAGATATGGATATGGATATGGATATGGATATAGATATAGATATATAGATATAGATATAGATATATAGATAGATTAGATAGATAGATAGATAGATAGATAGAAAGAAAGATAGATATAAGGTGTGTGCACTTGCCGGAAGGACAAAGAGAGACAGAGAGACAGAAGGTGAGAAAACATCCCCTAGGGGAGATAGTCCACAATCCCTTCTCTATTCTCCTCTCAGAATCTTGAGCACACATGCACACAAGCCTGGTGTGAGTTTAAGCCACCGGGTACAGGACTCAAAACAGAGGTCGACTACGTGGGAGTCCAGTGACATAATCATCACGTCATGTGCTGGTCCCACAACCAAGTACTATAATAAAAATCAGCTCAAAATATATTAGTGATCTAATTATAACAATTTAAACCATCAAAATTATTATAACTAGTAGTGGTAAAAAAATTCATGACTATGTAATTGGCAATAATTTCTAAGAATTAACATTAAAAGAAAAAAAGAAATATATACAACTTGAACATCATCAAAATGAACAACTATGCTAGATCGTAGGGCAATGGTTAAACAGGACAATTTGCAAATGAGTCCTTCATGGGAGGATTCTGGATTCATATCCTGAAGCCTCTCTGAGTAGACTAAATACACATGCTCATGATCCAGGTCTGGCTGAAGGTCGGTTGGATTATAGCATCAGGACTTTATAGAAGGAGCTATTTCTTTCACTCATGCAACAAATATATGAATAAGTTTGAAAAAAAATCTAAAGCATGTTTATCTGTGAATGTTACAAGAAAATGTAAGATAAAGACAAGATACTAAGATTGGCAAGAAAGAAAAGGCAAGTAACCTAGAAAGGATATTCCATCAGGCTAACAGCAGACCTCTCATCGGAAACAATGTGAGTGAGGAAAAAGTGGGAAAATATATTCAAAGCATTAAGGGAAAAGCAATTTCATCCAAGAATACTGTACCTGGCAAGATTCTCCTTCATATGGGAAGAAAAGACAAGAACATTTTCAGATAAACAAAACCTGAAAGAATTTACCAACACCAGACTAGATCTCCAAGAAGTTCTCAAGAGAGTGCTATACCAGGAAAATTAAATACAGACACACAGAAATCAGAGTTCAAAAACTAAGAAAATGGCCAACTTAATCACAGGGACAAGTCTGGAGTTGAATATTATATCCCAGAATTTAACTGCAAAGATTGAACCACAACAGAAGATACAGTACTTGAGACTGAACTGGTGAAATAGCATTTATGACTTTTGAATAAAACATTGCTGAATTTCTTCTAGGCTTTGTTTTGCAGTTTTAAGGATTTTTGTCCTGTTTTGAGCTGCTGGTAGGTTCATGTACCTACTATTTGATCAGAAGAGTAACCTGTTTCCTCGTTTTAATTTTTTTTTTTTTTTTGAGAGGTTTTTGTTATAGGGTGCATGCGCGTGCCATAAAGACAGAGAGAGACAGAGAGACAGAAAGCAAGAAATCACCCCCTGGGGGGATGGCCACGCCGCAATCCCTTCTCCTCCATTCTCCTCTCGGGATCCTGGGCACGCACGCACACGTGCCTGGCGTGAGTTTAAGCCACCGGGTCCAGGACTCGAACTGCAGTTGACTACATGGGAGTCCAGCAACATAGCCTTTACGCTAACTGCTGATCCCATCTGGTTTTAAGTTTTAAGCAAAGTTCCTTAGCATTTCTTTAATTTATTAAAGTTAAAACTGCTTTCCTTGAAAGTAAAAAATATACTTAAAAAAATACCTATTTTATGACCATAGTAAGCTATATAGCATCAGTGAGGTGCTACCGTATAGTATATTCATTATACTCAGAGTTTCACATCTAAAGTCAGACATGTATTCACAGATATGTACATACCAACTGAACTTGCTATTGAAAGTATTTAGATTATTTAAAAAAAATTGTGAATCAATAAAATGTAGGGGGGAAGGAATGGAAAACAACTGTGGACATCTAAGATAGTGTGGGAGGAGGGTGGGAAATGACAAAGGGTCAGAAATAGGGGTAAAACACACACACACACACACACACACACACACATATGAAACTAGAAATGGAAAATTATTGATCTACCTGTAAGTACATTCTAGCTTTGTCTATAATTTTACTTGAAGGTATTTTGTGAATCAACAAAATGTGGGGAAATAAAAGAAAAGAGCTTTAAATGAAGAATTATTCAACCACAGTCAGGAAGGGGGAATAATGTTACAGAGGAGCTACTTCTATGTTTTTAATTATTCTGAAGACAGAATTATCTTTGAGCTGCTTAAAAAATATAATGTATGTAACAAATATTTATAAACTATCTGAAACTAAAATTTCTGGCATGTAATATCCTATGGCACCTTAGATACAGATAAATGTAAGATGGAAAAGGCTTCTCCCAACTTTTGAAGGCTACAATATCTTTTCTTTATTTCTGAAACACTGAATGCCTCTTTAAAAATTATAGACTACTTGAAGTATAAAATACATGGGACTAGTATCATAAAATGCTTGGGTACTTATAAATTGGTCTGTCACATTTACTTCATATGTTTTATTATTAAAAAATAAAATACTGAAAAAAGATAAGTAACAGAATGAGAAAAAATGCAAATTACCTATCTGATAAGAGTTAATATCCATAATATATAAAAACCTTGGCAAGACACTACAAAAAGTTACATACAACCAAATTTCAAAGTGAGCATAGCACTTGAATAGACCTTTTTCCAAAGAGGACTTACAAAAGTCCAATAAGCACATGGAAACATGCTCAACAGTCTCATCTTTAGGGAATTTCAAATAAAAATATCAATAAAATAGTACTTTACATTTGCTAAAGTGGCTCCAATTTTAAAAAGACACTAATATTCGTTGGTAAGAATTAAAATTGTTAACTATCATGTATCCCTTGTGAGAATATAAAATATACACTGTGAAAAACAATTAGTCAGTTCTTCTTGTGTTAATTTGTACTATGACAAAATAATAGTATAAAATTTACTATTTAATAATTTAAAATGAACTGTTAGTGATGTTGAGTGCATTCACATTGTTGAGGGTAGGCTTTATATGATTCAAAATAATAGCTCAAAGATTGTGCATTATGTTAAAAAACTGATAATATATTATGTTACTTATAGCTATTGTTATGTTGTATACTATGGAGATGTATCAAATAACTTCAGTTAAATGAAATTAGAAAATAGAAAGTAATTTTTTCAAAATAAATCAATAATTTTTGTATCATTTTACATTTAATGCCTTTTTTAATTTCATTTTCTTTTATATATTCAATCACATTACTTGGCTTACAAAATAGATATTTCAACAGGTGAACATTTCTCCCTAGTACAATTGATAAAACTATAAATTATCTTCAACATATGTAGTTTACTTTTTAGTTTTATAATTTTCTGTCTTATGTGGTCTGTTTTGTGGCACTTAATGCGATAACATATCTAAATAAAAATTACCAAAGTGTTTGAAAATATCTATTTGATGATGTGTCACAAAGTGGGTAAGACAAGCGCAGTAGGAATGTAAATAAAATATATCAATGAAACAGGAAATATTTTGCTACTCTTGAAAATGCTAGAGCTATATATCTAAGGTTTATATTATGGGTGATAAAGTATAATTCAAAGGTTTAATGTATTTTATAGTTGGACTTAAGGCTTATTCACTCATTTAACGAATAAATGGGAATCAACAACTATTCAACATTCATGGAGCTACTGAGGATCACACTGGAAAGAACACAAAGACCCTGCTCTCATAGACTTCATAATCCAACTGAAGGAAAAGAAGAAATAGATGAGTTAATATAATGTGAGGGAATCTGAATAAGGACTATGAAGAATAGCACGGAATGTGAGGACAGTAAATAAGGAGAGGGTAGACTGACTATATTTTAAGTTGTTCAGAGAAGGATAGTGTCAGGATAACATTTAAGGTAGACCAGAATGAAGTAGGAAACACTGAAATGCACTCAACAATGTGAATGCATTCAACATCACTAACAGTTCATTTTAAATTAATAAATAGTAAATTTTATATTATTATTTTGTAAGTACAAATGCCCTGAGACAGGAACATGCTTAGAGTAGTGACAAGTATCTGGAGGACTGGTGTGTGTGTAGTGAGATTAAAAAACTAGGAGAGTGACAACTGATGGCACAACATAAGTGATATGTAGGTGAATGTCTGCTGTGTAGCATTTTATAACATTTGTAAAGAGACAAATATAGAGCATTATCAATATAGTCAGTACATTATTTTTCTGAGAGAAGGTTTTTGCTATAGAGTGTGAGCACTCACTGGAGAAACAGAGAGACAGAAATTGTAACCCTTTCTACTCACATCCAAGAAGGAATGGCCAAGCCATAATCGTTCCTTCTCCATTCTTCTCATGTGCACACATACCTGGCAGGTTTCAAGCCACCAGGTCGGGGACTAGAAATACAATCTGTACGTGGAAGATCAGCATGCTAACTACTATACCAGCTGCTGGTCCCACTCAGTACATTTTTAAACAGTGTGAGATGTTCATGGCCAAATATGAATACATTACTGTTATTTTGTGTATGCTATAATGGGTTTACTTTTTGGACTATTTTTTTGTGTCTATGTTGGTTCTACAAAACAATAGGAACAGACACAATTTTAACTTAATGTAGGTTGCAGCAATAATTTATGTCTCTATCAAATGAGACCCCAAGGAACATACTTTCATTTAAAAGTCCATAATTTTTTTCTGGACTTTATGTTTTAGACTAGTAATATAACTAAAGAAATAAACATTAGTAAAGTTTGTTTTAATGACCAAATGATTTTAAATTGTTTTTTATTAAAAACTACTCATACTTCAATTTCCTCTGACGTATTTTTCATGTCTGTATACTTCTGAACACAAATATTTTGTTCCCCTTTTACACATACGTTTGCACTGACCTTGGTAGAAATATATAGTGGGTTAGGTGAATAAATCAAGTGTCATTTGAAAATATTTTGACAATAAGAACCAAAAATTTCTTATACTTCTTCAGAGCTATCATCATGAAGATAATAAATTTCGAGACTTGTTTTCTTTTTCCTTGACAGCAAATTTTAAAGTCAGTCAGTTCCTACAGAAATCAAAATGCATTGTGAAGGTAGAAATGTGATTAATTTCAGGGAGAAGTTAAGAAGTTATGAAGGAAATGAAGCTAGGTTATAATGAACCCTACAAGGTTAACAGCTCAATCCTCCAGACAATTTTGTCTTCTCAACAACCTTCTTGAATGCATTCTTGACTTCTTTGTTTCTCAGGCTGTACACCACAGGATTCAGCATGGGGATGACCATAGTATAGAACACAGATGCAATTTTATCTGTGTCCATGGAATGGTTGGAACTGGGCTGCAAATACATGAAAATAATTGTCCCATAAAAAATGGAGACTGCAGTGAGATGGGAAGCACATGTGGATAAAGCTTTTTGGGATCCCTGAGAAGAATGCATTTTCGAGATAGTGATAAATATAAATATATAAGAAATCATGGTAACCAGAAGAGCAAAAGATACATTAAAGCTTGACATAAAAAGAAGAATCAACTCACTAATATGTTTATCAGAACAAGAGAGAGCCATGACTGCTGGAAAATCACAGAAAAAGTGATGAACCACGTTGGACTTACAGAAAGAGACGTTGAAAGTGTTACAAATGTAAATAGAAGCATTCAGGAAACCATAGATGTAGGGGCCTATGACCAGGCGAGCACACATACTTGTTGTCATGGTGGTGGTGTAATGGAGAGGCTTACACACTGCTGCATAGCGGTCATAAGCCATAGAGGCTAAGAGGAAAATCTCCATAGTGGCCAAGGCTATGAAAAAGAATATCTGAGCAGCACAGGCATTGTAGGAGATGACCTTGTCTTGTATAAGGAACCCGGCAATGACCTTGGGAGTGATGGTTGTAGAGTAACACAAGTCCACAAAAGACAGGTTACTGAGGAAAAAATACATGGGAGTGTGGAGACGAGAGTCCAACATGATTAACACCATCATCCCCAGGTTTCCAGTCACAGTGATGAGGTAAATGAGGGTGAACAAGACAAACAGTGGGATCTGAAGATCTGCAGTGTTGGTTAGACCCACCAGAATAAAATGAGTCACCTTTGTAATATTCTCCATGTGACCTAGAAGATAATCTGAAAAGATGAGAAAAGGAAGGAACACTTGGTAAATATAAAATAAACATAGATTTTGCATGCACGTATTTCATTGTTTCCTCCTTTTTCATAGTCATTATTTTTTTGATTTTCTAATCTAGACCATTAAATCAGAATGAAAGAAATATTTAATGGACATCTTAATCTGTTATTCTGTTGCTTACAGAAATATCTTAGGCTGGGTGAATTGAAGAGAGTCATTTATTTGACTCATTATTTTGGACACATGGAAGGGCTAAATGAATCACAGGATAGTAGAAGGCAGGATCCTGAGAAAAGTAGCTGTCCACAAGTTTCCACTTGCTCTGGTCTCCTTCTTCTTATAAATGCCCCAGAGCCAATAATAGAGTTCCTGCCCAAATCAATTTATTACATCGAAAGATGTAATCATGGCTCATAATGAAGAGATTAAGTTTCCAGTTAATATCTTTTAAATACAATCAAATTCCAACATATGGATTTATGATGAGACATCACGTTATGACAGTGGGTGTAGTATTTATAGGGTTACAGACTTTGGAGGTTGAAAAATTTACACAGATTACATGCCATCTTCTTTCTTGCATAAATGGACAACCTGAGGTGCAGAAGTGAAGAAATAAGTTATAATTTGTTTAATATCACATACTTGCAATAGATTCAGTTTCCAAATCAGATCACTGGAATTAACAGTTAACTTTTTAAAAAAATTATGTTATTTAATTTTATTTATTCATTCTTTTTCTAATTTGACCTGAGAGAGACACACACACAGAAAGAGAGAGAGGAAAGGTGAGAAAACAAGCCACCAGGTCTGGGACTTGAACCATGATTGGCCATGTGGTGTCCATTGCCTTAACCACCATGCCACCTGCTGGTCCCCACAGCTGACTTTTATAGTGCTCATTCTAAGCCCTTCCATGTATGCTTAATCTGCTTAATTACCTCAATGAACTATGAAAATATTGAGAATTTTTGGCAAATTTATATAAATATCAAGTGACAGAGTCAAGTTTTGAACCCAGAAGCAGTGATTCACAAGACACATATTATGATCTGAACTTTAATTGAATTAAATTTAACTCAGTTTTCATTTATTAACTTATCCATTAGAGTAAGCTTAATGCTTGGGGCTGACAGTGGAGTAACTGAGTCGTTTATATGAACTATATGCAATGAGATAACAACACAGCACCAGTAGCTGCATATACAACCAGCAAAGACATGTTTTTAGAGAGAGATTTTTTGCTATAGGGCATGTGCTCTTACCAGAGAGACAAAAGACAGAAATTAGAAATCACCCCAAAGGGGGATTGCCACACTGCAATCCTTTCTCCAGTCTCCTTTTGGGATTTTGGGCACTCACGTACATGCACCCAGCATGAGTTTGAGGCCACCACGTCCAGGACTTGAACTGCAGTCAACCATGTGGTAGTCCAGCAATGCAACCGTTACTCCATCTGCTGGTCCTAGCAAAGAAAATTGTGAAGAGAGGGTAAAGCAGTGAACTCGGGCTCTAACAAGAGGTGTGAATGCATTCAAATAAGACTCACCACTTAGTACTGAGAGACACTACTCCTAATGTAACTTTTTTGAATCTCAGTTCAACCATCTTGAGATGCAGAGAGTAATAAAATATATTAAAAGGTATTACAGACTGACCTTGGTGGCACACACTCATGATGCTCAAGGCACATGGGAAGGTCCTAGGCTCAGGTCCTGAGGTCTTCCTGTACATTCAGGGCATGTGTGTGTGCCTATAATTCTAGCTGACTGAATCTGGGGAAAGATCATAATGTAAAGACCCTGTTGGGAGTTTTCATCCCTCTCTTCCTCTTTCTGTCTCTCTCTCTGTCATGGAAGAAATAAATTAATTAATAAATAATGTTGTCCAAAAAAGTTGTCATTAAGAATTAAAAGAAATTATATACAAAACCAGTTACCACAAAGCAGAGTTCAGCACAGGCTTTATGAGTGCTTGCTATGACATTCTAATTAGGATGGGATGATGGTCTATATCTTGGCTTGGAAAAGCTCTGGGGCATGACCCTGAAGGAGTGGGTGAGTAGGAAGCCTAGAAGTCCTTTGTTGGATCTGCTTTTTCTCACACGGTAGAAGAACACTCAGAGTATTTTTTTTTAATTGTTTCTCTTTATGGATCAACCATTCTAAGTGAGTATCCAAGGACGTTTAGTTTAAATTTCATGGCTTTCTATTTTTAAGAAGTTTCATTTTCTCTTTTTATTTACTTTTCTTAAAGACGGAGTCTCATTGTTCTCTTCCTCTAACCTTAGCTTCCTTGCCTAGACAACATACATGCGCCACTGTGCCTTATTCTATTTTAACATGGCCTCACTATGTTGCTTAGGTCAGTCTTGAGCTCACAGACCTCCAATGTCAACCTACCTGAGCTGTTGGGATTATGGTACATACCACTATTTCTGATCTCTATGTTGGACTGGTAATTTAATATATGCTTCCCATATATTCCCAGCTATCAGAATATTGATTTTCCTTTTTGAAAGCTCATTCCTCCTCTATCTACTCCTATTGTTAGATGATTCATGGGAATAGAATATTGAAAATATATGACTTGGAGATTTTCTTCTAGTGTAAAGATGTGTACTTGTAGATACTGGCTCTGTGAGATTGGTTTTTCATTTGTAGATTGAATTTGGAGAATTTGGCAGCATAATTTTCTGTAGCTATTTTTGCTAGCCGTTTTCTAGCAATTTTGTAACTTCACTTGATATTACTAGTCCCTAACAGTATATTTGTTTGCCAATTAACAGTATACATGATATGAAATCTAGAAATTTTATAAGCAATATTTTACATACACTTACTAGAGAATTATAGATTCAGATGCTAGTATAACTCACTTACTCTTTACAAGTTTATAAATCAGTACTCTTGACAATACTTTACAGAATAGGAAAGTGAGGATTTTACAAGTTATAATACTCCAGAAAATCACGTGTCTACTCTAAGGTAGATTCAAGGTTCAAATGTAGGTATGACTGAATTCACAACGTGTACTCTGAACTACCACATTGCTGAGTGTTCTAGAGGTAAAGATAGAGGAGAGATTATCTCGTAAAGAATAATACAATAGTGTAAGGATCTAAATAATTTTGTGAAGAACTTTCTGGAATCTAAAGAAACATCTGCACAAACTGGTTCAAATTCCATACAGTGACGGAGAAGTAAGTAAAGTAGTGAACAGGTAGTAAAGAAGATAAAATTACCAGTTACTCAATGAAAGCATTGTCTATAAAAGATTTTTGCCCATCCTCTTTAGGAATTAACTTCATGCTTTATGAGAATCATGAAACATCCTACTGGAAACAATATAAGATATTTTTAGGATTCCAATCCAACTACTTTAGAAAAATGTTCATGATATTATATCTTGAGCTCAAATAAAGCTCAGCAGTTGCAGTTGCCCTCATATTTTTACACTATTACACTTCTCAAAGAAAATGTATCTGAACTATATGAGCTTACCTTGTTTCTTGAGAAAAGGTACTGAGATCCTGAATTTTGCATGAGCAATCTAAAACTCTGCCACGGGATAACAAACAATTCTATCAGAAAAGATGTCTCTTAGACACAGATAAAAAAGTGACATAAAAAATGTCACTTATCTTATGCCAAGGTAAATATTTTTAAATTTGTGAAATAAACATATGTCAGAGAATCATGCAGTGCTATACTTTGACTCTGTAAAGTAAAACAGCTCAGTAAAGGCCGATTATTTTTAACCACACTCAATACAATTTTTATGCTGGGCATTTTTCTCTGTCTGTGATTGCAAATTCAGAAACTGTTGTTTGGACAAAGCCAACATATTTACTAGCAACCATTCCTATTCAGGTGAATAAATACATGACCAAAGGAACTCTGAACATAGTCTATTCCCTCTAAAATGTCAAATAGGAGAACAAGTTGGTATTTTAAAGGCGGTGGATGTGGGTAAGGAGGGAGTTCTAGGTATGGAAATCTCAAAGGAACCAGCCTCCAGTGAGGGCAATGGATTCTTATTCCCCTTGTTCAGGGAATAAGCAATTAAACTGCGTATGGGAACCTAGCTTAGTTTTCTGAAGAAGTACATAGCTGTATTTCCATTATTTGTCATAATTATTTTCCCTTTTTAGTTGAAAAAGTATAATTTATATACAGAATATTAAATGTATAATTTTGAGAATGTGGACAAATGTAAATGATCATGTAATCACCAGAACAATCAAGAACTACTCTAGGACCCAGCAATCCCCCTACAGGGTATCTATTCAAAGTGAATAAATTAGTGTGCTGAAGAACTATCTATACTCCTATGTTAATTATACTCCCATGTTACTTACAATAGCCATAGGCTAACATGTTTACATATCCATTTATGTACCCATCAATGAATGAGAGTATAAAACTGATGTGATACATGTATACAATGGGAGACTATTCAGGAATAAAACAGAAGAAAATCCTGTGACAATCCCTGGATGACATCATGTTAAGTAAAATAATTCAGAAAAGGAAATGGAAATACTCTCTAATATCACTATATGTGAAACCTAAAACAGATGCCCTCACGAGGATAGAGAATAGAATGGTAGTTCCTGAAGATGTGTATGATTAGGGGAGAGTAGAGATGGGAGATGTTGATCAAAGTATGTTAGATTGGAGCATGAGTACCCCAATTTTGAACATGACTCTGCTGCCATTTCCCTTTCCCTGTACCCTGACCCATACGTGTCTCCAAAAATTCCTCACCGAATACGTATCAACACTAGGTAAACACTGCCATCCTACCATGTACTCCTAACTAAATATTTATCACCTTCTGATGCAATTACAACTATTCATCCCATTATAACTGTCCCGCCAATTATAACTGCTCTTCCAGATAACTCAATTTTTTTGAATTTTGTTAACTGTTTTGACATAACTCAAGGCCTGTATTTTCTTAGGTGTGTAGTTTTTTTTTCCATTTCTCTGTTTTGCCTTTATGCAACTTCCTCCCTCCTGCTATAGGGCAGCAGGGTTTTGGAGTAACTTGAGTCCTCCGGAACTGCTAGCTTAATAAAGGCTCCTTTAATTTGGCTAAAACTTGATGTCCTCTTGGGAGCCAGCATTTAGAGAATAGCTATGTCGCTAGACTCCCACGTAGTTGAACGCGGTTCGCATCCTGGACCCGGTGGCTTAAAACTCACGCCAGACGCATGTGAGTGCGTGCCCAAGATCACGAGAGGAGAATGGAGGAGAAGGGATTGCGGCGTGACCATCCCCCCTGGGGGGTGATTTCTCGCTTTCTGTCTCTATGTCTCTCTCTGTCTGTTTGGCGAGCGCACGCGCCCTATAGCGAAAACCTCTCCAATAAAATAAATAAATAAATAAAACTAGAAGTCCTCTTATTATCACACTCATTTAAATATAACATCTGGAGGCCCCAGCGAGATTGAACCTAGTTGTACCAGGATGAGGCCTCCAGGGAGGGCGATCTCACCCACCCAGCTGCCCAACACTCAGGGTACTCTGGGGGAGGCACAAGCTGAGATGTTGCAGGGCCCTAGGGACACCTTTCTGGATCTTTGATAGCCAGACGAGGGACACCAACTGTTCCTCCCAGCCACAAAGTCTTGGTAAGAAACCCTCTGGAGTCTTTCCTCTTCTTTTCTCCTCTGTTTCTCCTTACTCTTCCTGATTAAGAATAGTCGATTCAGGAGTATGAGACTGGCACAGGAGGTACCGCTGAAGAGTATTTCAGGTCCAACTGGGTGCAGTTGAAGGAGCTTCTACTCAGATTCCACCAAGACATTGCTGGAATTGAGAGCTGGGCAGATATGTGTCTCTATTGGGGGTTTGAATCCTTCCTTAGATAGTGCCTGGCAATCTGGGTTGCTAGATCAGGGCTTTAAGTCCCGCCTTAGGTAGAAGCCTAGTAGTCTACGTTGCTAGATTGAGGGTTCAAGTCTGTCTTAGCCCTTAGGAATCTGGCATTTCACTAGATTGGGGGCTTGAGTCCCTCCTAACCATTGAGTATTTCACTTTATGAGTCCATTTTGTCACTACTGTCACTTTAAGGAATAATTCTTGGTGAGAGGGAATGTCTTGTTAGATTCTTACTTCAATGGTGAATGAATGACCATGTGACTGTGTTCATGACTCATGGCTTTGGCTACAGAGTCTGCGTGGGTCATCATCTGAGGTTCCATGGCAGCCTCATACAGTTTAGGACTGCCTTGGGCACGTGGGGATTCCATCTCTCCTTGTGTGCCCAGTCCTACCAGGTGTTTATACACAACAGCCAATTGTGAGGGGCACCAAAGTTTCCACGAGGGTTGCAGTCAGGCAAGTACCTATTTGTTCACCTCTTCGGAGGAGAGACCCCACCCTTTGACTTGCAGCATCATTGCAGGAAGAAAAACATGGGAATACCTGATTCTCTTGTATGTCAGGAAAGCCCTCGTGCCCTCACATACTGGGGACTTTCCTCCTTAAGCAAGTGAGAAAACATCCCCGAGGGAGGACACTAAGGCTTACCTCACTCATTTCTCTCACAGGTCAGAAGACTGCCTCTTATGTCAGTACTCTTGGTCTCGTTTTTAGAAGATCTACCCCTATCTTGGTTAGGTCCAAAACACTGACTCACTATTATCATTCATTTCTTTTGCCATCTCCTCCTCTTTTTGTCTGTCACTCAGAAGTAGCAGCACTGAGTTAGAGAATATTTTGAAAAGAGACCTACCCTCTTCTTGTTAGTCCACTTACATTTCTCTCTAGCTAAATACCTCTGTCTTTTCACTGGGGAACAGTGTCATTGTTTTAGGGATCTGAAGCTACGGAGTGCTTTTTAAACCTTTGCCAGAAGTGTGCAAGAAAGCCTATTTTAAGACAACTCCCATAGAGAAACATTAAGGTCAGAAGCCCATATAGTTCATTCTGGCCCCCAAACTCTTTTTGACCTCAGTCTCAGCAGTCTCAGCAGTCTGACTGCAGGCTCTAGACCATGCCACCTGAGTTAATAGCCTTAGACAATTCAAAATCTTTGCAGAGGCAGTTTCATGGCATAACCCCTTCTCCCCACAGAATTGTCCCTCTTAGTGCACTCACTCATGTGCACTCACAGCCCTTTCCTCCAGCCTGTGGCAGGAGATTGAACAAACCCCCAGGGGATCTTGGAAGTCACTATCATAGTTGCTAGGGTTGCATACTCTGAACTCCTTGTCATTGTGCTTTCCATTGTACTAGTCTTTTTGTTGGCCCTGGACTTGTATCAGTGGCCCCTAGCGACTGGAGTTGGTTCCAGAGATGTCTGTTAGCTTTGATTTACATGAGAAGCGTTGGGGTTTTCATTGCACTGTGGTGTTTTTAACTTGCAAGAAGCCCAGCATAACTCACCTGGAGTGTGGAGGTGAGGCTGGTGGAACACAGTGAGACTCATGGAGTCACACAATTGAGCATGCATCGCTGCACCAACGTGCTCTGCTTGCACCACCTGGCTCTGCATGCAACTGTAAGCTGTAGCAGCTCAAGCAGGGCTGAGGAAGTCCCTGAACTTAAATAACTGCAAGCAGCAAGCACACTCTCAGAATCCATACCTGCCTTCTGAACTCTGGAGTCGTTTTTTTTACCATAGGTGGACAAAATTGTTCCATTAAAAGCCCATTGAAATATATGCTTAAGCATTTCAGAAAGTCCTTTGAGGAAGGAGAAGACTATAGAACAAAGTTTCAAAGAATAAGCTAATGAACCTTTATAAATACAATAGCCCACCTTCAAAATAGGATGGTCAGCTGCTGGGTCATTTGATCCCGAGCTGGCTCTTGTATAAATGCCTCCATGTTGGTTACAAAATTGTTCCTTATAGACAGAAAACTATATTTTAGTAGTGGGCCTTACAGCTTCATGCCAAACAAGAATTCAAAGGTCTACAGGTTTTTAGTCACCCCCAGAAGAGTCTGACCTTGAACCCTCATAACCCAAATAAATAGATAACACCTGGGGAGGAAAGATGATCAGGAAGAACTGAGGCTGCTTCCTCGACCCCCTTCTTACCGCCACACACTCAAAGCAGATCCCAGGAGATGGGAAATCTGGGGAACATAAACTCCACCACCCTAGGGTAACTCCTGCCCCTAAGGGAGGCCCCCCAGCAAAAGACATCCTGTGGGTCTTCCTTTCTTGGTTTATGTCCCTTTCTCAACAAGCAATCTGCCAGCAGCTCCTGGTTACTCTCATGTTCAAAGAGAGAAATAGAATAAGAACACAGGCTTAAAAAACTATACTAGCACTGAGAGAGAGGTCTGGAAAAAACAAACAAACAAAGAAACGTATTCATTAGCTTGGCTATCATACACCTAGGCTTGTCTAGACACTCAATGTGTAGAGGCTGAGTAACAGAGTGATAAAGTTAAAAAGAAAAAGAAAGAAAAAGGAAACAAAGAGGAAAAGGACAAATAAGGAAAAGAAAAAACATAAAAAGAAAAAAATTGAAAAGCAGAAAATGAAAACAGACAAAAAGCAATATATGCACATGGCAGGGTGCACCTCAGATATGAAATGACTTCTAAAATTAACAAGAGAAAGAAGAAGTCATAGTTGAGAAGTGTTTTAATAATTAAAAAAAAATGAAGAAAAAAATTTAAGACAGAGCGAGAAACAGAAAGAGTGAGGACAGAGGTTTCCCTGCCTGTCTGAGCTTTGGGGTCTGGAAGATGAGGTTCACAGCAGAGATTCGATTGCTTTGGTCCCTGAACATGGCAGATATAAATGGCTTCTGTCTGAGCTTTGGGGTCCTGAATATGGAGTTCAGAGCAGCAATTTAGTTGCTTTGGTCCCTGAACACGGTAGGACACACCCTGCTTTATTCATTTAAAAAATATTTATTATTATTATTGTTATTATTTTAATTTACTAGGGAGCATGTAGACTCCCAAAAGAAAGAATGAAAGACAGGAGTGAGAAAGCACACCCTCCAGGGACTTGTAGGTGGCATGGTAGTTAAAACTCTGGACTCCCACATAGCCCACCACGGTTCAAATCCTGCACCTGGCGCTCTCTCTCTTTCTCTCTCTCTCTGTTGAGATATATGCCCTATGGCAAATTTAAAAAAAATTAACAATAATAAAATTAAATAAGTAATTCTGATGAAAACAAAAACAAAACAAAACAAAAAAGAAAGCACACCCCCCCATGGGGCATGGTCACACTACCATCCCTTCTCCTCTATTTTGCCCTCCTTTGGAATTTTAAGCACACAAGCAAAATGGGTGAAGCCACTGGGTCCAGAACTCAAATTGTGCAACTCATTGTGTGGGATCCAGCATTTTAACTACCATGCCCTTACTTATCTTTTGTGTTGATTTTTGGACCTCAAGTTTGTTTATTTCTTCTCTGATCCTCATTATTTTTGTCTTGTTGCTAACTTTAGTATTAGTTTATTCTTGTATTTCATTTACTTAAACTCAATTGTTAGATTATATATTTGAAATCTTTTTTTTTTTTGATGAAGGCACTTATTGCTATATCTCTCTTAAAAATTCCCATCTTAATTTCTTCCTTATACTAGTGAACATTCAGTACCATATCAGTAGCAACCAATTATCTTATATTTGTGTGATTTACAGTATTATTCTTCTTAATGATTTCTAGTTGCATTTTGCTATGGTCAGCAATGATATGGTTTCTAGTTTTAGAAATTTTCTAGATTTTTTTTTTTTGCCTAACAAATAGACTATCCTGGAGAATGATCCATGCTCTGATGAGAAGGATAACTATAGTTGGACACAGTGTTCTGTATTTGTGTTAGGTCCATTTGGGTCTATGGGTTTAATACTAATGTTTTGTTGATCTTCTGTTTATATGATCTACCCCATGCTGGCATTGGGATATTGAAATCTCTAGAATTTATTGTATAGGAGTTTATCTACCTTTTTAACTCTAGTAATAATTGTTTTGTATATTTGGGTAGTACCATGTGTATATATATTAACATTTTTTAATGAAGTTTATTATCTTCCAAGTCAGTATAGTTATTCCTGTTTATTTTTGAATTTCATTTGTGTGGAGTGTATTTTTCCATCAATTCACTTTTGGTCTATATGTGCCTTTACAGATCAAGTTTAATTTGTTTATTGAAAAGAAGAAACGACAAATCTTTTTATTTTTTTTCCCTTAGGTTTTTTTTTTTTTTTTTTTTTGCTATAGGGTGTGTGTGCTCGCTGGATTGACTAGGAGACAGAAAGCAAGAAATCATTCCTCAGGAGGGATGGCCATGCCGCGATCTCTACTCCATTCTCCACTTGGGATCTTGGGCATGCACGCACATTTGCCCAGCATGAGTTTAAGCTACCAGATCTGGGACTTCAACCATGGTTGACTACATGGGAGTCCAGTGACACAGTAATGATGCCAAATGGTAGTCCCAACTTATCTGAGATTTCTGTGACTTCCATTGTGTTTTCTGTGGGTGCTGCAGAATTATTGTTTTCCCTTGGGGGAGAGACATTTTATTGGCTGCACTCATATTTCTTATGCCTCTGCAATGGTGCCTTGTCATTTGGTGATTTATACATTACTTCCTAAATTACTCATGGTATTTCTGAGCGTTCAAAGGTGCGCTGGAGTATAAAATAGGTGATCTCTCTTCTGCTCTGCCTCCCTGTTTCTCACTAGCACCCTGCCCTGTTGTCACTAGTCCTGGGTGACCCAAAGTCCTCCCTCTTCCTAAAGAACATGTGTGCCTGAAACTGAGCTGCTGAGCTTCAACTCAGTAGCAAAGAAACAATCGCTCAGAGAGCATTGCAAACCAGGAGTTATCCAAAATACCAAAGTCTGAAGAGTTCAAGGGCGAGTGGGGGCTGACATGAGCCATGGGTCCTGTCCATCAGTCCCTTCAGTCTTAGGCAGCCTGACCTCTGGCAAGACCCTTCACTTGAACCAGTATCCATATGGGACAGAGAGGGGCATGAGTTTGTCTTAAAGTCCCAAGACACTAACCTGAAGTCCAAAGGCGAGTGGAGGAGTGGATGAGCCATGGATCCAAACTCGTAGGCGCTGCAGCCACAGGCAGCCTAACATCTGGTAAGGCACTTCACTCGAACAAGTATCCGTGTGGGGCAGGGAGGGACACAAGTTCATCTTAATGTCCCAAGACATTCTCTTCACTTATTAAAAAAAAAAAAAAAAAAAAAAAAAAAAAAAAAAAAAAAAATTGTAATTTTTGACACCATGGCTGAATCTGAAGAACATGATATTAAGTGAAATATTTCAGGACCAGAAAGACAATATCACATGATTGCATTCATATGTGGTGCCTGAAAGTTTTGATCTCATAGAATAGAGAATAGAATGATGGTTAAAAGAGGCTTCTGTGATTATGGTGACAGAAATGGGGTGATGTTGGTTAAGCATTGTATAATTGGGGACAGCATTTGGCATAATGGCTATGTTGCTGGACTCCCACCTAATTGACCATGGTTCAAGTCCTCGACCTCCTGGCTTTAACTTACATCAGGCACATGTGTGTGTGTGCCCAAGATCTTGAGAGGAAAATTGGAGGAGAACGGGATTATGGCGTGGCCATCCCCACTGGTGGATGATTTCTCACTTTCTGTCTCTCTGTCTCTTACTGTCTCTCTGGTGAGCACAAGCAACCTATAGCAAAAACATATCCACACTCCCCCCCCCCAAAAAAAAATAAATAAAACAACAGATTGTATAATTGCAATTAGGTAGGAAGAATATTTTTAAAAAATTGTTCAGGTTACTGTAAGATGGTGTGAATTTTACATTGCTGGATTCCCACATGGCCTACTATAGTTTGAGTCCCAAACCTTGAGGCTTAAAATTCACGCTCGGTGTAAGTGCGTGTATGCCCAAAATTCTGAGAAGAGAGGACAATGGAGGGGAAGGGATTTTTGCCTGGGAAGGATGAACACATTTGACCTATAGCAAAAATCTCTCTCAAAAAAATAAATAAATAAAAAGCTCAGCTCAGAGTAGGCAAATGCATCGACACAAAAGTAAATAGATGATTGGGGTTGGAGGCTGGAGGAGAGCAAATATATGAGGGGTTGGGTAAGAGAATGAGGAATGCCTACCAATGGTCACAGAGTTTCTCTGTTGTGTGATGAAATGCTTTAAAACATATTATACTGATGGCTGCACAACTCGGTAACCACACAAGGAACTATTGAATTGTGAACTTTTAAATGGGTAAATTGAATCCTGCATGTATTAAACTCAATAGTGTGTTTTAAGAAATAAAAAGAAAAGGAAGATGATTGGAAAATCAGGAGTCAAACTGTTAAACTAAAAGTACTTTTCAGTTTTCCAAAAGAGATTTTTGCTATAAGGTGTGTGCATTAGCCAGAGAGACAGAAAGTGAGGCCTTAGCCCTCTAGGGGGCAGGGCTGCACTGTAATCCCTTCTCCACTATCTTCTTAGGGTTTGAGGCACGCAGACTCACACTCCCTGCGTGAGTTTTAAGTCACCGGGTCTGGGACTCAAACTGTGGTTGACTATTGGGAGTCCAGCAATATAACCATTATGCCATCTGCTGGTCTCCTGAAAGTGCTCTTAATGACCAAATATAAAATAATTTTAGAAAAAAAAAGTATAGTATTGGACTATAACCAAACTATAAAACAAATACATGGGACCAACAGATGTCATGGTGTAATGATTATGTTGCTAGACAACCACATAGTCGACCATGGTTTGACTTCTAGACCCAGCATTTTTTTTTTTTTCTTCTTTTGGAGAGGTTTTTGCTATAGGGCACGTGCGCTCGCCAGACAGACAGAGACAGAGAGATAGAAAGTGAGAAATCACCCCCCAGAGGGGATGGCCACGCCACAATCCCTTCTCCTCCTTTCTCCTCTCGGGATCTTGGGCACGCACGCACACACGCCCGGCTTGAGTTTTAAGCCACCAGGTCCGGGATGCGAATCACGGTCGTCTGCGTGGGAGTCCAGTGACATAGCCATTACGCTAACTGCTGATCCCTATTGAGAGGTTTTTGCTACAGGGTACATGCACTCACCAGAAAGCCAGAGACAGAGAGACAGAAAGTGAAAAATCACCCCCCAGGGGGGACGGCTATGCTTCAATCCCTCTTCCTCAATTTTTCTCTCGGGATCTTGGGCATGCAGGCACATATGCCCACTGTGAATTTAAACCACCAGGTCCGGGACTTAAACTGCAATCGACTACATAGGAGTCCAGTGATGTAGCCATTACGCCAACTGTTGGTCCAGGAAGCTACATATATATATATATATATATATATATATATATATATATATATTTTTTTTTTTTTTTTGGAGAGATTTTCACTATAGGGCGTGTGCGCTCGCCAGACAGACAGAGAGAGACATAGAGACAGAAAGTGAGAAATCACCTCCCCCAGGGGTGATGGTCACACTGCAATCCCTTCTCCTCCATTCTCCTCTCAGGATCTTGGGCACGCACGTACACACGCCCGGCATGAGTTTTAAGCCACCGGGTCCGGGACGCGAACCGCGGTCGAGTTATGTGGGAGTACAGCGACGTAGCCATTACGCTAACTGCTGGTTCCCGGAAGCTACATATTTTTTTAAAATTTTTGTTTGAATCTGTTCTTATGTGGGAATGGTGTTCTAAATATATTTTTTTTAAATAGAAAACTTTAGACTGACATTTATTATGTTAGTCATTATTATTGTCCTCAAAATTATTTTATATTTTTTACTTTACAAACCTAGCCTGTAAAGTAATTGTGTCTAACAATACAGACCTAGCCCATGAAGTCTAGGATTGTCTAACTACTAACAACTAACAACTTTTCAAACACTGGTAATGTATGTTGTGATGTACAAACAAAAAATAAGCTATATGTATATATACATTTATATATGCATGTATATTTATACACATGCATTTTTATTTAATATTCACAATGATATTATAAGGTAAGTAGTTGTATTATTTTCCTTTAGCATTAAGAGAACTGAGAATTTGAGAAGTTATATAAAGTAAATGTCTATAACTATCCAATAGTATGATGAAGATTTTAGGTGCAAGATACAAATCCAACCGTGACCACATCAAAGTCTGTTCATTTAGTTACTTTACTGTCCACACCGATCAATGTGCTAGTGAAAGTAAGAGATTATGGAGAAAAAATTTATGGTGCAGTATGGACATTGTTAATTCAATTCCAACACTTCCACAGTTGAGATAAGATTATTTTACTTTATTCAGCTTTTTTTATTTTATCATCAAAGGCCAACATATAGTTAATCAGAAGATATTAACACCTACTCAATCAGAACACACATGTCCAATTTTTTTCCCTCTCTCTTGTAGGAAGGCATCATGATGGTGTTTCGGAAATATCACTGAAACTCCCCATTAAAGTAAGTCTTGTGTTTTAGTCCACTTTCAATTCAATGTTTTAGCAAAATGTTCAAAACATTTATTTCTGTGAATGAATAGTTGATAGTACTTATACTTGCCCCACAGCTTTTCCATAAATTGCACTTGAAAAAAGTATGTATAAAGTATGGAAGGTTACCTTGATTCTGGAAAAAGAGAGACCTTTAATCTTGGATAATGAAAATTATCCAAGAAATTTTTAAAATACACCCATAAAAGAATGCATAAATATCAGGACCGGCAGTTAGTGTAATGGCTATGTTGCTGGACTCCCACGTAGTTGACTGTGGTTCGAGTCCTAGACCCGTTGGCTTAAACTCATGCTGGGCATGTGTGTGTGTGTGCCCGGGATCCCGAGAGGAGAATAGAGGAGAAGGGATTGCGGTGTGGCCATCCCCCCCGGGGGGTGATTTCTCGCTTTGTCTCCCTGTCTCTCTGTCTCTCTCTCTCTGTCTGGTGAGTGCACACACCCTATAGCAAAAACCTCTCCAAAAAAAAAAAAAAGAATGCAAAAATATTGTGGGAGATATTCTCTATCAGATACTGGTAAAAGGTTCCATAGTGTCTAAGGTAAATAAAGATGAGGGAGCGAGAACATGGAATCAGGAATGGTGATCAAGTCCCGAATCCATCATTTATCTTTGTCTAATCGGAAGAGGTCACTTACTCCCCTTGTTTATAAAATAAATAGTAAAGTGGTCTTTCCTATGTAATTCACAGAATTGTGTCTGTGAACAGCAAATGAGGAAAGCTTTATAAAACATCTCCCTAAAGGATTAACATTTTCAACTCAATCAGTATAATTTTTATATGAGATTATTTACCCTCTGTTTGGTGCTTCATTGAAAATCCTCAGGTAGGAGTTGGGTGGGTTGGGAACTGGGGGTTAAAGGAAAGACCTACATGCACTAACAACTACCAATATCCAGATGAATAAATTATGACGAAAAGGCTTAGCACATAGTCTGGTCCATCTGAAATGATGTCACACTGAGTTTATTGGGATTTAAGGGGCTGATGTATGGTAGACAGGAGAGAATTATGGCGATGTGGAGCTCTCTGAGAAAGTCTCCCAGGAGGGCATCTACAGCAAAGCAATTAAACTGCCTACAGGGATCTTGTTGGATATGATAAAGATACATATTTTTTTATGGTAGGGTTCTGAAGAGAAACAATAGTATAAACACTGTCACCACCTTGATCTCAGACTTCTTCCCTCCAGAACTGTAAGAAGATAAATTTCTGTTGTGTAAGCCACAAAGTCTGTGGTACTTTGTTACAACAAATCTAGGAAACTTCAATCACTTTGTATCAATAAAACATACAAAATGAATATGTGTGTGTGTATACAAATTGCGTAGCCACTACCATAATTATACAAAAGATATCTCTCATCCTAGAAAAACCCCTGAGATTCTTGTAGTCTTGTAGTCAATGCTTTCTTCTACCTATGACTTGGCAAGCACTTAACTGTTTTCTTTCTACACAGTTATGACTACAAGAATTTACTTTCAATAGAATCTTACAATCTTACTATACATAGACTGTGAGTATGGTTCCTTTTATTTATTATGCATTTTGAGATCCATCAATTTTTTTTCTTTTTTTTTGCAGGAATAGAGATTTTAAATTTATTTGAATAAGTACATAGGAATTAGATTCTTGTGTCATATGGCAAATATATGTTTAACAGAATGGAATTGGCTGAACTGCTTTTCTCTTTTCTCTCTCTTTTTTTTTTTTTTTTTGGAGAGGTTTTTGCTATAGGGTGCGTGCGCTCGCCAGACAGACCGAGAGAGACAGAGAGATAGAAAGCGAGAAATCACCCCCCAGGGGGAATGGCCACACCGCAATCCCTTCTCCTCCATTCTCCTCTCGGGATCTTGGGCACGCACGCACACGCGCCCGGCGTGAGTTTAAGCCACCGGGTCCGGGACTCGAACCACGGTCGACTACGTGGGAGTCCAGCGACATAGCCATTACGCTAACTGCTGGTCCCTGAACTGCTTTTGAAGTGGTGCTATCACTTTGCATGTGTACCATAAATGTATTTTAACTACTTTATGTTTTTCTAGCATTTGTCACTACAAGGTTTTAAATTTTTTTTTTTACTTTTAATTCATGCTCATCTCTTGCTCTTTCTTTAATTTTTAAATTATGAATTATACATTAAATTGCTATACATCATTTAGATTGTGAAGAGACTTTACCCAGCATGATATACACTTCAGTGCAGCCCAATTGAGACTATTATGCACATACTCATTAACAGATAAGAAACCTTATCTCTGTGTCCACAAGTATCTTATCTTTCTATTTTACCCCCATATTTCCTTTCCTATGCTCTTCCCCTCCCCCACTCTCTTTCTGCTTTGTCTCTAGTATCCATTACAATTTTTCTTTTTTTTTTTTTTTTTTGGAGAGGTTTTTCGCTATAGGGCGCGTGCGCTCGCCAGACAGACAGAGAGAGACATAGAGACAGAAAGCAAGAAATCACCCCCCAGGGGGGATGGTCACGCCGCAATCCCTTCTCCTCCATTCTCCTCTCGGGATCTTGGGCACGCACGCACACGTGCCCGGTGTGAGTTTAAGCCACCGGGTCCAGGACGCGAACCGCGGTCGACTACGTGGGAGTCCAGCGACATAGCCATTATGCTAACTGCTGGTTTCCTCCATTACAATTTTTGATGCTTTTATGTTCTCCAGTCTTTCAGTCTGTACCATAGAGTGCAGACAGTTGGTATATGTTAAGTGGAGACATACAATGTCTCTCTTTCCTAGCCTGACTTACTTCACTTAGCAGCAAGTCTTCCATATTTGTCTACTTTCTATCAAATTCCAGGGCCTTGTTGTTTTTTATGGTTGAATAGTATTCCATGGAGTATATGTGCCACAAGTTTTCAATCCATTCATCTCTTTCAGACATTTGGGTTTGTTCAATGTCTTAGCAATTGTGAAGAGTGCCACAATAAATATCGATGTGCAAGCATTTTTCCGATTATTTCTTCTGTCCTTTCAGTAGATATCCAGGAGTGGAATTGCTGGATCAGATGGTAGTTCTACTTGAAGGTCTTTGAGGAACCTCCATATCATTCTCCAAAGTGACTGGACCAGTTTACATTCTCACTGCCTGAATATCCAAGAAGGGATGGGCAAGCCATAATAATTTCTTCTCCTTTATTTTCGTGTGCACACTTACCTGGCATGTTTCAAGCCACCAGGTCTGAGACTAGAACTGCATTCAGCAAATGGAAGTTCAGCACTTTAACTACTAGCACCTGCTGGTCTAACTCAGTACATTTTTTAAATAGTGTGAGATGTTTATGGTCATATACAAATACATTACTGTTATTGTTTTATACTAAAATGAGTTTATTTTGGGGGAAAATTTTTCTGTGTCTATGTAGGTTCTACAAAACAATAGGGTCAGAAACAATTTTAAATTACGTAGGATGCAGCAATAATTTGTCTCTATCAAATGAGACCCCAAGGAACATACTTTCATTTAAAAGTTCATAATTTTTTTCTCTACTTTGTGTTTTAAGACTAGTAATATAACTAAAGAAAGAAACACAATTAATACACAATTATTACACAAATTATTATAAATTGTTTTAATAAAAACTACTCATACTTAACTTTCCTCTGACAAATTTCTCATTTATATGTACTTCTAAACATACATATTTTGTGCTCTTTTACACATATGCTTGCATTGACATAGGTAGAAAAATATAGGGGGCAAGTGAATAAATCAAGTGTCATTTTAAAATATTTTGACAACAAGACCCCAACATACATGCATCATCATGAAGATAATAAATTTCTAGACTTGTTTTCTATTTCCTTGGCAGGAAATTTTAAAGTCAGTCAGTTCCCACAGAAATCAAAACGCATTGTGAAGGTAGAAATGTGATTAATTTCAGGGAGAAATTATGAAGGAAATGAAGCTAGGTTATAATGAACCCTACAAGGTTAACAGCTCAATCCTCCAGACAATTTTGTCTTCTCAACAACCTTCTTGAATGCATTCTTGACTTCTTTGTTTCTCAGGCTATACACCACAGGATTCAGCATGGGGATGACCATAGTATAGAACACAGATGCAATTTTATCTGTGTCCATGGAATGGTTGGAACTGGGCTGCAAATACATGAAAATAATTGTCCCATAAAAAATGGAGACTGCAGTGAGATGGGATGCACATGTGGATAAAGCTTTTTGGTGTCCCCGAGCAGAATGCATTTTCGAGATGGTGATAAATATAAATAGATAGGAAATCATGATAACCAGAAGAGCAAAAGATACATTAAAGCTTGACATAAAAAGAAGAATAAACTCACTAGTATGTTTATCAGAGCAAGAGAGAGCCATGACTGCAGGAAAATCACAGAAAAAGTGATGAACCACATTGGACTTGCAGAAAGAGAGGTTGAATGTGTTTCGAATGTAAATGGAGGCAGTCAGGAAACCGTAGATGTAGGGGCCTATGACCAGGCGAGCACACATACTTGTCGTCATGGTGGTGGTGTAATGGAGAGGCTTACACACTGCTGCGTAGCGGTCATAAGCCATAGAGGCTAAGAGGAAATTCTCCATAGTGGCCAAGGCTATGAAAAAGAATATCTGAGCAGCACAGGCATTGTAGGAGATGACCTTGTCTTGTATAAGGAACCCAGCAATGACCTTGGGAGTGATGGTTGTAGAGTAACACAAGTCCACAAAAGACAGGTTACTGAGTAAAAAATACATGGGAGTGTGGAGACGAGAGTCCAACATGATTAACACCATCATCCCCAGGTTTCCAGTCACAGTGATGAGGTAAATGAGGGTGAACAAGACAAAGAGTGGAATCTGAAGATCTGCAGTGTCAGTTAGACCCACCAGGATAAAATGGGTTACCTTTGTAGTATTCTCCATATGACCTACAAGATTATCTGAAAAGTTGAGAAAAGAAAGGAGCACTTGGTAAATATAAAATAAACCTAAATAGATTTTGCATGCACAAACGTGCACGTATTTTATTGTTTCCTCATTTTTCCATAGTCATTACTTGTTTTGATTCTCTAATCTAGATCATTAATCAGAATGAAAGAAATATTTAATGGACATCTTAATCTGTTATTCTGTTGCTTACAGAAATATCTAAGGCTGGGTGAATGGAAGAGAGTAGTTTACTTGACTCATTATTTTGGACACATGGAAGGGTTAATGAATCACATGATGGTAGAAGGCAGGACCTTGAGAAGAGTAGCTGTCCACAAGTTTCCACCTGCTCTGGTCTCCTTCTTCTTATAAACACACCAGAGCCAATAATAGAGTTCCTGCACTAATCAATTTATTACATGGAAAGATCTAATCATGGTTCACAATGAAGGGATTAAGTTTCCAGTTAATACAGTTTAAATATAATCAAATTCGAACATAAGGATTTTTAATGAGACATCACCGTATGACAGTGGGTGTAGTATTTATAGGGTTACAGACTTTGGAGGTTGAAAAATTGACACAGATTACATGCACATCTTCTTTCTTGCATAAATGGGCAACCTGAGGTGCAGAAGTGAAGAAATAAGTTATGATTTGTTTAATGTCACATAATTGCTGTAAATTCAACTTACAAATCAGATCACCGGAATTAACAGCTAACTTAAAAAAATATATTTTATTTAATTTTAATTTTTTTTTTTTTCTGATTTGACTAGAGAGAGACACACCCACAGAAAGAGTGGGAAAGTGAGAAAGCAAGCCACCAGGTCTGGGACTTGAACCATGGTTGGTCATGTGGGAGTGTCCATTTCCTCAACCATCATGCCACCTGCTGGTCCCCACAGGCAACTTTTATAGTGTTCATTGTCAGCACTTCCATGCATTCTTAATCTGTTTAATTATCTCAATGACCTATAAAAATATTGAGAATTTTTTGCAAATTTATATAAATATCAAGGGTCAGAGTCAAGTTTTTAACCCATAAGCAGTGATTTACAAGACTCATATTATTATCTGAACTTTAATTGAATTAAATTTAACTCAGTTTTCATTTATTAACTTATCCATTAGAGTAAGCTTAATGCTTGGAGCTGACAGTGGAGTAACTGAGTCGTTTATATAAACTATATGCAATGAGATAACAGCACAGCAGCAGTAGCTGCATATACAACCAGCAAAGACATTTTTTTTTTTAGAGAGAGATTTTTTTGCTATAGGACATGTGCTCTTAACAGAGACAAAAGACAGAAATTAGAAATCACCCCAAAGGGGGATTGCCGCATTGCAATCCCTTCGCCAGTCTCCTTTTGGGATTTTGGGCACTCACATACACGCACCCGGCATGAGTTTGAGGCCACCAGGTCCAGGACCTGAACTGCCCTCAACCATGTGGTAGTCCAGCAATGCAACCGTTACTCCATCTGCTGGTCCTAGCAAAGAAAATTGTGAAGAGAGGGTAAAGCAGTGAACTTGGGCTCTAACAAGGGGTGTGAATGCGTTCAAATAAGACTCACCACTTAGTACAGAGAGACACTACTCCTAATGTAATTTTTTGAATCTCAGTTCAACCATCTTGAGGTGCAGAGAGTAATAAAATATATTAAAAGGTATTATAGACTGACCTTGTTGGCACATACTCATGATGCTGAAGGCACATGGGAAGGTCCTAGGTTCAGGTCCTGAGGTCTTCTTGTACATTCAGGGCATGTGTGTGTGCCTATAATTCTGGCTGACTGAACCTGGGGATAGATCATAATGTAAAGACCCTGTTGGGAGTTTTCATCCCTCTCTGTCTCTTTCTGTCTCTCTCTCTGTCATGGAAGAAATAAATAAATTAATAAATAATGTTTTACAAAGGAGTTGTCATTAAGAATTAAAAGAAATTATATACA
Source organism: Tupaia tana (assembly GCA_026018925.1). Lineage (NCBI taxonomy): Eukaryota > Metazoa > Chordata > Mammalia > Scandentia > Tupaiidae > Tupaia > Tupaia tana. Next base: position 51,938,065 of record JAKSZU010000012.1, read on the forward strand.
AAACCAGTTACCACAAAGCAGAGTTCAGCACAGGCTTTATGAGTGCTTGCTATGACATTCTAATTAGGATGGGATGATGGTCTATATCTTGGCTTGGAAAAGCTCTGGGGCATGACCCTGAAGGAGTGGGTGAGTAGCAAGCCTAGAAGTCCTTTGTTGGATCTGCTTTTTCTCACATGGTAGAAGAACACTCAGTGTATTTTTTTAAAATTGTTTCTCTTTATGGATCAGCCATTCTAAGTGAGTATCCAAGGACGTTTAGTTTAATTTTCATGGCTTTCTATTTTTAAGAAGTTTCATTTTCTTTTTATTTACTTTTCTTAAAGATGGAGTCTCATTGTTCTCTTCCTCTAACCTTAGCCTCCTAGCCTAGACAACATACATGCACCACTGTGCCTTATTCTATTTTAACATGGCCTCACTATGTTGCTTAGGTCAGCCTTGAGCTCACAGACCTCCAACTTCAACCCACCTGATCTGTTGGGATTATGGTACATACCACTATTTCTGATCTCTATGTTGGACTGGTAATTTAATATATGCTTCCCATGTAATCCCAGCTATCAGAATATTGATTTTCCTTTTTGAAAACTCATTCCTCCTCTATCTACTCCTATTGTTAGATGATTCATGGGAATAGAATATTGAAAATATATGACTTGGAGATTTTCTTCTAGTGTAAAGATGTGTACTTGTGGATACTGGCTCTGTGAGATTGGTTTTTCATTTGTAAATTGAATTTGGAGAATTTGGCAGGATAATTTTCTGTAGCTATTTTTGCTAGCCCTTTTCTAGCAATTTTGCAACTTCACTTGATATTACTAGTCCCTTACAGTATATTCGTTTGCCAATTAACAGTATACATGATATGAAATCTAGAAATTTTATAAGCAATATTTTGCATACACTTACTAGAGAATTATAGATTCAGATGCTAATATAGTTCACTCACTCTTTACAACTTTATAAATCAGTACTATTGACAATACTTTACAGAATAGGAAAGTGAGGATTTTACAAGTCATAATATTTACATGTCTACTCTAAGGTATATTCAAGGTTCAAATGTAGGTATGACTGACTTCACAACGTGTACTCTGAACTACGACATTGCTGAGGTAAAGATAGAGATTATCTAGAGGTAAAGATAGAGATTATCTCGGAAAAAATAATATAATAGTGTAAGGGTCTAAATAATTTTGTGAGGAACTTTCTGGAATCTAAAGAAATATCTGCACAAACTGGTCCAATTTCCGTATAGTAACGGAGAAGTAAGTAATGTAGTGAACAGGTAGTAAAGAAGATAAAATTACCAGTTACTCAATGAAAGCATTGTCTATAATAGATTTTTGTCCATGCTCTTTAGGAATTAACTTCATGCTTTATGAGAATCATGAAACATCCTACTGGAAACAACATAGTATATTTTTAGGACTCCAATCCAACTCTTTTAGAAAAACATTCATGACATCATATCTTGAGCTCAAATAAAGCTCAGCAGTTGCAGCTTCCCTAGTATTTTTACATTATTACACTTCTCACAGAAAATGTATGTAATATATACCAGCTTACCTTGCTTCTTGAGAAAAGATACTGAGATCCTGAATTTTGAATGAGCAATCTGAAACTCTTCCACAGGATAACCAGTAATTCTATTAGAGAAGATCTCTCTTAGACACAGATAAAAAAGTGACATAAAATTTACTTATTCTATGCCAATCTAAATAATTTTAATTTGTGAAATAAACATATTATTAAGGCTCCAACATATGTCAGAGAATTATGCAGAACTATAGTTTGAAAAGTAAGATAAGGTCTATAAAACAGCTCAGTAAAGGCCTATTATTTCAACCACATTCAATACAATTTTTATGTTGGGCATTTTTCTCTGTCATTGATTGCAAATTCAGAAGATGTGGTTTGGGACAAAACCAACATATGTACTACCAACCATTTATATTCAGCTGAACAAATAAATGACCAAAGGAACTCTGAACGTGGTCTATTCCCTCTAAAATGTCAAACAGGAGAACAATTTGGTATTTTAAAGGTGGTGGATGTGGATAAGGAGGGAGTTCTAGATCTGGAAATCTCAAAGGAACCACCCTCTCGTGAGGACAATGGATTCTTACTCCCGTTGTTCAGGGAATAAGCAATTAAACTGCGTTTGGGAACATAACTTAGTTTTCTGAATAAGTACATAGCTGTATTTCCATCATTTGTCATAATTTTTTTCCTTTTTAAGTTAAAAAAGTATAATTTATATACAGATTTTTAGTGTATAATTTTGAGAATTTGGACAAGTGTAAATGATCATGCAATCACCACAACAATCAAGAACTACTCTAGGACCCAGCAATCCCCCTGTAGGGTATCTATTCAAAGTGAATAAAATGAGTGTGTTGAAGAACTATCTATACTCCCATGTTAATTATACTCCCATGTTACTTACAATAGCCATAGGTTAACATCATGTTTACATATCCATTTATGTACCCATCAATGAATGAGAGGATCAAACTGATGTGATACATGTATACAATGGGAGACTATTCAGGCATAAAGCAGAAGAAAATCCTGTGACAACACTGATGTCTCTGGAGGACATCATGTTAAGTAAATTAATTCAGACAGGGAAATGGACATACTCTCTAATATCACTATATGTGAAACCAAAAACAGTTGCCCTCATGAGGATAGAGAATAGAATGATAGTTACCGAAGATGCGTATGATTAGGGGAGAATAGAGATGGGGAGATGTTGATCAAAGTATGTTAGATTGAAGCATGAGTACCCCAATTTTGAATATGACTCTGCTGCCATTTCCCTTTCCCCGTACCCTTACCCATGTGTGTCTTCTAAAAATTCCTCACTGAATACTTATCCACACTAGATAAACACTGCCGTCCAATCATATCCTCCTAACTAAATATTTATCACCAGCTGATGCAGTCAATTTTAACTACTCATCCCATTATAACTGTCCAGCCAATTATAACTGTCCTTCCTGATAACTTACTTTTTTAGCTTTTGTTAACTGTTTCACAAAACTCAAGGTCTGAACTTTCTTAGATATGCAGATCTTTCCCTTTGTGGTTTCTGCCTTTATAAAACTTCCTCCCTCCTGCTTTGGGGTTGCAGGGTTTTGGAGTAACTTGAGTTTTCCTGGAGCTGCTAGCTTAATAAAGGCACCTTTGATTTGGCTAAAACGAGATGTCCTCTTACTCTTGCATTGATTTACATACTACATTTGGAGGCCCCAGTGAGATTGAACCTACTTGTACCTGGATGAGGCCTCCAGGGAGGGCAGCTTCACCCACACAGCTGCCCAACCTTCAGGGTTCCCTGGGGGCAGAGGTAGGTGCCAACTGAGATATTCTAGGGCCCTAGAGACACCTTTCTGGGTCTTTGGTAGCTGGACGGGGAACACTCACTGCTCCTTCCAACCACAGGGTCTTGGTAAAAAACCTTCTGGAGTCTTTCCTCTTCTTTTCTCTTTTGTTTCTTCTTACTCTTTCCGATTAAGACTAGTGGACTGGGGAGTATGAGACTGGCACAGGAGGTACCCCTGATGAGTATATCAGGGCCAACTGGGTGCAGTTGAAGGAGCCTCTATTCAGATTCCACCACGATATTGCTGGAATTGAGAGTTGGAAAGATACCTGCCTAGATTGGGGGTTTGAGTCATTCCTTAGAGAGTGCCTTGCAATCTGGGTTGCTACATTGGGGTTTTAAGTCCCTCCTTAGGTAGAAGTTTAGTGGCCTAAGTAGCTAAATTGAGGGTTCAAGTCAGTCTTAGGCCTTAGGAAGCTTGCATTTTCACCAGATTGGGGGTTTATGTCCCTCCTAACAATTGTGTATTTCACTTTATGAGTCTATTCTGTCACTACTGTCTCCTTAAGTGGCAGAACCCATGCAGTTAACACAGGCAGAAGATGGGGAGCTGCCTCTCATGTCTAAGCAAGACTTGGCTGAGAAGAAGCTGCAAACAAGGAGGCAGCCACAAGCTCAACATGTCAACCATTTTGCTGTACTGGGTTGTTCTTTCAATCTCTCTGCCATGGGCTTTATTGTCGTTATAGTACCCTGGTACCCCATAAAGGTAAAATAACACCCCCAGCCTTACTATAACTTTTACAATAATCCTGAAGGCATGCAGTTCCCTAAGGCGTTGGTGGCAGCAAATGGGAATTACTCCCATTAGACTCACCCCACCTGAAAAATGTTAATAAAGAGTGCTGAATTCACTTCTCCTACTGGGGATTACATAGATAAGCATTAGAAAGGTTTGGGTTAAAGCTACTAAATTTGTGAAACAATTTCAGTAGCTGGGAGGGGCTCAGGGACTCATCCATTAGGTACTGTTACCCCAAACAAAGACCATGGGTCACCTTTGATCTCAGGACAAGGAAAGATTGCCGCTTCCTGAGCCATAGTCATTTTATAGAACAACACATAGAGGGTACAAGGACACAATAACCTTTAGGTCAGTTATTAAACTGCTTATCCCAGAGATAATATAGGCATTCCACTTTAGCATGTATTAACCTTGTCTTTACTTAACCAGACAAAATTTCTATCTAGGCCTTTATAACCGGCAATCCTCTGCCACCCTAGACTGAGGCTAAAGTTCTCAAGCCGGCTTGGGGCTCAAGTTCTCAAGCTGATCTGAGGCTGAAGTTCTCAAGCTGGCCAGGGACTGAAGTCATCAAGATTCCTTGGAGCCCCCTTGTCCAGAAGATTTTTCCCAGTAATCAAGATCTAAAGAGAGAATCCCCAGACAAATGGACTCCCTTTGTTCTGAGGATTATGACAGTTTATACCTAAACAAAACAGACATCATGTTTTATGATTATTGTTCCTATGCTCTGAATACTTTACTTTTTAGAGTAAAATCTTTTACTTCCCCTCACTCCTCCTACTTCTGTAAAACTCCCTCAATAATAAATATGTATTTCTCCTAGCCATCATGGCTGCAGTCTTGAGCTTCCTCTGACTGTAGTCAGCTGAGAACATGCTGAAGGGCATCGAGGTCTCAGTCTGATTCCCTCCTGCCTGCGTCACCTTCCTGTGTATGAGCGGCAACCCACCCAGGCTGGAGCAGGTCTCCGGCATTTAAGGAATATTTCTTGGTGAGAGAGAATGTCTAGTTAACTTCTTGTATGAATGGTGAATGAGTGGCCATGCGACTGTGTTCATGACTCTTGGCTTTGGCTACAGAGTCTGAGTGGGTCCTCATCTGAGGTTCCATGGTAACCTCATATAGCTTAGGGTTGCCTTGGGCACTAGAGAATTCCATCCCTCCTTGTGTGTCCAGTCCTACCAGGTGTTTATACCTGACAGCCAATAGTGAGGGGCACCTAAGTTTCCATAAGGGATGCGATCAGGAACACACCTTTTGGCCACCTCTTTGGAGGAGAGACCCCACCTTTTGTTTGTCTTGTAGCATCATTGCAGGAGGGAAAACATGGGGATACTTGATTCTCTTGTATGTCAGAAAGGCCCCCCTGCCCTCACACACTGGGCACTTTCTTCCTGAAGGAAGTCCAGAAAACTTCTGTGAGGGGGACACTAAGGCTTACCTCACTCATTTCTCTCATAGGTCAGAAAACTGCCTCTTTTGTCAGTATTCTTGGTCTGGTTGTTTAGGAGATCTACCCCTATCTTGGTTAGGTCCAAACACTGACTCTCTTTTCATTGATTTCTTTTGTCATCTCCCCCTCTTTTTGTCTGTAGCTCAGTAGTAGTTCAGAAGTAACATCACTGAGCTAGAGAATATTTTGAAATATTCTCTTGCTAGTCCACCTACATTTCTCTCAAGCTAAATACCTATGTCGTTTCACTGGGGAACAGTGTCATTTCTTTAGGGATTCGAAGCTAGGGAGTACTATTTAAACCCTTGCCAGAAGTGTGCAAGAAAGCCTATTTCAAGTCAAATCCCATAGTGAAATATAAATATCAGAAGCCCATGGGACCAGCAGTTAGCGTAATGGTTATGTCGCTGGATTCCCACGTAGTCCACTGTGGTTTGCATCCCAGACCCGGTGGCTTAAAACTCATGCCGGGCGCGTGTGCATGCGTGCCCAAGATCCAGAGAGAAGAATGGAGGAGAAGGGATTGTGGCATGGCCATCCTCCTGGGGGGTGATTTCTCGCTTTCTATCTCTCTGGCTCTCTCTTTCTGGTGAGCGCACATGCCCTATATCAAAAACCTCTCAAAAAAAAAAAAAAAAAAAATCAGAAGCCCATATAGTTCATTCTGGCCCCTAAACTCCTTTTGACCTCAGTCACAGCAGTCTCATCAGTCTGGCTGCAGGCTCTAGACCATGCCACCTGAGAGTTAAAAGCCTTTGACAATTCAGAATCTTTGTAGAGGCAGATTCATGGCATAACCCCTTCTCCCCACAGAATTAGCCCTCTTAGTGCACTCACTCATGTGCACTCACAGCCCTTTCCTCCAGCCTGTGGCAGGAGATTGAACAAACCCCCAGGGGATCTTGGAAGTCATTCTCATGGTTGCTAGATTTGCATACTCTGAACTCCTTGTCATTGTGCTTTCCATTGTACTACTCCTTTTATTGGGCCTGGACTTACATCAGTGGCCCCTAGCGACTGGAGTTGGTTCCAGAGATTTCTCTTAGCTTTGATTTACTTGAGAAGCATTGGGGTTTTTGTTGCGCTGCGGTGTTTTTAACTTGCAAGAAGCCCAGCATAACTCACCTGGAGTGTGGAGGTGAGGCTGGTGGAGCACACTGGGACTCATGGAGTCACACAACTGAGTGTGCATCACTGCAGCACTCAGCTCTGCTTGCACCACCTGGCTCTGCATGCAAGTGTAAGCTGTAGCAGCTCAGGAGGGCTGATCAAGTCCTTGAACTTAAATAACTACAGGGAGCAGGCGCATGCTCAGAATCCATACCTGTCTTCCAGAAATATGGAGTCATTTTTTTTTTAACTATTTGTGGACAAAATAGTTCCTTGAAGTATATGCTTAAGCATGTCAGAAAGTCCTTTGAGGAAGGAGAAGACTATAGAACAAAGTTATCAAAGAATAAGCTAAAGAACCATTGTAAATAAGATGGCCCACCTTCAAAATAGGATGGCCAGCTGCTGGGTCATTTGATCCTGAGCTGGCTCTTGTATAAATGCCTCCATGTTGGTTACAAAATTGTTCCTTACAGACAGAAACCTGCATCCTAGTAGTGGGCCCTACAGCTTCATGACAAACAAGAGACATGGGTTTTCAGTCACCCCCAGAAGAGTCTGACCTTGAACCCTCTTATATCCCAAATAGACAACACCTGGGGAGGAAAGATGACGATCAGGAAGCTCTGAGGCTGCTCCCTCGGCCCCCTTCTTACTGCCACACACTCAAAGCAGATCCTAGGAGATGGGAAATATGGGGGACATGGATTCCACCACCCTAGGGTCACTCCTTCCCCTAAGGGAGGCCCCCCAGCAAAAAGACATCCTGGGAGTCTTCCTTTCTTGGTTTATGTCCCTTTCTCAACAAGCGATCTGCCAGCAGCTCCCGGTTACTCTCTTCATGTCCAAAGAGAGAAATAGAATAAGAACATAGGCTTAAAAACTATACTAGCGCTGGGAGAGAGATCAGGAAAAAATAAACAAACAAACAAACAAACAAAATGGTATAAAATAGAGACAATTTTCCCTTCTGTCCACCCTGACTTGTGCCAACCACCTTGGCAAAGAGACGCTAACCTCCTTTCTCCATACTACACCCGCAAAAATTCAAGGAGCAGCTCGTCAGCCTACAAATTTGTCAGTGATAATTGAAATAACCCAGGACTCCAAGAATCCCCTGCAACTTTTCTGGAGCATCTGTGTGATCGCGTCTATACTCCAAGTGACCAGGACTCTACCAAAAAAAAAAAAAAAAAAAAAGAAGGGCCATAAATATGGCTTTTGTCACTCAGTCGACATCTGACATTAAAAAAGAAAAGCTCTAAAAGCTAGAGAGGTTTAAAGAAATAAGCAGGTCCCCAGTGTTAAAAATTGCTCAAAAGGTCTTCAATTGGGTGAGACTCCCTGGAGGATAAACAAAATAACAACATTGTCAGAGTTGTAGTAACTAGGTGAGAGATAAAGCAGCCTAAAGGTACAAAAAACAGGGCCAGGGGATTAAAAAAAAGGTCTCATGGCACCCCTTAGCTAAAAACCAGAGCTGACCATTATGGTATAAAATGACACCGAGCAAGGAATTGCCCAGAACCAAAAAGGAGAGAAAGGGGAGAGAAAAGGGGTCTCAGCTTGAAGGAAGACTGAGGAGGTTGGGGCTCTTCCTCAATGAGCCCCCAGGATCCCATGGTCAGTCTACAGATAGGGACTGAGCCTGTTAGTTTTCTGGTTAACACTGGTGTAGCTTACTCTGATTTAACCAAATCCATGGGTCTCATTACAAAAATGTTACTAGTGTTTGTATTTCCCCTGTGGATAGGATGTTTTATTACTATTGGGAGGTTCTAATATGGGCCTGCCTTTTAGATGTGGATATCCACACCACCTGCCAGGGCTGAGGAATGACCAAGCCCTTACTTGACCATACCCATTTCACCTATCAGGAAAACATCTCATGGATCAATGAGATCAGTGTTTTTAATGTGTGTATAGATGTCATAAATTGCAAAAATCTTTTATAAGAACAGAAATAAGATAATGGGTGTGCTTAAAACTTAAAAACACACATCTAGCTTTTGGTAAGCTTGTAGGCCAGTCCCCATAGCAACTTTACTACCTAGTGACCTTGTAGCCCTGATAACCATCTAGCAACTCTGTTGAGTGAAACAGACACTGAGTTAACCCTTTCTCATCCCTAGACTGCTCAGGATTTTTGTTCATGGTTAATTGCTTTGTTTGATGCCTTTCTAAAAAGTATTTTTCAAATAACTAAAATCTTAAAAAGTCATCAATTGATAGTTTTGTTCTACATTGGGAAATGTGTTAAACAAGATTTTGTTTGCAAAATATATGTCCAGAAACTAATATAAAGTCTTGTATATAAAGTTCCCAGCTAGATGTCCTTGCCAGAGGCATCAACTTTCCCAGGCTAGATAATAATAATAATAATAATAATAATAATAATAAATAGGACATAAAAAATAGACTTTGACAAGCCTAAGGTAATTCTTAAAATGACAAATAATATATATTCTTAAAAATTTATTTAGAAAAAATACAAAGTAACAAATGTAAATAAAAAGTATGTGAAAAAATATAAGTTTAAAGATATATTTGTGATTTTAAAAAGTTTTTTAAAAATTCCAATATAAAGAATTTTTTTTTCTTTCTTTTTTTGGAGAGGTTTTGCTATAGGGAGCTTGCACTCGCCAGAAAGACAGAGAGAGACAGAGAAACAGAAAACGAGAAACACCCCCCCCATGGGGGATGGCCATGCAGCAATTCCTTCTCCTCCATTCTCCTCTTGGGATCTTGGGCACGCACGTACACGCGTCCGGCATGAGTTTAAGCCCGGGGTTCAATTCTCGAATAGCGGTCAACTACATGGGTGTCTAGCGACATAGCCCTTAGGCTCACTGCTGGTCCCCCAAAGAGTTTTGTATAGTAAAATATTTGTCCTAAAGTAAGATGGATATATTATTCCAAAATAAAAAAGTAAAAAGGGACAAATAGTCAATTTTTAAAGCATGTTAAAAAAGGTTTGAGTTGGGAACCAGCAGTTAGTATAATGGCTATTTCGCTGGACTCCCATGTAGTTGACCACGGTTCGCGTCCCGGACCTGGTGGCTTAAAAACTCATGCTGGGTGCGTGTGCGTACGTGCCCAAGATTCCGAGAGGAGAATGGAGGAGAAGGGATTGCGGTGTGACTGTCCTCCCGGGAGGTGATTTCTCACTTTCTGTCTCTATGTCTCTCTCTGTCTGTCTGGTGAGCACACACGCCCTATAGCGAAAACCTCTCAAAAAAAAAAAAAAAAAGTTTGAGTTATGTTGAAAAAGGTCTTAGATAAAATTGTGGAAAATTAAGAACATTTTTTAAAATGATTCATATATGGGGACCAGCATGGCGTAATGGCTATGTCACTGGACTCCCATGTAGTCAACCATGTTTCAAGTCCCAGATCTGGTGGCTTAAACTCATGCTGGGCTCATGTGTGTGTGTGCCCAAGGTCTCGATAGGAGAATGGAGAAGGGCCATCTCCCTGGGGGGGGGGGGGGGATTTCTCACTTTCTGTCACTCTATTTCTCAGTCTTTCTGGCCAGTGCATGCACGAAATAGCCAAAAACCTCTCCAAAAAAAAAAGAAAAAGAAAAGAAAAAACGTTCATATAGGACAAATAATATCTGAGGTGGCTATAGACCACACTACTCAGTGCCGAAGCAGAGTCTAAATATAGTTAAATATTAATAAACAAAATAAACATATTATGAATCTGATTAAGATATAATAACACATGTATAGGTTACTTTGGTTGGTTAGGCTGTTTAATGCCCTCTGACTCTGTTTACAATATAATATTTGTTTGTGCATGCTTATTGTATATTACCTGTAAATACTATGACAGATATGGAAAAGGAAACAAAATCAAAAATAACCCAGGGAGTACATCTACTCCAAACTTTAAGGCCTGACTCTTTCCCTTGTCCAGAGATAATTGGCTATTAAGTCAATCAGACATGTCTTCCCTCAGGATTTACTGCCTGTAACAACAAATGATTGATTGACTCCTAGGAATGAGCCTTGCTAGCTCTGTGAGAATTGACTTCTAAAAATGAACCTTCCTAGTGCCATGAGATATTTGGCCAATGGGGAACTGAAAACAGAAGTCCAACTGCTCTATCCTATGTCCAGAATCTCTCCCATAGGGTCTGGGTTGAATCATGCCCACAATCACTGACAGACCATTTTGGTCCATTTGATAACAGGCCTCTTCCCACATCCTGTCCCTGGCACAGGCTCTTAGTAATAGGTGAGTCTTAACCATTTTGACTCATTGTTAGCAGAACGTGCTCTTCTGTATCTTTCTGGTCTTTCAGGGTTGGCCAGCCTTCATCCTAAAACCTAGGTTTGACCATCTAGAGAAAGTAAGCCATAACTCTTGAGGCCTGAGTTGACAATAGCCCTTCTTTTGTCACTCTGGATACTGACCGATCTATGCACAGCCAACAACTGAAGCTGCATCTCCCCAAGACAAGCATACATGGACTGTCTTAAATGGTCCCAAACCATTTGTAATAACCCCTTAATCACAACGCTTCTTGTTGTATTTACTTTAGTTTTTGCCATAAGTCTGACAGTCACAGCTCTGATTGAGAATAGTACGAAAAGCTCCTGCTAGCATTCTCCTATCTGTTATGTGTGAGTAGTCTCACTGCAGTTTGGTGCTTTTAGTTCAGGAGAAGTTCCTTAGCCATGTAAAATCAGTGCCTCCCAAACATCTGAAAAGAGACTGAGCAACTAGATAGCCAGAAAAAGACAGGCTGCTGCTGACTTACGGAAAGATTGGAATAGCTGTAGGCTCCTTAACTCTTGCCCTTGTTCAGTCCTCAATCAACTGTGCTTCTAATTTTGACATTCAGTCTTGGTTTCTGTTTTACAATTATTATTATTTTTTTAATTTCCAAAACTACCTTATCTAATGCTCTCTAATTCTATAAACTAGATTATAGCCAACCACAGCAGCTAGGCTTCAGATAATCACTGACAGCTGCTTTTTAAACAGTGATCATGGGGACAAACACCAAGATGTAACCCATCCAGTTGTTTCTCTAACAGGAGAGCACTCATTTGGAAAAGCACTTGCACAACTATTTTTATTGAAGCATTATTCATGATTGCTAAGACATGGAATGAATCCAAATGTCTAAAACAGATGAATGGATTGAAAAATTGAGGCACATATACTCCATGGAATACTATTCAACCATAAAAACTAACAAAGCCCTGGAATTTTATAGAAAGTGGACAAATACAGAAGATTTATTGCTTAGTGAAACAAGTCAGGCTATGAAAAAGAAACATTGCATGTCTCCACTTAACATATACTGGCTGTCCGCACTCTATGGTAGAGACTAAAAGACTGGAAAACATAAAAGCATTAAAAATTGTAATGGGCACTAGAGACAAAGTGGACAGAGTATGCGAGAGGAAGAGAAGAGGAAAGGAAAATTTTTTTGGGGGGAGTGGAAAGTTAAGATACTTGAGGGACACAGAAAAGTTTATTATCTTTTGAAAAGGATGTGCACAATAGTCTCAATTGGGCTGGACTGAAGTGTAAATCATGCTGGGCAAAGTCTCCACAATTAAAGAAAAAAGATTTTGGGAGTTTGTGAACTTTATAAAATTTTGTATCATATAGTTTTTGCATATGTGCACATACGTATTTGAGGAGGATTATCATTGCTTTTATCGTGTTTTTGAAGGGTTCCATTATTCCAAATAATTAAGTCATTAATTATTTTAAGATAAAAAGTTAAGAAATATACTCATTAGAGAATATGCATAAGCTCATAGGATTGATTTTTTTGTGGAGAACTAAGAATGAGAATGCAAATTTTAGGGTGAAAAAATATTCTGAATAACACTACCATTCTGTTTTAAATTGCTTAAACTAGAAATTTGCCCTTATGTTTTTCCTCACAAGTAGAGTATTTATAAATAAGGTACTTTTTCTCTCAGAACAAACATACTTAACATTCATAGGTTTGTTTTCTGTAGTGTGTGTGCTCGCCAGACAGAGAGACAGAGAGACAGAAAGCGAGAAATCACCCCCCAGGGAGGATAGCCACGCTGAAATCCATTCTCCTCTATTCTCCTCTTGGGATCTTGGGCACGCACGTACACGCACCCGGCGTGAGTTTTAAGCCACCGGGTCTGGGAAGCGAACCATGGTTGACTACATGGGAGTCCAGCGACATAGCCATTACACTAACTGCTGGGGTCCCAACACTGATTTTTATTTTTTTAACTGTTTTGGAAGTGAAGACCCATAAGTGGAAGGTTGTTATGATACTTTTTGAAGGTCACAGACTGATGGGATCAGGTTTTAAATTTAGGTATCTTCCCAGTTGTGCAATTTTGCTTTTATAAGACTGTCTGCTTTCAGCTACTCTTGCTCAAAAATCTGTGCTTAACTTTTAGCTCATTTAGGAGCTCTATCATATCAATGGCTTGACTCAGATATCTGTGGGTCATCATATGTCTGCTGGAGTGACAGTCAATATGGTCAATAATCTCATTACTTAGTTTACTCATGGTTATTTGCATGGTGGATTCAGGATTCTAAAAGTGATACAAGAAGAAAAAAAATCTAATAAGATGGAAAAGATCTCAAATAGATAACCAATCTTGAGAAAGAAGAGCAAAGCTGGAGGAATCATACTTACTGGTTGTAGACTATGTTACAAAGCTATAGTAATCAAAACACCACAGTACTGGCCTACACACATTAAAGTAGACAACTGAGACAAAATTAAGAACCCAGAAATAAACTTGCATGTACATAAGAGTTTATACAAAATCCATATCATGAAAAAACTCTGCATGGAGTAAATGTTAGTACCAAAATAAGCTCATACCAACTTGTATTAACTTTTCATACACTTCTTTTGCATTTTTGTGAGTCTCTTCTAAAGTTCATTCTGCTTAAACTGTCATTTCATTAGGCCATCTGCTTTCTGACTGTCTTCTGACAAGACTCTGATAAATAAATAAATAAATAAACTTAAATAAATTATATTAATGAAGAGAATTCCATAGATAAGAGATGAATGACTAAATCTTATAGCTAATTAACATCAGGGCTATATCTCAATCACAAGACTCCGTAATCCAAAAACCAATGAACTTTTTACTGCCAAGCTTGCCACTCCTTTGCCACATTACATGAGAGTATGACTAAGTACTATATACTTATTTTTGCTACTGTTGTCTGTGCATTTTGTATCACATCCAAAAAATGATTGCTGGGACCAAGCAGTTAGCGTAATGACTATGTCACTGAACTCCCATGTAGCCGACCGCGGTTTGAGTCCCAGACTGGCGGCTTAAACTCACGGCAGGTGTGTGTGCGTGCGTGCCCAAGATCCTGAGAGGAGAATGGAGAAGAGGATTGCGGCATGGCCATCCCCCCGGGGGGTGATTTCTTGCTTTCTGTCTCTCTGTCTCTGACTGTCTTTCTGGCGAGCACACACACTGTATAGCAAAAACCTCTCCAAAAAAAAAAATTATTGCTGAAACCAATGTCAAGGAGCTTAGTCCGTGTTTTCTTTAACATAGCTTTTGTTCTTGTTTTTTTGGGGGATCATAAAATCTATTTTTCACTTTGAAAATAATTGTTAGGACCTGGGAATATCAAAAATAATGAAAGCAAAAAGAAAAGTTGAGGTGAGATATATTTAGACAACATTTCACCTGCTTTGTTCCCCAAGCTCTACTTTAGTGATGATTCTCTTCATTTAATCACTCTAATGGGCTAGAGATCATTACGTTTTAAAGTTGCTTACAGAAAAAAAGAGAGAAGAGGTTTTCAGTAAGATTAGCACTTGATTTCTTATCAGAAATCACCGGGGACCAGGAGGTGTTGTAGTGGTTAAGGTGCTGGACAATCCGACATGGCTGACTATGGTTTGAGTCCTAGAACTAGTGCCTTGCTTTCTCACTCTTTCTCTCTCTCTGGTCAAATTAGAAAAATAAATGAATGAATAAATAAAATTAAATGAATAATTCTTTTAAAATAAATAATTGAAGCCAGAGGGCAGAGAGATGATCCTTTCACTGAAAAAAGGAGCTGTCAACAAAGAAGACTTACATTTGGTAAAATAATTTTTTAAAAAGGAGAAAATAAAACTCCTAGATAAACGAGATATGAGTGGGCTTATTATTAGTAAATTTGCCTTACAAGAAGTATGACAAAAATCCCACAACAACACGTCTTCTTTTTTTTTTTTTTTTTGAGAGGTTTTCCCTATAGGGCGTGTGCGCTCGCCAGACAGACAGAGAGAGAGAGACAGAAAGCGAGAAATTACCCCCCAGAGAGGATGAGCACGCTGTAATCCCTTCTCCTCCATTCTCCTCTCGGGATCTTGGGTACGAACGCACATGCGCCAGGCGTGAATTTTAAGCCACCGGGTTCTGGACACGAACCGTGGTCGACTACGTGGGAGTCCAGCAACATAGCCATTATGCTAACTGCTGGTTCCCAACAACACGTCTTCTAAATGAAAATAAAAGTAATTGAGACTGTAATTCAAAGTCATATAAGACTGAGAAACAGTAGAAAAACTAAATGAAAAGGTAATGTTATTGTATCTGATTTGTAACTCATCAATTTTTACTAGATGATTAAAATTGAATGTGTAAAAGGGTAATTATAGGTTTGTTGATGAGCATTTTATACAAATTGTATCAATATAAAATGTAATTTGTTATAATGACAATTTAAAAAGGAGATAGGTAGCAATATGAAAATAAAATTATTTCATACTATTGAAGATAAGTTGGTCATAATCAAAGTTGATTATTAGAAATGTAAGATATTCGTTGGACTTGTCAAGGTAATGTTAAGAAAATACATTATATATAAAATTACAGGAAAGAAAATGAGAAATGAATAAAAAAGATACACTACAAAAAATAATAAAAGTAAACCCAACTAGAAGCAGTAAAAAAAGACTTGAATGAAAATCACTTAAGAAATACGGAAAAGATTCCACTAAATAGCAAAAGTAAGTCTTTCTTTAACAGTAATTAATAAATGTAAATAGATTAAATAATGAACGATTGGCATAATGGATAAAAAGACATGACATACATATGTATTCTCTCTAATGGCCCAGTTGAAGTTGTGCATGAGATAATGCGCTGCTCTGCAGCATTGCAGCCAAAAGGCCAGCTGGGGTTTGGATCCCAGGTTGGCCTGGAACATGCCTGGAGCAGACAGAGTGCTCCTTTGATCATGGCTGCTGGAAGGCTGGGGATCTCAGTACCATCAGCCCCTGTTATAATTCCTTATATTCCTTTCTCTTTCTCTCTTTCATACTCCCATGTCTCTCCCAAGAAATAAAAGTAAATGAACATGTATATGTATGTTCATAGGTGAGTGTGTGCATGTGTATATGTTTTCTCCTATTTACATCCAAAGGCATAAATAGGATAAAAGAGAAAAGATTTGCAAATCTATCTATGCAAATTGTAACTAAAAATAGAGCTAATATGGCCAGAATAATATGTGAAATAGGGTATAAGTAAAAAATTTCTCAAAGAGTGAAGCTGGGTGGTGGTACAGTGGTGGTGCAACTGATCAACATAGGAAAAGTCCTGAGATTAATCCTGGGACCCTCCTGAGCACCCAAGTACCCCCACACAGGCCCAGAATCCCAGGCGGCTGAGGCTGAGGGTACCCTGAAGTGTGAAGATCCTTTTGTGAGTCTCTCTCTCACGCTGAAATAAATGAGTAAACTCTAAAAATTCTAGAAAAGACAAAAAAGGATATTATGGATCAAGAGAAGAGTCTACTCATCAAAAATATATAATTATTGCACTTATCTAAATAAAATGTGAGAGAGTCCAAATTATATGAAGCAAAAATTGACAGAAAGGAACAGACAGTTCAAAAATAATTTAAAACTATAAATCCTACTTCCTTTTTTTTTTTCCCAAATCATCTTTTTAATATATGACATACTTTAAAAAGTCCATCCCATACTATCACACAGGTTATCTCAGGCTGAGAATTGTGGGAGAATGGGAAATATCAGTCAAATGCTACAAACCTCGAGTTATAAAATGTCTATATTCTAAAGACCTAATGTACAGCATGATAACTCTGCAATAAAAATGTATATTTGAAATTTGTTAAGATATGACATCTCAAGTGTTCTCATTATAAAAAAAATGGAAATTGAGGTAATAAATATATTACATAGTTTGACCATGGTGAAAATTTCAAATATTTCAAAACACTACCCAAAATACTTACAATGTTTGTCTATCATGCTGCATAAAGTTGACACTAAGTAAAACTAACACATACCTAATTACATATAAATTTCATGTAAAATCCTGTGAAGTATTTCTGGATTAAAGTAGATGTAAAAATTGACATTATCTTATGGACTCAAGAACTGTCAATGAAAAAAATAGGTAATTGTAGCTAGATCTTCTGTTTCAGGTAAATAATTCTACCAATATTACCATATTGTTACAGAAAGAAGCACTTCTAGCCAAATGTAGGTGAAAGTCATTGAAGTGAAGCATGTTAGAAATGGGTACATAATGTAGAGTTAATTTTTAAGTGAAAAAAATCATACTCTACGAATGATTATTACTGTATTTTAAATTAGTGAATTGGGAGCAGGGTTACCATCATTTGTGCAAATGAGGAAGCATTGTATTTATCATGCTATTAGTATTACGGTACAGAAAATAAATGTAAAATATTTTTTTCCTTTCATTCCCTCTTCCTTTACTTTTTTAAAAAAATTTTTATACATTCAATCACATTATTTAGCTTACAAAATGAACATTCCAATATGTGAACATTTCTCCCAAGTCCAGAGTTGATCAAAATATCTTCAACTGATAACACCACACCTCCCTATCCTGTCAGACTGAAGATCTTAAATCCTACTTTCAATATAGTAAGTATAACTAGCCAGAAGATCAATTTAAAAATTGAGAATGTGAGTAACCCTGTAAACTTGACTTAACATATAAAAAAATCCACCAAAAATAATTCACATTCTCATAAATGCATATTAAACATTTTTTGGAATAAATCATACATTATGCCAGAAGATAAATTTAAATAATTTAAAAATTTTTAAATCATACGAAGTAGCTTCCTCTATTAGAATGGAATAAAAGTAAAAATCAATAAAACAATTAAAACTATTATAGAATAGGAAAATAATTCCCCACCCTTCTGAACCATGAGTCAATAAATTTCTGTTCATTGTAAATTGCCTAATTTGTGGCATTGTATTATAGCAGTGCAAATAGACTCAGACAAGTTACAAAAGAACTTCAAAATGTGGAGAAGTGGAATTAAAGTATAAGTTTTCTTTTTTGACTTTTTTGGCTTTAACGCTGGAGCTGGAGCTGCAGCGCCAGTTGCCAACCAGGTCTCACCCGCAAAGTCTTGTCTTAGAGCCCACCCCACACGCCGGCTAGACAGCAGTCCCTGCCGCGCTTGTCTTTTTCAGCTCTTTCTCTTTCCTCTGGCTCAGTTTCCCGGAGCGGGAAAGGAGACTCCGGAACGCCCCAAACCCTTTCTGCTTCTGCCCATCGCAGGTGCCACTACCGTCATGGGCCTGACCATCTCCTCCCTCTTCTCCCGACTCTTCAGCAAGAAGCAGATGCACATTTTGATGGTTGGATTGGATGCTGCTGGCAAGACAACCATTCTGTACAAACTGAAGTTGGGAGAGATCGTTACCACCATTCCTACCATTGGTTTCAATGTGGAAACAGTAGAATACAAGAACATTTGCTTCACAGTGTGGGATGTTGGTGGTCAAGATAGAATAAGGCTTCTTTGGAGGCATTACTTCCAGAATACCCAGGGTCTTATTTTTGTGGTAGATAGCAACGATGGTGAGAGAATTCAGGAAGGAGCAGAAGAGCTGCAGAAAATGCTTCGGAAAATGAGTTGCGAGATGCAATGCTACTGCTTTTTGCTAACAAACAGGATTGGCCAAATGTTATGACATTAAAGATAGAATATTTAGTAGCTCATAAAAAGTAAATATGAGGTTATTATGATGGTTCAATATACAATTACAAGTGGAAAATTACCTTTTATGTACAAATTACACAAGAAACAGAAATGGCTGCAAATGTCCTTGTATAATATATAAACTTGACCATATCTGTCAGTAGTAAAAATAACATTCATTTGACATGCCTGATATACTTTAATCACAAATGGTTCGAAGATTCAACATACTGATACTGTTGTACTCAAAGCTTAATTATTTTATACATTCATTTAAAAATAATTATTGATGGAGCCAGCAGGTGATGCAATGTTTAAGGACTGGACTCTCACATTGCTGACTTTGGTTCGAGTCCTGGACCTGAGACTTGAAAATCATGCTGGGCATGTGTGTCATGTGTGCCCAAAATCCCAGGAAAAGAAGGGAAGAGAAAGGACTTTGGCATGGCCATTCCTCCTGGGGAGTGATTGGTCACTTTCCTTCTCACTGTCTCTCTCTGTCTCTCTTTAGAGAGAAAGAGATACCCTATAGTAAAAAATGTAAATGAATAAATAGAGTAATTATTGATAATTTCCATGAAACAGACATCTAGTTAGATACTGAGTAAGACTATATAAACAAATGATAAAGTTACTGGTTTCATGGAGATTAAATTAGAGTTGGAGATGAGAAATAACAAGCAGTTGAGTAAATAAATAGAGTGTGGTCTTGATAAAGACTATGAAGAACAATGCAGATCGAAAAGAACCATGTACATGGGGAGGAGAGAATGACTATTTCATATGAGCAGGTAGGGAAAGCTTTCATGATGGTAAACATTTGCTTAGGCAGAGATGAAAATGGCATGAAGAAAACTTCCACACAAAATAGAGTGAATGCAGGGACCAGCAGTTAGCGTAATGGCTATGCCACTGAACTCCCATGTTGTGGACCACAGTTCGAGTCCCGGACCCGGTGGCTTAAACTCACACCAGGTGCGTGTGCGTGCATGCCCAAGATCCCGAAGGAGAATGGAGGAGAAGGGATTGTGGCATGGCCATCCCCCCTGGGGGGGGGGGGGTGATTTCTTGCTTTCTATCTCTCTCTGTCTTTCTGGCAAGCACACGCGCCCTATAGCAAAAAAACCTCTAGAGCAACAATGAAGTGAATGCAAGTGTTCTGAGGGAACACTATGCCAAATGTTGTGATAAAATATTAGAGTCAAGTGAGAATGAGATGAAGTAAAAGTGACAAGAAAAACATAAATGAATAAAGTTAATAATTAACAAGCAACAGGGACCAGCAGTTAGCCTAATGGCTATGTCGCTGGACTCCCACGTAGTCGACCGCGGTTCGATTCCCGGACCCGGTGACTTAAACTCAGGCTGGGTGCGTGTGTGTGCGTGCCCAAGATCCCGAGAGGAGAATGGAGGAGAAGGGATTGAGGCATGGCCATCCCTCCTGGTGGGTGATTTCCTCGCTTTCTATCTGTCTCTCTCTGTCTCTCTCTCTCTCTGTCTGGCAAGCGCACGTGCCCTATAGCAAAAACCTCTCCAAAAAAAAAAAAAAAAAAGAATTAACAAGCAACAGAGACCACCTCAAACCATTTGCAGAGAAAAAACATGTTGGACACATTTTAATATCTCATGACTTTTTAAAAATTGTGGGAATGTTCATAGTCATATAAGAATAAATTGAAAAAAAACTCATTTTCTACTATTTTTACTTTAATTTGATTATTTGATCCTTTTGAAAAAGATAATGTGAAAATGAAATTTTACAAAGTGATTCTATCGAGACAGAAATATTTGCTCACTGAAGATGCTTTAGCTATGGATCTCTCAATAAAATATTCCAAAATGAACACATACTTTCATTAAAACTCTATCACTTTTTTCAACTCAAGTGAGACCCTTCGATCCATTTTTTTTAACTAAAGAAAACAGTAACAGAAATTAACATTTGAATACCCAGGTTAATTATTTGAATTATTATTATTAAAAACTAGCTACATTCAATGTACTTCTGGATAATTTTCCATTCTCATCTGTATGTGCCCATATGGATCACATAAAGGCAATAGCACATAATTAACATACTCAAAAGTGGAAGACTGGTTCCCACTGAGGTAGCCTCTGGGATGCTGCTGCTTGGGAGGCTGAGGCCACGTGGGAGACCTGGGATTGATTCTTGGTGGTTTATTCCTATAGTCCTAGCCATAGGGAGGCTGGAGCAGGAGACAACAAGACCTCTTCTAAAACACTTTACACACACACAAAAGTATACACATATTAAACATAATTAAAAAAAATAGCTTTATATATTTATTCACTTATTTTATTTTAATTTGACTAGAGAGGGACAGAAGAGAGAGAAAGTGAGAAAGCAAGCTACCAGGACCAGGACTCAAACCACAGTCAGCCATGTGAGAGTCCAGCATCCTTAACTGGCTCCCAAACATTATGTTTTATTGTTTTGCTATAGGGCACGTGTACACGCCAGACAGACAGAGAGAGACAGAGAGACAGAAAGCGAGAAATCACGCCCTAAGGGGGATGGCCATGCCGCAATCCCTTCTCCTCCATTCTCCTCTCGGGATCTTGGGCACACACGCAAAGGCGCCTGGGTGAGTTTTAAGTCAACAGTTCTGGGACGTGAACCATGGTCAACTACATGGGAGTCCAGCGACATAGCCATTACTCTAACTGCTGGTCCCCCAAACATAATTTTTTAAAGTTGAGTGGCCAGCAACTCAACATATGAGCTATTCCTGCTGTTAGCACCTCTGTTTGAAATTGTACCAGGAAGTCCATCCAAAGCAATTAGGCAAGAAAGACTACATTAAAAGGTATCCAAACAGACATGGAAGAAGTAAAACTATCTCTGTTTGGGTCAACAGAAGGAGAGAACAGCAAGTACGAATTCCCTGAGACAGGAACGTGCTTAGAATTGTAACAACTATCTGAGACTGGTGTGAGTGTAGTGAGATAAAAAGCTAGGAGTGACACGTGATGGCACAACATACATTATATGTAGGTGAATGAGTGTTATAGCATTATAAAGCACTTGTAGAGAGACAAATACAGAGCATTATTAATATAATCAGTACATGTTTTGAGCGAGATTTTTGCTACAGAGTGCGTGCACTCACTGGAGAAACAGAGAGAAACAAAGTACGAACTCCCCCCACCGCCCAAATATCTAAGAAGGAATGGGCTAGCCATAATAATTCCTTCTCCATTCTTCTCGTGTGCACACTTACCTGGCATGTTTCAAGCCACCAGGTCTGAGACAAGAACTGCAATAAGCAAATGGAAGTTCAGCAACTTAACGACTATACCACCTGCAGGTCCAACTCCTTACATTTTTAAACAGTGTGAGATGTTTGTGGTTATATACAAATACATTACTTAAAAATGCATTGTGAAAGTAGAAATGGGATTAATTTCAGGAAGAAATTCTGAAGGAAATGAAGCTGGGTTATTATGTACCCTACAATGTTAAAAGCACAATCCTCCAGACAACGTTGTCTTCTCAACAACCTTCTTGAATGCGTTCTTGACTTCTTTGTTTCTCAGGCTGTACACCACAGGATTCAGCATGGGGATGACCATAGTATAGAACACAGATGCAATTTTATCTGTGTCCATGGAATGGTTGGAACTGGGCTGCAAATACATGAAAATAATTGTCCCATAAAAAATGGAGACTGCAGTGAGATGGGATGCACATGTGGATAAAGCTTTTTGGTGTCCCTGAGAAGAATGCATCTTCAAGATGGTGATAAATATAAATAGGTAGGAAATCAAGGTAGCCAGAAGAGCTAAAGATACATTAAAGCTTGACATAAAAAGAAGAATCAACTCACTAATATGTTTATCAGAGCAAGAGAGAGCCATGACTGCTGGAAAATCACAGAAAAAGTGATGGACCACATTGGACTTGCAGAAAGAGAGGTTGAATGTGTTACAAATGTAAATGGAGGCAGTCAAGAAACCATAGATGTAGGGGCCTATGACCAGGCGAGCACACATACTTGTCGTCATGGTGGTGGTGTAATGGAGAGGCTTACACACTGCTGCGTAGCGGTCATAAGCCATAGAAGCTAAGAGGAAAATCTCTATAGTGGCCAAGAATATGAAAAAGAATATCTGAGCAGCACAGGCATTGTAGGAGATGACCTTGTCTTGTGTAAGGAACCCAGCAATGACCTTGGGAGTGATGGTGGTAGAGTAACACAAGTCCACAAAAGATAGGTTACTGAGGAAAAAATACATGGGAGTGTGGAGACGAGAGTCCAACATGATTAACACCATCATCCCCAGGTTTCCAGTCAGAGTGATGAGGTAAATGAGGGTGAACAAGACAAAGAGTGGAATCTGAAGACCTGTAGTGTCGGTTAGACCCACCAGAATAAAATGAGTCACCTTTGTAGTATTCTCCATGTAACCTAGAAGATAATCTGAAAAGATGAGAAAAGAAAGGAGCACTTGGTAAATGTAAAATAAACATAAATAGTTTTTGCATGCACAAATATGCGTGTATTTCATTGTTTCCTCCTTTTTCCATAGTCATTATTTTTTTGATTCTCTAATCTAGACCATTAATCAGAATGAAAGAAATATTTAGTGGACATCTTAATTTGTTATTCTGTGGCTTAGAGAAATATGTAAGGCTGGGTGAATTGAAGAGAGTAGTTTATTTGACTCATTATTTTGGACACATGGAAGGTCTAAATGAATCACAGGATAGTAGAAGGCAGGATTTTGAGAAGAGTAGCTGTCCACAAGTTTCCACCTGCTCTGGTTTCCTTCTCCTTATAAACACACCAGAGCCAATAATAGAGTTCCTACCCAAATCAATTTATTAATCATGTTTCACAGTGAGGGGATTAAGTTTCCAGTTAATACCTTTTAAATACAATCAAATTCCAACATATGGATTTATGATGAGACATCAACTTATGACAGTGGGTATATTATTTAGAGGGTTACAGACTTTGGAGGTTAAAGAATTTTCACAGATTACATGCCCATCTTCTTTCTTGCATAAATGGACAACCTGAGGTGTGGAAGTGAAGAAATAAGTTATGATTTGTTTAATGTCACATAATTGCAATAGATTCAGTTTCCAAATCAGATCCCTGAATTAACAGCTAACTTTCTAAAAAATTATTTTATTCAATTTTATTTATTCATGCTTTTTCTAATTTGACCAGAGAAAGACACACACACAGAAAGAGAGAGAGGAAAAGTGAGAAAGAAAACCACCAGTTCTGGGACTTGAACGATGGTTGGCCACGTGTGAGTGTCCATTACCTTAACCACCATGCCACCTGCTGATCCCCACAAATAAGTTTTATAGTGCTCATTCTAAGCCCTTCAATGTATGCTTAATCAGTTTAATTACCTCAATGAACTATAAAAATATCGATAATTTTTGGCAAATGTATATAAATATCAAGTGACAGAGTCAAGTTTTGAACCCAGAAGCAGTGATTCACAAGACTTATATTATTATCTGAACTTTAATTAAATTTAATTTAACTCAGTTTTTATTTATTAACTTATCCATTAGACTAAGCTTAATGCTTGGGGCTGACAGTGGAATAACTGCATCGTTTGTATAAAGTATATGCAATGAGATAACAACTCAGCAGCAGTAGCTGCATATACAACCAGCAAAGAAATTTTTTTAGAGAGAGATTGTTGCTATAGGGCATGTGATCTTGCCAAAGAGACAAAAGACAGAAAGTGAGAAATCACCCCTAAGGGAAATTGTCACACTGCAATCCCTTCTCCAGTCTCCTTTTGTGATTTTGGGTACTCACGTACATGCACTGGGCATGAGTTTTAGGCTGCCAGGTCCAGGACATGAACTGTAGTTGACCATGTGGTATTCCAGCAATGCTACCATTACTCTATCTGGTGGTCCCAGCAAAGAAAATTCTGTAAAGAGGAAAAATCTGTGAACTTGGACTCTAAGAAGAGTTGTAAATGCATTCAAATAAGACTCACCACTTAGTACTGAGAGACACTACTCCTAACATAACTTCTTTGAGTCTCATTTCAACCATCTTGGGATACAGAGAGTAATAAAATATAATAAAAGGTATTATAGTCCAAGCTTGGTGGCACACACTCATGATGGTGAAGGCACATGGGAAGGTCCTAGGCTCAGGTCCTGAGGTCTTCCTATACATTCAGGACATGTGTGTGTGCCTACAATTCTGGCTGACTGAACCTGGGGATAGATCATAATGTAAAGACCCTGTTGGGAGTTCTTACCTCTCTCTGCTTCTTTCTGTCTCTCTCTCTGTCATGTAAGAAATAAATAAATTAATAAATAACGTTTTACAAAGGAGTTGTCATTAAGAGTTAAAAGAAATAATATAGAAAACCAGTTACCACAAAGCAGAGTTCAGCACAGGCTTTACGAGTGCAGCTATGACATTCTAATTAGGATGGGATGATGGTCTATATACTGGCTTGAAAAAGCTCTGGGGTGAAGTGACCCCCAAGGTGTGGGTGAGTATGAAGCCTAGAAGTCCTTTGTTTGAACTGCTTTTTCTCACTGAGTAGAACACTCAGTGTTTTTTTCTTGTTTCTCTTTATGGATCACCCATTCTAAGTGAGGATCCAAGGACTTTTAGTTTAGCTTTCCTGCCTTTCTATTTTTAAGAAGTTTTTTTTCTCTATTTATTTATTTTTCTTAAAGACAGAGTATCTTTGTTCTCTTCTTCTAACGTACACTCCTAGCCTAGACAACATGCATACACCACTGTGCCTTATTCTTTTTTAACATGGCCTCGCTATCTTGCTTAGGTCAGCCTTGAGCTCACAAACCTCCAACCTCAACCTTCCTGAGCTGCTAAGGTTATGGTACATACCACTATACCTGGTCTCTGTGCTGGACTGGGAACTGAATATATGATTCTCAAGTGATCCCAGAGTTCAGAATAGGAATTATCCTTTTTGAAAACTCATTCCTACTCTATCTACTCCCATTGTTAGATGATTTATGGGGATAGAAGATTGAAAATATATGACTAAGAGATTTTCTCCTAGTGTTCAGATGTGTGCTTGTGGCTACTGGCTCTGTGAGATTGCTTTTTCATTTGTAATTTGAATTCGGAGACTTTGGCAGCATAATTTTGTGTAGATATTTTTGCTAGCCCTTTTCTAGCAATTTTGTAACTTCACTTAATATTATTAGTCCCTAACAGTATATTTGTTTGCTGATTAACAGCATACATGATATAAAATCTAGAAATTTTATAACATAAGCAATATTTTACATACACTTACTAGAGAATTATAGATTCATATGCTAGTATAGTTAATTTACTCTTTACAACTTTATGAATCAGTACTATTGCCAATACTTTACAGAATAGGAAAGTAAGGATTTTACAAGTTATAGTACTCCATGAAATCATGGGTCTACTGTAAGGTAGATTCAAGGTTCAAATGTAGATATGACTCACTTCACAATGTGTACTCTGAACTACAACATTACTGAGTATTCTAGAGGTAAAGATAGAGGAGAGATTATCTCATAAAGAATAATATAATAGTGTGAGGATCTTAATAATTTTGTGAGGAACATTCTGGAATCTAAAGAAATATCTGCACAAACTGGTTCAATTTCCTTACAGTGACAGAGAAGTAAGTAATGTAGTGAACAGGTAGTAAAGAAGATAAAATTACCAGTTACTTAATGGAAGCATTGTCTATAATAGATTTTTGTCCATCCTCTTCAGGAATTAACTTCATGCTTTATAAGAATCATGAAACTTCCTACTAGAAACAACATAGGATATTTTTAGGACTCCAATCCAACCATTTCAGAAAAATGTTCATGACATCATATCTTGAGCTCAAATAAAGCTCAGCAGTTGCAGCTTCCCTAGTATTTTTACATTATTACACTTCTAAAAGAAAATGTATCTGAAATATATGAGCTTACCTTGTTTCTTGAGAAAAGGTACTGAGATCCTGAATTTGCATGAGCAATCTAAAACTCTGCCACGGGATAACAAACAATTCTATCAGAGAAGATGTTTCTTAGACACAGATAAAAAAATGACATAAAAAATGTCACTTATCTTATGCCAATGTAAATATTTTCAAATTTGTGAAATAAACATATTATTAAGACTCCTGCACATGTCATAGAATTATGCAGAACTATACTTTGCCTCTGAAAAGTGAAACAGCTCAGTAAAGGATGATTATTTTAACCACATTCAACACAATTTTTATGTTGGGCATTTTTCTCCATCAGTGATTGCAAATTCAGAAACTGTTGTTTGGGACAAAGCCAACATATGTACTAACAACCATTCCTATTCAGGTGAATAAACACATGACCAAAGGAACAATGAACGTAGTTTAGTTCCTCTAATATGTCAAAGAGGAGAACAAGTTGATATTTTAAAGGCAGTGGATGTGGGTAAAGAGGGAGTTCTAGACATGGAAATCTCAAAGGAACCACCCTCCTCTGAGGGCAATGGATTCTTATATCCTTTGTTTGGGAATAAGCAATTAAACTGCGTGTGGGAACCTAGCTTAGTTTTCTGAACAAGTACATAGCTGTATTTCCATTATTTGTCATATTTTTTCCCCTTTTAGTTAAAAAAGTATAATTTACAAATAGAATATTAAATGTATAATTTTGAGAATGTGGACAAATGTAAATGGTTATGTAATCACCATAACAATCAAGAACTACTCTAGGACTCAGGAATCTCACTACAGCGTATCTATTCAAAGTGAATAAATTAGTGTGCTGAAGAACTATCTATACTCCCATGTTAATTATACTCCCATGTTACTTACAATAGCCATAGGCTAACATGGTTACATATCTATTTATGTACCCATTAATGAATAAGAGGATAAGACTGATGTGATACATGTTTACAAGGGGAGAGTATTCAGGAATAAAACAGAAGAAAATCCTGTGACAATCCCTGGAGGACATCATGTTAAGTAAAATAATTCAGAAAAGGAAATGGAAATACTCTCTAATATCACTGTATGCGAAACCTAAAACAGTTGCTCTCACGAGGATAGAGAATAGAATGGTAGTTACTGAAGACGTGTATGATTAGGGGAGAGTAGAGATGGCGAGATGTTGATCAAAGTATGTTCGATTGAAGCATGAGTACCCCAATTTTGAATATGACTCTGCTGCCATTTCCCATTCCCTGTACCCTGACCCATATATGTCTCCTAAAAATTCCTCACTGAGTACTTGTCAACACTAGATCAACACTGCCATCCTACCATGTCCTCCAAACTAAATATTTATCACCAACTGATGCAGTCAATTATAACTATTCATCCCATTATAACTGTCCAGCCAATTGTAATTGTCCTTCCAGATAACTCACTTTTTTTGTCTTTTGTTAACTGTTTTCACATAACTCAAGGCCTGTAGTTTCTTAGATGTACAGTTTTTTCCATTTCTCTTTTTTGCCTTTATAAAACTTCCTCCCTCCTGCTTTGGGGCTGCAGGGTTTTGGAGTAACTTGAGTCCTCCCAGAGCTGCTAGCTTAATGAAGGCCCCTTTAATTTGACTAAAACTAGAAGTCCTCTTATTATCGCACTCATTTAAATACAACATTTGGAGGCCCCAGCGAGATTGAACCTAGTTGTACCTGGATGAGGCCTCCAGGGAGGGTGGACTCACCCACCCAGCTGCCCAACACTCAGGGTACCCTCGGGGCGGCACAAGCTGAGATGTTGCAGGGCCCTAGGGACACCTTTCTGGATCTTTGATAGCCAGATGAGGGACACCAACTGTTCCTCCCAACCACAAAGTCTTGGTAAGAAACCTTCTGGAGTCTTTCCTCTTCTTTACTCCTCTGTTTCTCCTTACTCTTTCTGATTAAGACTAGTTGATTCAGGAGTATGAGAATGGCGCACGAGGTACCCCTGATGAGTATTTCAGGTCCTATTGGGTGCAGTTGAAGGAGCCTTTACTCAGATTCCACCAAGACATTGCTGGAATTGAGAGCTGGGCAGATTTGTGTCTAGATTGGGGGTTTGAATCCTTCCTTAGACAGTGCCTGGCAATCTGGGTTGCTAAATCAGGGCTTTAAGTCCGTCCATAGTTAAAAGTTTAGCAGTCTAAATTGCTAGATTGAGGTTTCAAGTCTTTCTTAGCCCTTAGAATCTTGCATTTCACTAGATTGGGGGTTTGAGTCCCTCCTAACCATTGTGTATTTCATTTTATGAGTCCATTCTGTCACTACTGTCACTTTAAGGAATAATTCTTGGTGAGAGGGAATGTCTTGTTAGATTCTTGTTTCAATTGTGAATGAGTGACCATGTGACTGTGTTCATGACTCATGGCTTTGGCTACAGAGTCTGAGTGGGTCCTCATCTGAGGTTCCATGGCAGCCTCATACAGTTTAGGGTTGCCTTGGGCACTAGAGAATTCCACCCCTTCTTGTGTGCCCAGTCCTACCAGGTGTTTATACCTGATGGCCAATAGTGAGGGGCACCAAAGTTTCCACGAGGGGTGCAGTCAGGCAAGTACCTATTTGTTCACCTCTTCAGAGTAGA
Source organism: Tupaia tana (assembly GCA_026018925.1). NCBI lineage: Eukaryota > Metazoa > Chordata > Mammalia > Scandentia > Tupaiidae > Tupaia > Tupaia tana. The sequence goes on from JAKSZU010000012.1 coordinate 51,967,312, forward strand.
GACCCCACCCTTTGTTTGATTTGCAGCATCATCGCAGGAAGAAAAACATGGGAATACTTGATTCTCTTGTATGTCAGGAAAGCCCTCACGCCCTCACATACTGGGGACTTTCCTCCTTAAGCAAGTGAGAAAACATCCCCGAGGGAGGACACTAAGGCTTACCTCACTCATTTCTCTCACAGGTCAGAAGACTGCCTCTTATGTCAGTACTCTTGGTCTGGTTTTTTAGAAGATCTACCCCTATCTTGGTTAGGTCCAAAACACTGACTCCCTATTATCATTCATTTCTTTTCTCATCTCCCCCTCTTTTTATCTATCACTCAGAAGTAGCATCACTTAGTTAGAGAATATTTTGAAAGGGGATCAACCCTCTTCTTGTTAGTCCACTTACATTTCTCTCAAGCTAAATACCTCTATCCTTTCACTGGGGAACAGTGTCATTGCTTTAGGGATCTGAAGCTACGGAGTGCTTTTTAAACCTTTGCCAGAAGTGTGCAAGAAAGCCTATTCTAAGGCAACTCCCATAGAGAAATATTAAGATCAGAAGCCCATATGGTTTCTTCTGGCCCCCAAACTCTTTTTGACCTCAGTCTCAGCGTCTCATCATTCTGGCTGCAAGCTCTAGACCATGCCTCCTAAGAGTTAAAAGCCATTGGCAATTCAAAATCTTTGCAGAGGCAGTTTCATGGCACACCCCGTGCCCAAACAGAATTAGCCCTCTTAGTGCACTCACAGCCCTTTCCTCCAGACTGTGGCAGGAGATTGAACAAGCCCCCAGGGGATCTTGCAAGTCATTCTCATGGTTGCTAGGGCTGCATACTCTGAACTCCTTCTCATGGTGTTTCCCATTGTACTAGTCCTTTTGTTGACCCTAGACTGATATCAGTGGCCCCTAGCGACTGGAATTGGCTCCAGAGATGTCTGTTAGCTTTGATTTACTTGAGAAGCATTGGGGTTTTCTTTGCACTCCGATGTTTTTAGCTTGCAAGAAACCCAGCATAACTCACCTGGAGTGTGGAGTTGAGGCTGGTGTTGCACACTGGGACTCATGGGGTCACACAACTGAGCATGCATCACTGCACCACTGAACTCTGCTTGCACCACCTGGCTCTGCATGCAACTATAAGCTGTAGCAGCTCAGGAGGGCTGAGCAAGTCCCTGAACTTAAATAACTGCAGGCAGCAAGCACACGCTCAGAATCCATACCTGCCTTCTGAACTCTGGAGTCGGTTTTAACCATAGGTGGACAAAATCGTTCCATTAAAAGCCCATTGAAATATATGCATAAGCATTTCAGAAAGTCCTTTGAGGAAGGACAAGACTATAGAACAAAGTTTCAAAGAATAAGCTAAGGAACCTATATAAATACAGTGGCCCACCTTCAAAATAGGATGGCCAGGTGCTGGGTCATTTGATCCTGAGCTGGCTCTTGTATAAATGCCTCCATGTTGGTTACAAAATTGTTCCTTATAGACAGAAACCTACATCCTATTAGTGGGCCCTACAGCTTCATGCCAAACAAGAAGTCAAAGGTCTATGGGTTTTCAGTCACCCCCAGAAGAGTCTGACCTTGAACCCTCATAACCCAAATAAATAGACAACACCTGGGGAGGAAAGATGATCAGGAAGAACTGAGCCTGCTTGCTCGACCCCCTTCTTACCGCCACACACTCAAAGCAGATCCCAGGAGATGGGAAATCTGGGGAACACAACCTCCACCACCCTAGGGTCACTCCTGCCCCTAAGGGAGGCCCCCCAGCAAAAAGACATCCCGGGGGTCTTCCTTTCTTGGTTTATGTCCCTTTCTCAAGAAGTGATCTGCCAGCAGCTCCTGGTTACTCTCTTCATGTCCAAAGAGAAAAAATAGAGTAAGAACACAGGCTTAAAAAGCTATACTAGCACTGGGAGAGAGATCAGGGAAAAACAAACAAACAAACGTATTCATTAGCTTGGCTATCATGCACCTAGGCTTGTCTAGACACTCAATGTGTAGAGGCTGAGCAACAGAGTGATAAAGTTAAACAAAATAAGAAAAAGGAAACAAAGGAGGAAAAGGACAAATAAGGAAAAGAAAAACATAAAAGGAAAAAATATTGAAAAGCAAAAAATGAAAACAAACAAAAAGCAATATATACACATGGCAGGATGCACCTCAGATATGAAATGACTTCTAAAATTAACAAGAGAAAGAAGAAGTCATAGTTGAGAAGTGTTTTAATAATTAAAAAAAATAAAAAAATTAAAGAAAGAGAGAGAAACAGAGTGAGGACAGAGGTTTCCCTCCCTGTCTGAGCTTTGGGGTCTGGAAGATGAGATTCACAGCAGAGATTCGATTGCTTTGGTCCCTGAACATGGCAGATGTAAATGGCTTCTGTTTGAGCTTTGGGGTCCAGAATATGGAGTTCAGAGCAGCAATTTAGTTGCCTTGGTCCTTGAACACGGTAGGACACACCCTGCTTTATTCATTAAAAAAAATTATTTATTATTATTATTATTTTAATTTACTATGGAGCATGTAGACTTACAAAAGCAAGAATGAAAGACAGGAATGGAAGTGGAAAGCACACCCTCCAGGGACTTGTAGGTGGCTTGGTAGTTAAAGCTCTGGACTCCCACATAGCCCACCACGGTTCAAATCCCGAACCTGGTGGCGATCTCTCTCTCTCTCTCTCTCTCTGTTGAGATATATGCCCTATGACAAATTAAAAAAAAAAGGAACAATAATAAACAAAATTAAATAAGTAATTCTGACAAAAACAAAAACAAAACGAAACAAAAAAGAAAGCACACCTCCCATAGGGCATGGTCACACTACCATCCCTTCTCCTCTATTTTTCCCTCGTTTGGAATTTTAGGCACACAAGCAAAATGGGTGAAGCCACTGGGTCCAGAACTCAAATTGTGCAACTCATTGTGTGGGATCCAGCATTTTAACTACCATGCCCTTTCTTATCTTTTGTGTTGACTTGTGGACCTCAAGTTTGTTTATTTCTTCTCTGATCTTTATTAATTTTGTCTTGCTGCTAATTTTAGTATTAGTTTATTCTTGTACTTCATTTACTTAAACTCAATTATTAGATTATATATTTTAAATCTTTTTTTTATGAAGGCATTTATTGCTATAATATCTCTCTTAAAAATTCCCATTTTAATTTCTTCCTTATACTAGTGAACATTCAGTAGCATATCAGTAGCAACCAATGATCTTATATTTGTGTGATTTACAGTATTATTCTTCTTAATGATTTCTAGTTGCATTTTGCTATGGTCAGCAATGATATGGTTTCTAGTTTTAGAAATCTTCTAGATTTATTTTTTTGCCTAACAAATAGACTATCCTGGAGAATGAGCCATGCTCTGATGAGAAGGATAACTATAGTTGGACAGAGTGTTCTGTATTTGTGTTAGGTCCATTATGGTCTATGGGTTTAATACTAATGTTTTCTTGTTGATCTTCTGTCTATATGATCTGCCCCATGCCAACATTGGGGTGTTGAAATCTCTAGAATTTACTGTATAGAAGTTTATCTATCTTTTTAACTCTAGTAATAATTGTTTTGTATATTTAGGTAGTACCATGTGTATATATATTAACAGTTTTTAATGAAGTTTATTATCTTCCAAGTCAGTATAGTTATTCCTGTGTATTTTTGAATTTCATTTGTGTGTAGTGTATTTTTCCATCAATTCACTTTTGGTCTATATGTGTCTTTACAGATCAAGTTTAATTTGTTTATTGAAAAGAAAAGATGACAAATCTTTTTATTTTTTTTCCCTTAGTTTTTTTGCTATAGGGTATGTGTGCTCACTGGATTTACTAGGAGACAGAAAGCAAGAAATCTTCCCTCAGGAGGGATGGCCATGCCGCGATCTCTACTCCATTCTCCACTTGGGATCTTGGGCATGCACGCACATTTGCCCAGCATGAGTTTAAGCTACCAGGTCCAGGACTTCAACCATGGTTGACTACATGAGAGTCCAGTGACACATTAATGATGCCAAATGGTAGTCCCAGCTTCTCTGAGATTTCTGTGACTTCCATTGTGTTTTCTGTGGGTGCTGCAGAATTATTGTTTTCCCTTGGGGGAGAGATATTTTATTGGTTGCACTCATATTTCTTATGCCTCTGCAATGGTGCCTTGTCATTTGGTGATCTATACATTACTTCCTAAATTACTCATGGTATTTCTGAGCGTTCAAAGGTGTGCTGGAGTATAAAATAGGTGATCTCTCTTCTGCTCTGCCTCCCTGTTGCTCACCAGCACCCTGCCCTGTTGTCACTAGTCCTGGGTGACCCAAAGTCCTCCCTCTTCCTAAAGAACATGTGTGCCTGAAACTGAGCTGCTGAGCTTCAACCCAGTAGCAAAGAAACAATCACTCAGAGAGCATTGCAAACCAGGAGTTATCCAAAACACCAAAGTCTGAAGAGTTCAAAGGCGAGTGTGGGTGGAGATGAGCCATGGGTCCTGTCCATTAGTCCCTTCAGTCTTAGGCAGCCTGGCCTCTGGCAAGACCCTTCACATGAACCAGTATCCATACGAGACAGGGAGGGGCACGAGTTTGTCTTAAAGTCCCAAGACACTAACCTGAAGTCCAAAGGCGAGTGGAGGAGTGGATGAGCCATGGATCCAAACCCGTAGGCCCTGCAGCCACAGGCAGCCTAGCATCTGGCCAGGCACTTCATTCGAACAAGTATCCGCGTGGGGCAGGGAGGGACAAAAGTTCATCTTAATGTCCCAAGATATTCTCTTCAGTTATTAAAAAAAAAAAATTGTAATTTTTGACACCATGGCTGAATCTGAAGAATGTGATATTAAATGAAATATTTCAGGACCAGAAAGACAATATCACATGATTGCATTCATATGTGGTGCCTGAAAATTTTGATCTCATAGAATAAAGAATAGAATTCTTTAGAATAGAATGATGGTTAAAAGAGGCTTCTGTGTTTATGGTGACAGAAATGGGGTGATGTTGGTTAAACAATGTATAATTGGGAACAGCATTTGGCATAATGGCTATGTTGCTGGACTCCCACGTAATTGACCATGGTTCAAGTCCTCGACCTCCTGGCTTTAACTTACATCAGGCACATGTGTGTGTGTGCCCAAGATCCCGAGAGGAAAATTGGAAGAGAAGGGGATTACGGCGTGGCCGTCCCCCCTGGTGGATGATTTCTCGCTTTCTGTCTCTCTGTCTCTTTCTGTCTCTCTGGTGAGCACAAGCACCCTATAGCAAAAACATATCTGCACTCCCCCCCCAAAAAAAAAAAAAAAAACACAACAGATTGTATAATTGCAATTAGGTAGGAAGAATATTTTTTAAAAATTGTTCAGGGTACTGTAAGACGGTGTGAATTTTACATTGCTGGATTCCCACATGGCCTACTATAGTTTGAGTCCCAAACCTTGAGGCTTAAAAGTCACGCTCGGTGTAAGTGCGTGTATGCCCAAAATTCTGAGAAGAGAGGACAATGGAGGGGAAGGGATTTTTGCCTGGGAAGGATGAACACATTTGACCTATAGCAAAAATCTCTCTCAAAAAAATAAATAAATAAAAAGCTCAGCTCAGAGTAGGCAAATGCATAGACACAAAAGTAAATATTGATGATTGGGGTTGGAGGCTGGAGGAGAGCAAATATATGAGGGGTTGGGTAAGAGAATGAGGAATGCCTACCAATGGTCACAGAGTTTCTCTGTTGTGTGATGAAATGCTTTAAAACATATTATACTGATGGCTGCACAACTCGGTAAGCACACAAGGAGCTATTGAATTATGAACTTTTAAATGGGTAAATTGAATCCTGCATGTATTAAACTCAATAGTGTGTTTTAAGAAATAAAACGAAATGGAAGATGATTGGAAAAACAGGAGTCAAACTGTTAAACTAAAAGTACTTTTCTGTTTTCCAAAAGAGATTTTTGCTATAAGGTGTGTGCATTAGCCAGAGAGACAGAAAGTGAGGCGTTAGCCCTCTAGGGGGCAGGGCTGCACTGTAATCCCGTCTCCATTAACCTCTTAGGGTTTGAGGCACGCAGACTCACACTCCCTGCGTGAGTTTTAAGTCACCGGGTCTGGGACTCAAACTGTGGTTGACTATTGGGAGTCCAGCAATGTAACCATTATGCCATCTGCTGGTCCCCTGAAAGTGCTCTTAATGACCAAATATAAAATAATATTAGAAAAAAAAAGTATAGTATTGGACTATAACCAAACTATAAAATAAATACATGGGACCAGCAGATGTCATGGTGTTATGATTATGTTGCTAGATAACCACATAGTCGACCATGGTTTGACTTCTAGACCCAGCATTTTAAAACTCATGCCTGGCACATTGTGTGTGTGCCCAAGATCCTGAGAGGAGAATGGAGGAGAAAGTTTTGTTGTGTGGTCATCCCCCTGGGGGATGATTTCTCACTTTCTTTCTCTGTCTGTCTTTGTGTCTCTGGCAAGTACATGTACCCTATAGCAAAAATATCTCTAAAACACACACAATAGCAACAAGCACACACACATGATTTTAAGGTAATTCTTGATGTCATTCTAAGGCTTTCCCTTAGATAAGTCTCCCAATGACACCTCTTAGTGAGTAGTTGCATAAGCTGGTACAATTCTACTCAATACACAACCCCATTACTCAATTTTTCATCTATGGTGAAAGTTAAATATTACTACCACAGTTGAAAAAGTTCAAGACTTATTTTTAAAAAATGTATTGCCAGAGGGCATATGTACTCACAAAAGAGAGAGAGAACTGTCCAGTGTGTCATGGTCATAATGCAAACTTGTTTCCTCCATTTCTTCTTACATCAGGATTTTGGGTACACTCCCACATATAATCAGTGTTTTTCAAGACACAGGGGCCAGTACTCAGACCTCCTTTTTCCATATGATCTCCAGCTCCTATGCAGAGCAGTTAAGTATGGAGTTATTGAACTGGCCTCTAAGAATTTTATTTTTTTAAACATTAGTATGTTTTTTTTTTTTTTTTTTTTTGAGAGAGATTTTTTGCTATAGGGTGCATGTGCTTGCTGGAGAGACAGGGAGAGATAGAAAGTGAGAAATCACCCCCCCACACCCACCTGGGGCGATGGCCATGCCACAATTCCTTCTCCTCCATTCTTTTCTCATGACGTTGGGCATGCATACACACATGCCTGGCGTGAGTTTTAAGCTGCTATGTCTGGAACTCAAAATGCAGTCAACCACATGAGAGCCTAGTGACAAAACCATTATGCCATCTGCTGGTTCTTCTAAAACTAATTTTTAATGAAAAATACATAGAAGAATTATAGAATCTCACCAAATTATACTGATGACATTTGAATAAGCATGCATGGGAGTGAATTTTAGGATGCATGTTTAGGAAAAAAAATTGGAAGTTGCATAACTGGTAACGAGATAATGTGAAGAAAAGACATTTAAATAAATAGCTTTCTCACATATGTACATAATGTGAAGTTAGCTTGGTTATATTTTCTGGCAATTGTTACCAATTATTAGTATTCCTTAGTGCTAATAATTCCTTCCAGTTCCTTGTGGATCTCCTAATTTTACTCAGAGTATTTGGAAAACAAAGTTTTTTAAATTTATTTTTTACTTTTATTTTAAATTTTTATTTATTTATTTTTTTATTGAGAGTCTTTTTTTTTTTTTTTCAGACGTTTTTGCTATAGGGTGCGTGCGCTCGCCAGACAGAAAGAGACAGAGAGATAGAAAGTGAGAAATCACTCCCCAGAGGGGATGGCCAAGCCACAATCCCTTCTCCTCCATTCTCCTCTTGGGATCTTGGGCACACACGCACACGCGCCCGGCGTGAGTTTTAGGCCACTGGGTCCAGGACACGAACCACTGTCGACTGTGTGGGAATCCAGTGACATAGCCATTACGCTAACTGTTGACCCCTATTGAGAGGTTTTTGCTATAGGGCACATGCGCTAGCCAGAAATCCAGAGACAGAGAAACTGAAAGTGAAAAATCACCCCCCAGGGGAGACGGCTATGCCTCAATCCCTCTTCCTCAATTTTCCTCTCGGGATCTTGGGCATGCAGGCACATATGCCCACCGTGAGTTTAAACCACCAGGTCCGGGACTTAAACTGCAATCGACTACATGGGAGTCTAGTGACGTAGCCATTACGCCAACTGTTGGTCCAGGAAGCTATATATTTTTAAAAATTTTTGTTTGAATCTGTTCTTATGTGGGAATGGTGTTTTATTTGAAATAGAAAACTTTAGACAAACATTTATTATGTTAGTCACTATTGTTGTCCTCATAATTTTTTAATATTTCTTACTTTATAAACCTAGACTGTAAAGTAATTGTGTCTAACAATACAAACCTAGCCCGTAAAGTCTAGGATTGTCTAACTACTAACAACTAACAACTTTTTATTTTTTTAATTATTATTTATTTAATTTTATTTATTCATTCATTTATTTTAATTTGACCAGAGAGGGGGAGAGAGAGAGAGAGAGAGAGAGAGAGAGAGAGAGAGAGAGAGAAGGAAAGGGAGAAAGGAAGCCGCCAGGTCCAGGACTTGAACCATGGTTGGCCATGTGGGAGTGTCCAGCACATTAACCACAACACCACCTGCTGGTCCCCAACTAACAACTTTTCAAACACTGGTAATATATGTTGTGATGTACAAACAAAAAATAAGACCTATATGTATATATACATTTATATATGCATGTATATTTATACACATGCATTTTTATTTAATATTCACAATGATATTATAAGGTAAGTAGTTGTATTATTTTCCTTTAGCATTAAGAGAACTGAGAATTTGAGAAGTAATATAAAGTAAATGTCTAACTATCCAACAGTATGATGAAGATTTTAGGTGCAAGATACAAATCCAACAGTGACCAAATCAAAGTCTGTTCATTTAGTTACTTTACTGTCCACACCGATCAATGTGCTAGTAAAAGTAAGAGATTATGGAGAAAAAATTTATGGTGCAGTATAGACATTGTTAATTCAATTCCAACATTTCCACAGTTGAGATAAGGTTATTTTACTTTATTCAGCTTTTTTTATTTTATCATCAAAGGCCAACATATAGTTAATCAGAAGATATTAACACCTACTCAATCAGAACACACATGTCCAATTTTTTTCCCTCTCTCTTGTAGTAGGGCATCGTGATGGTGTTTCAGAAATATCACTGAAACTCCCCATTAAAGTAAGTCTTGTGTTGTAGTCGACCCTCAATTCAATGTTTTAGCAAAATGTTCAAAACATTGATTTCTGTGAATGAATAGTTGATAGTACTTATACTTGCCCCACAGCTTTTCCATAAATTGCACTTGAGAAAAGTATGTATAAAGTATGGAAGGTTACCTTGATTCTGGAAAAAGAGAGACCTTTAATCTTGGATAATGAAAATTATCCAAGAAATTTTTAAAATTCACCCATAAAAGAATGCATAAATATCGGGACCAGCAGTTAATGTAATGGCTATGTTGCTGGACTCCCACTTAGTTGACTGTGGTTCGAGTCCCGGACCCGGTGGCTTAAACTCATGCTGGGCATGTGTGTGTGTGAGCCCGGGATCCCGAGAGGAGAATGGAGGAGAAGGGATTGTGGTGTGGCCATCCTCCCCTGGGGGGTGATTTCTCGCTTTGTCTCCCTGTCTCTCTGTCTCTCTCTCTCTGTCTGGTGAGTGCACGCACCCTATAGCAAAAACCTCTCAAAAAAAAAAAAAAGAATGCAAAAATATTGTGGGAGATATTCTCTATCAGATACTGGTGAAAGGTTCCATAGTGTCTAAGGTAAATAAAGATGAGGGAGAGAGAACATGGAATCAGGAATGGTGATCAAGTCCCGAATCCATCATTTATCTTTGTCTAATCTGAAGAGGTCACTTATTCTCCTTGTTTATAAAATAAATAGTAAAGTGGTCTTTCCTATGTAATTCACAGAATTGTGTCTGTGAACAGCAAATGAGGAAAGCTTTATAAAACGTCTCCCTAAAGGATTAACATTTTCAACTCAATCAGTATAATTTTTATATTAGACTATTTACCCTCTGTTTGGTGCTTCATTGAAAACCCTCAGGTAGGAGCTGGGTGGGTTGGGAACTGGGGGTTAAAGGAAAGACCTACATGCACTAGCAACTACCAATATCCAGATGAATAAATTATGACGAAAAGGCTTAGCACATAGTCTGGTCCATCTGAAATGATGTCACATTGAGTTTATTGGGATTTAAGGGGCTGATGTATGGTAGACGGGAGAGAATTATGGCGATGTGGAGCTCTCTGAGAAAGTCTCCCAGGAGGGCATCTACAGCAAAGCAATTAAACTGCCTACAGGGATCTTGTTGGATATGATAAAGATACATATTTTTTTTATCGTAGGGTTCTGAAGAGAAACAATAGTATAAACACTGTCACCACCTTGATCTCAGACTTCTTCCCTCCAGAACTGTAAGAAGATAAATTTCTGTTGTGTAAGCCACAAAGTCTGTGGTACTTTGTTACAACAAATCTAGGAAACTTCAATCACTTTGTATCATTAAAACATACAAAATGAATGTGTGTGTGTGTGTGTGTGTGTATATACAAATTGCGTAGCCACTACCATAATTATACAAAAGATATCTATCATCCTAGAAAAACCCTTGAGATTCTTGTAGTCTTGTAGTCAATGCTTTCTTCTACCTATGACTTGGCAACCACTTAACTGTTTTCTTTCCACACAGTTATGACTTTACAAGAATTTCCTTTCAATAGAATTTTACAATCTTACTATAGATAGACAGTGAGTATGGGTCCTTTTATTTATTATGCATTTTGAGATCCATCGATTTTTTTTCTTTTTTTTTTGCAGGAATAGAGATTTTAAATTTATTTGAATAAATACACAGGAGTTAGATTCTTCTGTCATATGGCAAATATATGTTTAACAGAATGGAATTGGCTGAACTGTTTTTGAAGTGGTGCTATCACTTTGCATGTGTGCCATAAATGTATTTTAACTACTTTACATTTTTCTAGCATTTGTTACTACAAGGTTTTAAAATTTTTGGTTTACTTTTAATTCATGCTTATCTCTTGCTCTTTTTTAAATTAATTTTTAAATTATGATTCATACATTAAATTGCTATACATCATTTAGATTGTGAAGAGATTTTACCCAGCATGATATACACTTCAGTGCAGCCCAATTGAGACTATTATGCACATACTCACTAACAGATAAGAAACCTTATCTGTGTCCCACAAGTATCTTACCTTTCTATTTTACCCCCATATTTCCTTTCCTATGCTCTTCCCCTCCCACACTTTCTTTCTGCTTCGTCTCTAGTATCCATTACAATTTTTGATGCTTTTATATTCTCCAGTCTTTCAGTCTGTACCATAGAGTGTAGACAGTTGGTATATGTTAAGTGGAGACATACAATGTCTCTCTTTCATAACCTGACTTACTTCACTTAGCAACAAGTCTTCCATATTTGCCTATTTTCTATCAAATTCCGGGGCCTTGTTGTTTTTTATGGTTGAATAGTATTACATGGAGTATATGTGCCACAATTTTTCAATCCATTCAACTGTTTTATACATTTGGGTTTGTTCAACGTATTAGCAATCATGAATAGTGCCGCAATAAACTTCGATGTGCAAGCACTTTTACGATTAATTCTTCTGTCCTTTCGGTAGTTACCCAGGAGTGGAATTGCTGGATCATAAGGTAGTTCTACTTGAAGGTCTTTGAGGAACCTCCATATCATTCTCCAAAGTGGCTGGACCAGTTTATATTCTCACTGCCCAAATATCCAAGAAGGGATGGCCAAGCCATAATAATTTCTTCTCCTTTATTCTCATGTGCACACTTACCCAGCATGTTTCAAGCCACCTGGTCTGAGACTAGAACTGCAATCAGCAAATGGAAGTTCAGCACCATAACTACTATATCACCTGCTGGTCCCACTTGGTACATTTTCAAATAGTGTGAGATGTTTGTGTTCATATACAAATACATTACTGTTTTTGTTTTATACTAGAATGAACATTTTTTGGGGAAAATTTTTGTGTGTCTATGTAGGTTCTACAAAATAATAGGGTCAGAAACAATTTTAATTTATGTAGGATGCAGCAATAATTTATGTCTCTATCAAAGGAGACCCCAAGGAACATACTTTCATTTAAAAGTCCATAATTTTTTTCTCTACTTTGTGTTTTTAGACTAGTAATATAACTAAAGAAACACAAAAGTTTAATACCCAAATTATTATAAATTGTTTTAATAAAAACTTCTCATACACCACTTTCCTCTGACAAATTTCTCATTTATATGTACTTCTAAACACACATATTTTGTGCTCTTTTACACATATGCTTGCACTGACATAGTAGAAAAATATAGTGGGACAAGTGAATAAATCAAGTGTCAATTTAAAATATTTTGACAACAAGACCCCAACATATATGCTATCATCATGAAGATAATAAACTTCTAGACTTGCTTTCTTTTTCCTTGGCAGCAAATTTTAAAACAAGCCAGTCCCCACAGAAATCAAAATGCATTGTGAAGGTAGAAATGTGATTAATTTCAGGGAAAAGTCCTGAAGGACTTGAAGCTAGGTTATAATACACCCTACAAGGTTAAAAGCATAGTCCTCCAGACAACTTTGTCTTCTCAACAACCTTCTTGAATGCATTCTTGACTTCTTTGTTTCTCAGGCTGTACACCACAGGATTCAGCATGGGGATGACCATAGTATAGAACACAGATGCAATTTTATCTGTGTCCATGGAATGGTTGGAACTCGGCTGCAAATACATGAAAATAATTGTCCCATAAAAAATGGAGACTGCAGTGAGATGGGATGCACACGTTGATAAAGCTTTTTGGTGTCCCCGAGAAGAATGCATCTTCAAGATGGTGATAAATATAAATAAATAGGAAATCATGATAACCAGAAGACCAAAAGACACATTAAAGCTTGACATAAAAAGAAGAATCAACTCACTAGTATGTTTATCAGAACAAGAGAGAGCCATGACTGCTGGAAAATCACAGAAAAAGTGACGGACCACATTGGACTTACAGAAAGAGAGGTTGAATGTGTTACAAATGTAAATAGAGGCAGTCAGGAAACCGTAGATGTAGGGGCCTAAGACCAGGCGAGCACACATACTTGTCGTCATGGTGGTGGTGTAATGGAGAGGCTTACACACTGCTGCGTAGCGGTCATAAGCCATAGAGGCTAAGAGTAAATTCTCCACAGTGGCCAAGGCTACGAAAAAGAATATCTGAGCAGCACAGGCATCGTAGGAGATGACCTTGTCTTGTATAAGGAACCCAGCAATGACCTTGGGAGTGATGGTGGTAGAGTAACACAAGTCCACAAAAGACAGGTTACTGAGGAAAAAATACATGGGAGTGTGGAGACGAGAGTCCAACATGATTAACACCATCATCCCCAGGTTTCCAGTCAGAGTGATGAGGTAAATGAGGGTGAACAAGACAAAGAGTGGGATCTGAAGATCTGTGGAGTTGGTTAGACCCACCAGAATAAAATGAGTCACCTTTGTAGTATTCTCCATGTGACCTACAAGATTATCTGAAAACATGAGAAAAGAAAGGAACACTTGGTAAATATAAAATAAACGTACGTATATTTTGCATGCACACACATGCACATATTTCATTGTTTCCTCATTTTTCCATAGCCATTATTTATTCTTTCTGATCTTCTAATCTAGATCATTAATCAGAATGAAAGGAATATTTAATGGACATCTTAATCCATTATTCTGTTGCTTACAGAAATATCTAAGCCTGGGTGAATTGAAGAGAGTAGTTTATTTGACTCATTGTTCTGGACATGTGGAAAGGTTAAATTAATCACAGGATGTTAGAAGGCAGGATCCATAGGTTAAAGACTTTGAAGATTGAGAAATTGACACAGATTACATGTCTATCTTCTTTCTTGCATAAATGGACAACCTGAGGTGCAGAAGTGAAGACATGTTATGATTTGTTTAAGGTCACAAACTTGCAATAAATTCAGATTCCAAATCAGATCACCTGAATTAACAGCTAACTTTTAAAAAAGAATTATTTTATTTAATTTTATTTATTCATTCTTTTTTAAAATTTGACCAGAGAGAGACACACACAAAGAGAGAATGGGAAAGTGAGAAAGCAAGCCACCAGATCTGGGACTTGAACCATGGTTGGCCATGTGGGAGTGCCAGTGCCTTAACCACCATGCCACCTGCTGGTCCCCACAGCTATCTTTTATAGTGCTCATTCTAAACACTCCCATGCATGCTTAATATGTTTAATTACCTCAGTGACTTGTAAAAATATTGACAATTTGTGGCAAATTTATATAAATATCAAGGAACAGAATCAAGTTTTGAACTCAGAAGTGGTTCACAAGACTTATATTATTATCTGAACTATAATTGGATTAAATTTAACTCAGTTTTCATTTATTAACTTATCCATTAGACTAAGTTTAATGCTTGGGGTTGACAGAGGATTAACTGAGTCATTTATATAAACTATATGCAATGAGATAACAACACAGAAGCAGTAGCTGCATATACACTCAGCAAGAAATTAATTTTTTAGAGAGATTTTTGCTATAGGACATATGCTCTTGCCAGAGAGACAAAAGACAGAAAGTGAGAAACCACCCCTACGGGGGATTGCCACGCTGCAGTCCCTTCTCTAGTCTCCTTTTGGGATTTTGGGCATGCACACGGTGTGAATTTGAGGCTACCAGGTCTGGGATCTGAGCCGTAGTTGACCATGTGGGAGTCCAGCGATGTAACCATTAGTCCATCTGCTGGTCCCAGCCGAGAAAATTCTGAAGAGACGGTAAAGAAGTAAAACTGGGCTCTAAGAAGAGGTGTAAATGCATTCAAATAAGACTCATCACTTGGTACTGAGAGACACTACTCCTAAAATAACTTCTTTGAGTCTCATTTCTACCATCTTGAGATGCATAGAGTAATAAAATATAATAAAAGGTATTATAGTCCAACCTTGGTGGCACACATTCATGACGGTGAAGGCACATGGGAAGGTCCTAGGCTCAGGTCCTGAGGTCTTCCTGTACATTCAGGTTATGTGTGTGCCTATAATTTTGGCTGACTGAACCTGGGGATGGATCATAATGTAAAGACCCTGTTGGGAGTTTTTGTCTCACTGTGCCTCTTTCTGTCTCTCTCTCTCTGTCATGGAAGAAATAAATAAATTAATAAATGACCTTAGGAAAGAGTTTTATTAAGAGTTAAAATAATAATATACAAAACCAGTTACCACAAAGCAGAGTTCAGCACAGTCTTTATGAGTGCTTGCTATGGCATTCTAATTAGGATGGGATGATAGTTTCCATCTTGGCTTGGAAAAACTCTGGGGTGAAGTGACCCTCAAGGTGTGGGTGAGTATGAAGCCTAGAAGTCTTTGTATCTGCTTTTCTCACAGAGTAGAACACTCAGTGTTTTTCATTGTTTCTCTTTATGGATCAGCCATTCTAAGTGAGGATCCAAGGACTTTTAGCTTAATTTTTCTGCCTTTTTATTTTTAAGAAGTTTCATTTTTATCTATCTATTTATTTATTTATTTATTATTATTATTTTTTTTTGAGAGGTTTTTCGCTATAGGGCGCGTGTGCTCGCCAGACAGACAGAGACATAGAGACAGAAAGCGAGAAATCACCCCCCAGGGGGGATGGTCACGCCGCAATCCCTTCTCCTCCATTCTCCTCTCTGGATCTTGGGCATGCACGCACACGCGCCCGGCTTGAGTTTTAAGCCACCAGGTCCGGGACGCGAACTGCGGTTGACTATGTGGGAGTCCAACGACTTAGCCATTACGCTAACTGCTGGTTCCCGAAAGACAGAGTCTCATTGTTCTCTCCCTCTAACCTTAGCTTCCTAGCCTAGGCAACATGCACACACCACTGTGCTTATTCTTTTTTATCACAACCTCGCTATGTTGCTTAGGTCAGCCTTGAGCTCATACACCTCCAATACCAACCTTTCTGAGCTGTTGGGGTTGCGATACATACCACTATTCATGATCTCTCTGTTGGACTGGTAATTGAATATATGCTTACCATATAACACAAGCCATCAGAGTATTGATTTTCCTTTTTGAAAACTCATTCCTACTCTATCTACTCCCATTGTTAGATGATTCATGGGGATAGAAGATTGAAAATATATGAATAGGTGATTTTCTTCTAGTGTTCAGATGTGTGCTTGTGTCTACCTGGTTTGCAAGATTGGTTTTTCATTTTAATTTGAATTTGGAGACTTCTCCAGCATAATTTTCTGTAGCTATCTTTCCTAGCCCTTTTCTAATAATGTTGTAACTTCACTTGATATTACTAGTCCCTTACAGCATATTTGTTTGCCGATTAACAGCATACATGATATGAAATCTAAAAATTTTATAACATAAGCTATATTTTGCATTCACTTACTAGAGAATTATAGATTCAGATGTTAGCATAGTTAACTTACTCTTTACAACTTTATAAATCAGTACTATTGACGATACTTTACAGAATAGGAAAGTGAGGATTTTACAAGTTATAATACTCCAGAAAATCACGTGTCTACTGTAAGGTAGATTCAAGGTTCAAATTTAGGTATGACTGCCTTCACAACGTGTACTCTGAACTACCACATTGCTGAGTGTTCTAGAGGTAAAGATAGAGGAGAGATTATCTCGTAAAGAATAATATAATAGTGTGAGGATCTAAATAATTTTGTGAGGAACTTTCTGGAATCTATAGAAATATCTGCACAAACTGGTCCAATTTCCATACAGTGACGGAGAAGAAAGTAATGTAGTGAACAGGTAGTAAAGAAGATAAAATTACCAGTTACTCATTGAAAGCATTGTCTATAATAGATTTTTGCCAATCCTTTTTAGGAATTAACTTCATGCTTTATGAGAATCATGGAACATCCTACTGGATAGAACGTAGTATATTTTTAGAATTCCAATCCAGCCACTTCAGAAATACATTCATGACATCATTATCTTGAGTGCAAATAAAACTCAGCAGTTTCAGCTTCCCTAATATTTTTAAATTATTACACTTCTCAAAGAAAATATATCTGAAATATACAAGCTTACCTTGCATCTTGAAAAAAGGTACTGAGATCTGAATTTTGAATGAGCAATCTAAAACTCTGCCATGGGATAACAACTAATTCTATCAGAGAAGATCTCTCTTAGACACATATAAGAAAGTGACATAAAAATGTCACTTATCTTATACCAATGTAAATATTTTTAAATTTGTGAAATAAACATATTATTAAGACTCCTACACATGTCATAGAATTATGCAGAACTATACTTTGCCTCTGAAAAGTAAAACAGCTCAGTAAAGGCCTATTATTTTAACCACATTCAGCCCAATTTTTATGTTGGGCATTTTTCTCTGTCAAAGATTGCAAATTCAGAAACTGTTGTTTGGGACAAAGCCAACATATGTACTAACAACCAGTTAGGTGAATAAATACATGATTAAAGGAACTCTGAATGTGGTCTATTACCTCTAAAATGTCAAACAGGAGAACAAGTTGGTATTTTAAAGGCAGTAGATGTAGGTAAGGAGGGACGTCTAGATATGGAAATCTCGAAGGAAAAAACATCCCATGAGGGCAATGGATTCTTATTCCCTTGTTCAGGGAATAAGCAATTAAATTGCGTGTGGGAACCCAGCTTAGTTTTCTGAACAAGTACATAGCTATATTACCATTATTTGTCATAATTTTTTTTTCCTTTATAGTTAAAATGTATAATTTATTTACAAAATATTAAATGTATATTTTTGAGAATGTGGACAAATGTAAATGATCATGTAATCACCACAACAATCAAGAACTACTCTAGGACCCAGCAATCCCACTACAGGGTATCTATTCAAAGTGAATAAAATGAGTGTGCTAAGGAACTATCTATACTCCCATGTTAATTATACTCCCATGTTACTTACAATAGCCATAGGCTAACATGTTTACATATCAATTTATGTACCGATCAATGAATGAGAGGATAAAACTGATGTGATATATGTATACAATGGGAGACTATTCAGCAATAAGACAGAAGAAAATCCTATGACAACGTTGATGTCTGTGGAGGACATCATGTTAAGTAAAATAATTCAGAAAAGGAAATGTAAATACTCTCTAATATCCCTATATGTGAAACCTAAAACTGTCACCCTCACGAGGATAGAGAATAGAATGGTAGTTACTGAAGACATGTATGATTAGGGAAGAGTAGAGATGGGGAGATGTTGATCAAAGTATGTTATGTTAAAGCATGAGTACCCCAATTTTGAATATGACTCTGCTGCCATTTCCCTTTCCCTGTACCCTGACCCATATGTGTCTCCTAAAAATTCCTCACTGAGTACTTATCAACACTAGATAAACACTGCCATCCTATCATGTCTTCCTAACTAAATATTTATCACCAGCTGATGCAGTTAATTATAGCTATTCATCCCATTATAACTGTCCAGCCAATTATAACTGTCCTTCCAGATAACTCACTTCTTTTTGCTTTTGTTAACTGGTTTCACATAACTCAAGGCCTGTACTTTCTTAGATGTACAGTTTTTTCTATTTCTCTTTTGCCTTTATAAAACTTCCTCCCTCCTGCTTTGGGGCTGCAAGGTTTTGGAGTAACTTGAGTCCTCCAAGAGGTGCTGGCTTAAAGGCTCCTTTAATTTGGCTAAAACTAGAAGTCCTCTTATTATCGCACTCATTTAAATACAACATTTGGAGGCCCCAGCGAGATTGAACCTAGTTGTACCTGGATGAGGCCTCCAGGGAGGGTGGACTCACCCACACAGCTGCCCAACACTCAGGGTACTCTGGGGGAGGCACAAGCTGAGATGTTCCAGGGCCCTAGGGACACCTTTCTGGATCTTTGATAGCCAGACGAGGGACACCAACTGTTCCTCCCAACCACAAAGTCTTGGTAAGAAACCCTCTGGAGTCTTTCCTCTTCTTTTCTCCTCTGTTTCTCCTTACTCTTTCTGATTAAGACTAGTCGATTCAGGAGTATGAGACTGGCACACGAGGTACCCCTCATGAGTATTTCAGGTCCTACTGGGTGCAGTTGAAGGAGCCTCTACTCAGATTCCAGCAAGACATTTCTGGAATTGAGAGCTGGGCGGATATGTGTTTAGATTGGGGGTTTGAATCCTTCCTTAGACAGTGCCTGGCAATCTGGGTTGCTAGATCAGGGCTTTAAGTCCCTCCTTAGGTAGAAGTCTAGCAGTCTACGTTGCTAGATTAAGGGTTCAAGTCTATCTTAGCCCTTAGGGATCTGGCATTTCACTAGATTGGGGGTTTGAGTCCCTCCTAACCATTGTGTATTTCACTTTATGAGTCCATTCTGTCACTGCTGTCACTTTAAGGAATATTTTTTGGTGCGAAGGAATGTCTTGTTAACTTCTTGTTTCAATGGTGAATGAGTGACCATGTGACTGTGTTCTTGACTCATGGCTTTGGCTACAGAGTCTGCATAGGTCCTCATCTGAGGTTCCATGGCAGCCTCATACAGTTTAGGGCTGCCTTGGGCACGTGGGGATTCCATCCCTACTTCTGTGCCCAGTCCTACCAGGTGTTTATACACAACAGCCAATTGTGAGGGGCACCAAAGTTTCCACGAGGGGTGCAGTCAGGCAAGTACCTATTTGTTCACCTCTTCGGAGGAGAGATCCCACCCTTTGTTTGACTTGCAGCATCATTGCAGGAAGAAAAACACGGGAATACTTGATTCTCTTGTATGTCAGGAAAGCCCTCGTGCCCTCACATACTGGGCACTTTCCTCCTGAAGCAAGTGAGAAAATGTCCCTGAGGCAGGACACTAAGGCTTACCTCACTCATTTCTCTCACAGGTCAGAAGACTGCCTCTTATGTCAGTACTCTTGGTCTGGTTTTTTAGAAGATCTACCTCTATCTTGGTTTGGTCCAAAACACTGACTCCCTATTATCATTCATTCCTTTTGTCATCTCTCCCTCTTTTTGTCTGTCACTCAGAAGTAACACCACTGAGTTAGTGAATATTTTGAAAGGGGACCTACCCTCTTCTTGTTAGTCCACCTACTTTTCTCTCAAACTAATACCTCTGTCCTTTCACTGGGGGACAGTGTCATTGCTTTAGGGATCCAAAGCTAGGGAGTGCTTTTTAAACCCTTGCCAGAAGTGTGCAAGAAAGCCCATTTCAAGTCAACTCCCATAGGGAAATATTAAGATCAGAAGCCCATATAGTTTCTTCTGGCCTCCAATCTCTTTTTGACCTCAGTCTCAGCGTCTCATCAGTCTGGCTGCAGGCTCTAGACCATGCCACCTGAGAGTTAAAAGCCATTGACAATTCAGAACCTTTGCGGAGACAGTTTCATAGCACACCCCGTGCCCCAACAGAATTAACTCTCTTAGTGCACTCACTCATATGCACTCACATTCCTTTCCTCCAGTCTGTGGCAGGAGATCAAACAAGCTCCCAGGGGATCTTGCAAGTCATACTAATGGTTGCTAGGGCTGCATACTCTGAACTCCTTGTCATGGTGTTTCCCATTGTACTAGTCCTTTTGTTGGCCCTGGACTGATATCAGTGGCCCCTAGTGACTGGAGTTGGTTCCAGAGATGTCTCTTAGCTTTGATTTACTTGAGAAGTGTTGGGGTTTTCTTTGCACTGTGATGTTTTTAGTTTGTAAGAAGCCCATCCTACCTCACCTGGAGTGTGGAGGTGAGGCTGGTGGAGCACACTGGGACTCATGGGGTCACACAACTGAGCATGCATCGTTGCAACACTGAGCTCTCCTTCACCACCTGGCTCTGCATGCAACTTTAAACTTTAGCAGCTCAGGCAGGGCTGGGCAACTTAAATAGCTGCAGGGAGCAGGCACATGCTCAGAAGCCATACCTGCCTTCCTGAACTCCGGAGTTGTTTTTCTACCATAGGTGGACAAAATAGTTCCATTAAAGCCCCATTGAAATATATGCTTAAGCATTTCAGAAAGTCCTTTGAGGACAGAGAAGACTACAGAACAATGTTATCAAAGAATTCCTGTAATTATTAATATTTTGCTTTGATGTAAACTATTTTGAAGTGATAATATTAGGTCATTTGAAGTACTAGAATTTTATTTTAAGTGCTCGGTTGGTTGTGTTTGAGAGTTTCCAAGAGAAGCTTGGAGAGCAATATTTATTGAGTGAGGAAAAGATTTGGAATGAGACTGTTGGAAGTTTGCTCAAGATTTTATCAGTATTTATTTTTGGTAGGAAATTCCTTCTGTAGTCTTTATAAAGAGATTAGTAAATCAAATACATTCTATATCAATGTAATATTAGAAAAAGTATTAGTTGTTTCGATCACAGAAAAACAAAGAAATAAGCAACAACAAAACCATTTCTAAATCCATGTGGACATATGTGTCTTTAGGATTGCATTTTATCATAATAAAGTGTTCTTTTTCACTCCATAGTGCTCTTTCTAGGTCACACAACAACGTACCCCCACTTAAGAAAAATAACAATTATCAAGCAATTTGAACACACCCATCTGTGTGTTCCCTCATTATCTCTGCTTTTACTTTGTACTGATGGAAAACACAGAGTGCCTTAACTGCTCTGTGACCTGACCAGTGGCATGTTTCCCTGTAGTTGATCCCAAGCTGTGTCCTTGATTATTTCTACGCGCTGAAAAACTTGTTTTGGTTGTTGCTCAAAATGCTGAAAGATTAAACATGTTGCTAAGCAGGTAGAAATTCTATCATGCCGGGTAAAGTCTCTTCACAATCTAAATGATACATAGCAATTTAATGTATGAATGATAAGAAATATATAAATATACATAAAAAAAGAAATTCATAAGAAATTCATTTCTGCCTTGAATTTAACTTCTTAAACCTTCATAAAAGCTCCATAACACAATCCCCTTGCAGGGAGTATACATAGATTTAACATCATTGTCTTGCTGTCTTTTTCTTTGGAGATTTTTGCTATAGTGTGCATGTGCTCGCCGGAAAGACAGAGAGAGACAGAGAGATAGAAATAATTTCCAAGGGGGGATGGCCACATTGCAATCCCTTCTCCATTTTCCTCTCAGGTTTTTGGACCTGTACACACAAGTATCATTGAGAGTTTTAAGACACTGGGTCCAGGACTCAAACCATGGTCAACTATGTGTGAGTCCAGTGACTTAACCATTACACCATCTGCTGGTCCCAGGCTTGCTGTTTTCTGCAACAAGGTTTTAATTATGAAAAAGAGCTTATACCACACATTCAGGCCCTGGCAATTTTAGTTATTTTATTCAAGACTCTTTGTAAATTCAAAGCTAAGTATTATTATGCTCATTTTATAAATGTGGAACATGTAGCCCAGAGATTAGGACTGGATTTTTAACAAATTATGATGATTGCTGGGATGACCATGCTAACAAAATTGATTTAAATTTTATTAAAAATTAAGACAAATACTAGTAGTTGCTTCACTGTATTAGCTCTGATATTTCTCATTTCTTTTTCCTTTTATCTGCACTTACTTTCCAACATATCCGTGCCTCTTTATCAAAACACTTATTCATTGAATTGGCTCCATGGTATGGTAGTAATACACTGCTCATGAGAAACTGGATCTCACAAGGTTACCCAGGTTTTAACCCTTGGTGAGGTGAATCAGAACCATGCTGGGTTTATGCATAATTGCCCGATATCCACCAGGTCTAAAGGAAAGAGTTTGTGGCATAACCAGTTTCTGTGGAATGAGAGTACTCATCTTTCTCCCTCATTTGTGTGCACATAGTCTAAAATAAAGAACACATCTTAGCATTTTTTATTCTTCTATCACTGGAAAAGCTCTGTTACTATTTAACTAGAGGGTTTTGGGGTATATTCTCAAAATGGTTATGATCCACATCATGTTTTCTTCACATCCTCATAATTATTATTATCACATATTGCATAAAGGAAAAAATTGGGGCAATGTTAGGAAATAGAATGGAAAAGAAATGAATTCTTCAGAATATTAGAAATATTACATGCTTTTATATTTTATATTAAACCCAGATAGTTTTTGAACATACTATATTGATGCTCAATTGAATCTATAATTCTACATTATATATTGTATATTATAGTACAATCAATAAAGAATTATTATAATACAAAGAAACAACATTTTCCTTATTGAATGTGTTTTAAAGAATTATTCACTTAACTTCACCCACTATTACTATTTTCTAATTGAAACAAAGAGAGAAAGAGGGAAAATGAGAAAGCAAGTTGCTAGGTCCAGGAATAGTAACGTGGGCAGTCATGCAGGAGTCCTTGCACTTTAATCACCATGCCACCTGCCGGCCCATCCCTATTAAATATTTAATAGAAAAAAATGTTTTATTTTTTCTTAAATCCAGTTTGTCAAACTTCCCTGAAGCAGATTGTTATCACTTAGCAGTAATTTGACAAATTTATTCAATTAGACTGTGAGTTGGGACAACTTGAGTTTTTTCAGAGATTCTTTCACATCTTGATTCCTCAGACTATAGATCATGGGATTCAACATGGGAAACAACACAGTATAAAAGGTAGAAATCATTTTGTCTCTCTCAAGGGAATAGCTGGAACTTGGCCTAGAGTAGATGTAGAGAACAGAACCAAAGTATAAGGTAACAGAGATCAAGTGAGAAGAGCATGTGGAGAAGGCTTTGAGGCGACGCTGGGTGGAGCAGATCCTTAAGATGGCAGTGATGATGAAAACGTAGGAGGCCAGTATGAGCACAGTGGGGGTAATGACATTGGAGGCCAGAAGGAAGTACAGCACAGCCTGGTAGCTCTCCTTCACATCACATGCCAACTTCACCAGGGGTGGGACATCACAGAAAAAGTCATCAATGACGTTGTCACCACAAAAATCCAATGTGAACGTGTTGCTGGTTAGTATGATTGCATTGACAAAACCACCAGTATAAGAAAATATAACCAGACATATGCACAAGCTCCTCGACATGGCTTGAGCATAAAGCAAGGGGTTGGAAATGGCCACATAGCGGTCATAAGCCATGGTGGCCAGCAGGTAACACTCACTATAGCCCAGTCCAGCAGAGAAGAAGAACTGGGCCAGGCAACCAGCAAAGGAGATGCTTTTGTCTTCAGAGATACAGGTCATTAGAATCTTCGGGGTGTAGACAGAGGAATACCAGAGATCCAGAAAAGACAGATTTCCAATGAAGAAATACATGGGTGTGTGGAGCCGGGAATCAGTACATATCAACAATATCAGGGTGGTATTTCCCAACAGGGTCATAGAATACACACCAAGGAACACTACAAACAGAACCAGCTGCATCCCTGGGTCTGTTGTGAAGCCCAACAAAATGAATTCAGTCACTGTGTGATTGCCCCTCTCCATGACTTGAAGATTAATCACCTACAAATGGAGTAGAGAAGAATTGAAATGACTTAATCAATACCACATGGGAGGATTGCCTGTGCTAAGCCATGTTATGTGGTCATGATCCTGAGCCTCTGTGTATTTATTTCAATAAAATTCATTTAATTACAGGAAACCTATCATTTTGTAGGGAGGTTTATCCATATTTTTAGAAAACATACTTTGGAAATTGAAAAACATTTAAAAGGTGTAGATTTTTTCTTCTATCAGAGCGCGAGAGAGAAAGAGTGAAAGTGAGAAAGACTCGAGAGAGAGAAAGAGACATGCCTAACTGGCTCTTTCCATACTGTGATCCTCTCCCAGCCTTCCAGCCAGCAACACCCAGGGCCTTCTCATATAGCTCCAGTTTTGCACGGGGGACCTGTGTCACTGTGGCTAGTTATAGAAAATATTTCTTGAGCCCCAAGTGCTGTTCTCAGCATTAGGTTATAGCCACAAGGATGACCGGGCTCATCCCTATGCTGTGAAGCATTTATCCCAAAGGGTAAGATATATAATAAAAAATAAACCAACAAGTATAGACAGATTTTCAGAGAACTTTTGATGCTATTAAGAAAACAAAACTAGATTTTGGGATTAAAACCAACTAATAAATGAGCTCACTGACAGACACAGTACAAAAACGTTGCTCATTTTCTAGTTTAGAAAGAAAAAGTTGTTCAGTGCCCAGGAGAAGTGGGAATGTCCCTGTGGTTTAGAGGTGATGGCATTGTTTCCTTTCCAAAACCACAGTGAAAGTTTCTCCCTCATCTTCTCTACTGGAGACTTTGACACATTTATCATAAATCCCAGGGAAGAATCCAGTTGGAGAATCAAAGAGCAATTTGAGTGGAGAGCAGTAAATTAATCTGTTTATGCTGATTAAAATTCATTGAAAAGGTGACTCATTATGGGTCTCTGGACTAAGTATTATTTTCCAGTCTTTATAAGTATCATTGGACACAAAATAACTTTTGTACACAATGTGCATGGTAGTTTATTCTCTTCTAATTTTTAAAATGTTATGTTGTTAATTGAATAATTGTAATTATTTATGCAATGTTGTATGATGTTCCAATACATGATACATTGTGTGATAGTCAAATTAGGATATTTAGCATATTCATCACTTTAAACACTATTTTTTGTGGGGAGGAGGTTTTTGCTATAGGGTGCCTGTGATCGCCAGAAAGACAGAGACAGAGAGGCAGAAAGCAAGAAATCACCTCCCAGGGAGGAAGGCCACAGCACAATCCCTACTCCTCCATTCTCCTCTCGGGTCTTGGGCGTGCACCCACATGTGCTGGGTGTGTGTTTAAGCCACCAGGTCTGTGACTCGAACTGCCTTTGACTACGTGAGAGTCCAGCAACATAGCCATTACACCAGCTGCTGGTCCCTAAACACCATTTTTTTTACAATGTAAAAGTCAAGGCCTTCTATTTTGAACTATACACTACAATACTGTTAACAGTAGTTACTCTGCTGTGCCATAGTACACCAGAACTATTCCTTCTCCTATCTGTAACTTTGTACTCATTGAAAAATCCCTTCCTAATTCATTCTCTCCCTGTCTTCCTCATCTTCTGGTGATCACTCTTTTGCTCTCTAGTTTTATGAAAGCAGTATTTTAAAATTTCACATATGAGAGAGATCATGTGGTATCTTTCTCTCTGCCTGGCTTATTTTCCTTAACATAATGTTTTCTAGGCTGTCCTTGCAAAAGTATTAAAGTAGACCTTTACCTCTCATCATATATCAAAAGCAATTCAAAATGGATCACAAAATTTAATTTAGAATGTGAATCTGTAAAACTACTAGAAGAAAATGGAAAAATGCTTCATCACATGGGTCTGGGCCAAGACATTTAGTAGATCAAAAGCCCAGGCAACAAAAAGAAAAATAGACAAGTGGGATTATACTACTCTAAAAAGCTTCTACATGATAAAGAAAAAAAGTCAACTAAATAAAGAGACAGTTTAGAAAATGGAAAAAAAAAAAACTATTTACAAGTTATTCATCTGATAAAGGGTTAAGATGCAAAATACTAATAAATTCATCAACTCATTATCAAAAGATCACATTAAATTATATTAAAGGTCAAATAGCCTTGTTCAAAGAACAAATTAATTATATTAAAAGCATGAGTAATAGACCTAAATAGATATTTCTCAAAAGAAGATTCTGGAAGGAGAATGTAGGAGAGGGATTGTGATGTGGCTATCACCTCTGCGGGGTGATTTCTGACTTTCCATTTCACTGTCCCTTTGTCTCTTTCTCTGGCAAGTGCATACTACCTATGGCACAAACCTCTCAAAAAAAAAAAAAAAAAAAAAAAAAAAAAAAGAAAGAAAGAAAGGAAAAAAAAGAGACATAATTTTAAAAAAGACATTTACTACACATTATTTCTATCTTTAGGAACTCTATTACTTTGAAAAATCTTTTTAAACACATATTTTATGCCTCTTTCTTACCCTTAAAATAAAATTTACAGTTAATATAACCTAACCATGATAATACATGTTTACGTGTAGTAAACTGTCTTAAGTTTAATGTAAAATGATATAAAATAAAGGTCATTAGTAATATTATTATGATACATATAATGCACAATTTATTTAAATATAATTACAATATGTAAGTCCTAGATTTTTTTTAGTGAAATAAATAATTCTACATTTGACTCAGGGATGTAGTGGTGACTCACATAAGAGAAGTGGCATTTACTTTAATGATAAAATTTTTCTAGAAAGGGGGATTATTCTTAACCTTTGAAACAAAACAAATAACAATCTTAGAATATTGAATCGTAGATGGCATGGTGGTTAAGGTGCTGGCTATTCCCACATGGCCAACCATGATTCTAGTCCTGGACCTGGTGACTTGCTTTCTCAACTTTCCTTTCCCCTCACATGGACTCTCTCTCTCTCTCTGGTCAAATTAAAATAAATGAATAAATAAATGAAATTTTAAAAATATATTTATTTAATTTTTTTTCTGGTGAGCTATTTGGGTTTCTTGTATATTGTGGTTATTAACCCCATGTCAGATGTAGAACTTGAAAACAGTTCTCTACTTCTATAGGTTGTCTCTTCACAATATTGATGTGTCTTTGCTGTGCAGAAACTTTTTAGTTTGATGCAGTCCCATTTGCCTATTTTGTGCTGGGTAAATTCTCTTTACAATCCAAATGATATATTGTGATTGTATAAATAATAATAAATTAAAAAGTAAAAAAAAAATCTTAGCCTAGACCAATGTTCTGAAGGATTTCCTCTGTGTTTTCTAGTAATTTCATGCTTAGGCATGTCTTATGGTAAAGTCTTAAGCCCACTTTAAGTTAAAATTTGAATGCAGTGAGAGATAGGGGTCTAGTTTCTTTCAACTTTCCTGACAATATTTATTGAATAGACTGCCTTTCCTGAAATGAATGTTCTCGGTGAGTTTGTTAAAAATTATTTGGCTGTGGGGCGAGCAGGTTGCATAGTGGTTAAGGTACTGTACTCTCACATGGCCGACTGTGGTTTGAGTTCTGGATACATCAGTTTGAAACTCTTGCTAGGTTCATGTCTGTATGTGCCCAAAATCCAGAAAGGAGAATAGAAGAGAAGAGATTGCAGCATGGTCACCTCCCAAAGGGATGATTTCTCAATCTCTGTCTCTCTCTCTCTTTCTGTTTCTGACAAGTGCACACACCTTTAGAAAAAATCTCTCCTTAAGCAAAAATCAGTTTGCTGTAAGAATGTGGATTTTTTTTTTTCTGGATTCTCTACTGTGCTGCATTGGTCTGTGTCTATTTTTGTGCCAGTATCATGCAGTTTTACTTAAAATATCTTTGTAGTGTATTTAGTGAGATGTCTCCAGCTTTGTTCTTTTTACACAGTGTTGCTTTGAGTATTCAGGTCCTTCTGTGATCCCATAAAAAATTATATGATTTTTTTTAACCAGAATGTAGTAAAACTTGAAACTCACAATATGAGGGACTTTAGAAAATATAGAGTAAATGAAGATTAAACATGTTTCTGAATGACAACAGTGCCAAAGGAGAAATTAAGAAATCAATTTTAAAGTTTCATCAAACAAATAGAAGTGGAAACATGATGTACCAAACCTATGAACTATAGCAAATGAAGTATGGGAGTTTATATCAATAAATTCATTAAAAAATAGAATAATAGCAAATAAAAACTTAAGGATGGATATTTGGGAGCTAGAAATCTAAGAATAAATTTGACTCCCAAAATATCAGCATAGAAATAAATGTTATCAAAGACCAAAAGAGCACTAAAAAAGATAAAATAAAAAAGCTGATCTTTCAAAATGATAAAATAATTAAGTCGTAACTAGATTAACAAAGAAAAAAGAGAAAAAGTAACCCTAAATTAAAATTATAAACTGATAGCACAGGAATACAAAAGTCATCAAAGACTGTATTAGAAGCTCTATGCAACAAGCTGGAAAGCCTAGAGGAGATAAATATCATCTTGGATAAATACAGTTTTCCAAGATTAAACCTAGAAGAAACAGAAACACTGAACATACTAATGACAAGTAACAAGATCAAATCAGTAATAAAAACATCTTACATTAAATGAAAGCCAATGAAAGAATGGCTTCACAGTCGAATTCTACATCATGTTAAAGAATGATTAACACCAATTATTCTCAAACTATTCAAAAATTT
Source organism: Tupaia tana (assembly GCA_026018925.1). Classification (NCBI taxonomy): domain Eukaryota; kingdom Metazoa; phylum Chordata; class Mammalia; order Scandentia; family Tupaiidae; genus Tupaia; species Tupaia tana. The sequence continues at coordinate 51,996,440 of JAKSZU010000012.1, forward strand.
CAACTGCAGGGAAGTCTCACAAGCTCATGATATGAAGCCACAATTACCTTGATTCCAAACAAAGAGAAGGAAACAAAGAAAGAAAACTATAGACCAATATTTCTGATAAACAAAGTTGTAAAATTCTTCAACAAAATACTAACAAACTGAATTCAACACCACCTCCAAAAGAAGAGATCAAGTAGAATTTATTTCTGTTGAAGTAGAAATATATCAATCTGCACAAATCCTTTTCCTTATTCATTTAAGGAGATGATAATAATTTTCTCCTATGATTGTAGGGAAAATTTAAAGATGTTATATGCAGTATTAATAATGTCTTTAATTAAATAACAAAATATTATATTAAATGATGCAATACAGGTGTAAAGGAGTGTTATTTTTAATTTTTATTATCATCAAAATCTTCTTTATATTACATTGGATTACATATAATTTTACAGTGTATTACATTGCTTTTTCAAAAGGGAATGCCATGCGTCAGTCAATACAGAGACATTAATCTCCCCACTTCATCATTCAATATCTTTTCTATGTTTTTCCCAATCATTATTTTTATTATTCTAATTATTTTTTAAAACAGTCAATCACTATTTCTCATTTTGCTTATAAAAAGACTTTACCCATCATGAAATACTTCTCAGACCAATCCAGTTGAGAATACTATACATGTTATCATCAACAGGTAATAAGCCATATCTGTTTCTCACTAACGTCCTGCCTCTCTATTGTTCTCTTGCTATCTTTCTCTATCCTCTTCTCCTCACCCCCCCCCATTCCACACTGTCCTATTCTCGTTAAGTACTTTCACTGCTTTTATGTCCTCCAATTTTTTCCTCTCTACCATAGAGTGCAGGTAGTCGGTATATATTGAGTGGATACATACAATATCTTTCTTTCACAGCCTGGCTTACTTCCAAGATCCTCCATATCTGACCACTTTCTATCAAATTCCAGGGTCTTGTTATTTTTTATGGCTGAGTAGTATTCCGTGGAGTATATATACCACACTTTTCCAATCCATTCATCAGTTTGTGGACATTTAGGTTGGTTCCATGTCTTGGCAATTGTGAATAATGCTGCAATAAACATTGATGTGCAAGCACTTTTATGACTGAGTGTTCTCTTGTCTTTTGGGTAAATACCCAGAAGTAGGATAAGCAGTGTTATTTTTTAAAATATAAAACACTGTAATAGGTGAAATTTCGACTTAAAACTGTCCCACTGACTCATTTGATATACTTTTTTCTTTCCTATCAACATTTGCATCTCTACCCCTTGACCACTGGCTTTTGCCTCATAATACTTTCGTTAGCTTAACTGTCTATCATGAAGCCCGGTGTGATTCTCAGTGCTTCTGATTCTCTTATCCCTCCATTCATGTACTCTGAAGTACATTATTTAGAAAGGATTATTGGCTTTTGATGGTTTCGTGGCCTGGTAGTTAAGGCAGTATCCCATATAGCCAACTCCATGGTTCCAGTCCCAGACGTGGAATGTGTTTGCATGCCCAAAATCCCAAAAAAAGAAAGAAATGAAGGAAAAGGGCTTTCAGCAAGGTCATTAACCCTAGGAGGTGTTTTCCTTTCCCTCTCTCTGTTTCTTTACTGAGTATATACTTCTTAATAAATGTTATTCTTTATTTAATGTAAAAAATAAATTTCCAAACTAAAAGTACAACTTTTCCACTTTCCACTTTGAGATATTTTTTCTGTATCAGAGGGTTTCTAAAAGTATCCCATGTCTATATATATATACACACACACACACACACACACACACACACACACACATATATATATAAATGTGTATATATATATACAGACATGGGATGGGATACTTTTAGAAACCCTGTGATAAATATATATATATATATATATATATATATATATATATACATATATATATATACATATATACACATGTATATATACATATTTTAGAGAATATCAAACTGAAAGAAATATAAGCTTTTCTTGATGTCTTTTGGATCAGAGGCTAATAATCTCTGTTATTTCATTTTTCTGCCTTGGTGCTCTTAAGAAATAAACACGGGGTAATTCTTTTCATAGGGTTCTTGGCAATTGCTTATTTTCCCCAATTAATTTTACTTTTCTTGTATTCCTGTGTTATAAGTGGCTCTATTTGTTTTGCCTTTGTTCCTTAATATAGTGTAGAATGTTACCTCTTCTCATAAACTATCAGGAGTTTTAGATACTGAAACAGGAAGAGGATAAACGTATTTTAAGAGAGACAGTTTTTTTAACATTGATCTTGTATTAGTTTAGGACTAATCCAATAGCTATTGGGCTAGTTCTGAAGAACAAGTAAAATTTCACATGTGTGTTTAACATCAGAATTAAGAAACTTACCTTAAATATTCAACAACACCATCATCTCAACAGAATTTAAACACGCCTGTCTCAGAATCTTTTATATCAGTTTCCACGTTTCTAAGGTTGTAGAATCCTGCAACCCCTCAAGATTTTATAGCTTGGGGAATAACTAACAAGGCAATTATCTTTTGACAAATTGGTTATTATTTACTAGGATGAAGAAAAGATTTTGAAAACAATATTTTCATGGTGAAAAAATAAGCAGTCATCATTTTTAGTCTGATATTCTCTGAATTTATTTTGTATTTCTGAACAAATTTTATCGTGTATTTTTGCAATTTATGTCATGGGATACCTGTAGATAGTAAAATGTGTACTTCTTTTTTTTGAGAGGTTTTTGCTACAGGGAATGTACACTTGCCAGGGACACAGAGAGACAGAGAGAAAGAAAGTGAGAAATCACCTCCCAGGGGGGATGGCCATGCCACAATCCCTTCTCCTCCACTCTCCTCGTGGGATCTTGGGCACGCACGCACACGTGCCCAGCCTGAGTTTAAGCCACCGGGTCCAGGACATGAATCACGGTCAACTACATGGGAGTTCAGTGACATAGCCATTACACTAACTGCTGGTCCCTAAAATGTGTACTTTAATGAAGCATATTAACATATCTGTTGTCTTACATTGGTACTCTTTTTGCTGAAAAGAGCAACTAAAATTTACTTATTTAGCAAAAATTTATAACACCATATGATTTCATGAACTCAAGTATGTGTACATTAGATCTTTAAACTTGTTAATACTATGTATTTACTGTTTTGTATTGTTTGATATAAATATTTTTATATTATCTCCATCCCTGTCACTCCCCACTCCTGGTAACCACTATTTTATTCTCTATACCTGTGTATTTGTGCTGTTTTATAAAAAGTATTCCATGTGTAAGTGATACCATTGGTTAGTAAATTTACGTTGGCTCTATATCTTGGTTATTGTGAGTAATAATTCATTAAACATGAAAATGCCAATATCTTTACCAGGTGGTAATCTTACTTCCTTTGGTTTTATTCCTGGAAGAGAAATTGTTGACTTGTTTTGTGGTTCTAGCCTGAATTTCTTTAAGAAACTCCACAATATTTGTAACATGGCTACAACAATTTACATTTTTATAAACAGTGTACTAGAGTTTCCTTTTCCTCATATTGTTGCCATTTACTATATATTATAATTTAAGCAAGATCTGGAGACTGTTCAAGCTAAAGGTGTTGCCAGACACCAGGCTGCCTGTGGTTGCAGGCCCTAATGCCTGGGACCGTGGTTCATCCCCCCTTCTACTTGCCTTGGGACTCTAAGAACTTTGGTGTTTTAAAAAGTATGCAGCGTGTGTTGGATGCTCTGCGATATTTTCTTTGCTCCTGAGTTGAAGTTCATTATCGCAGTTGGAGGATCACCACTTTTTAGATACAGGGAGGACTATGGATCTCCCTGGACTTGTGACAACAGTGTGGGGTACTGCTGAGCAACAGGGAGGAAAACCAGAAGAGAGAACTTCAACTTTCTACTCCTGCACACCTTTGAACACTCAAAGGTACCTTGAATAAATTAGGAAGGAACATATACACCACCAGATGACTAAGAACAATAGCAGAAGCATAAGAAGTATGAACAATCAACACAATGTTTGCCCCCTAAGGGAAAACATCAATCCCACATCACCCACAGACAGCACAATGGACGTCGTGGACATTTCAGATAAGCAGTTCAGAATATTTGTCATGACCAAACTAACTGAGATGCAACAGAAAAGAGAAAATGAGCTCCAGGAGATGAGGAAGTCCTTTCATGATTTGAAAGAAAAAATAGGCACCTTAAAAAAGAATCTTATGGAACTGTTAGGAATGAAGAATGTGATACAGAAAATTTAAACCTCCCTTGAAAGTATTAAAAGTAGATTAGATCATACAGAAGATCGAATTTCAAATGTATAAGACAAAAACTCTGACATTGAAAAAAGTATCAAGAAGACTGAGGAAACAACCAAGAAAAATGAGGATAATATACGAGGAATACTGGATACCATCACATGTCCCAACATTCGGATAACTGGTATCCCAGAAAAGGAAGAAAACAATAAGGGCATTGATAATCTATTCTATGAAATCCTGGAAGAAAACTTTTCAAACCTGGAGAAGTATTCAAATATCCAGATTCAAGAAATACATAGGACCCCAAATAGAATCAACCCAAGAAGATCTTCTCTAAGGCACATTATATCCAGATTGGCACATTATAGCCAGATTGGCAAAAACAACAGACAAAGACGAGATACAAATATTGGCAAGAGGGCAAAGTAAAGATAATTACAAAGGTCACCCCATCAGCCTAACATCAGACCTCTCATTGGAAACAATGCAGGCAAGGAAAGAATGGGGCAATATAGTTAAAGTGTTGAATGAAAAACAATTTCAACCTATGATACTACACTCGGCAAGATTATCTTTCATATGGAAGAAAAAGATAAAAACATTCTTGGATAAACAAAACCTGAAAGAGTCTACCAACTCCAGACCAGCTCTTTAAGAGTTTCTGAAGGGAATTCTATACCAGGAAAACTAAAATCTCAGACAAAAAGTTATAAGAGAACAACAACAACAACAACAACAAACAAACAAACAAACAAACAAAAACAAAAAAAAAACCAAGAAAATAGATCACTTAATGAAAGAAACAGATCCAGAAATATCAATAACAACATTGAATGTCAATGGATTAAATTATCCAATTAAGAGACACAGATTGACCAAATGGATTAAAAACCAGAAACCCTCTATCTGTTGCCTACAAGAAACACACTTTATGGATAAAGACATACATAGACTAAAAGTGAAGGGCTGGAAAAAGATATTCCATGCAACTAGAAATCATAAAAGGGTTGGGATGAGTAGTTGTTGTAATGGCTATGTTGCTAAACTCCGATGTAGTCGACCGCAGTTTTAGTCCTGGACCTGGTGGTTTAAATTCATGCCATATGCTTGTGTGTGCATACCCAAGATACCGAGAGGAGAATGGAGGAAAAGGAATTGCGGTGTGGCCATCTCCCCTGGGAAGTGATTTCTTGGTGTCTGTCTGTCTTTCTGGCAAGAGCACCAACCCTATGGCAAAACACCTCTCTAAATAAATAAATAAATAAATAAATAAATAAATAAATGGGGGGGCTGTAGTTGTGATATTGATTTCAGACAAAATAGGCTTCAAGACTAAGACTATAAGAAGAGAAAAAGAGCATTAGATATAGTAAATGGATTAATTCGGCAAGAAGACAGAACACTTATTCATATCTATGCACCCAGCAACCCAGCACAGGAGCACCTAAATATGTGAAAGAAAGTTTGCTGGAGCTAAAAGAAGAGACAGAGAGCAACACTGTAATTGTTGGGGATCTCAACACCCCATTATCTCCTTTAGACAGATCTTCTAGACAAAAAATAAATACAGGACCTTAATGATACTATAAATCAAATGGGCTTGATAGGTATCTACAGAACTTTCCACCCTAAGATGACCAATATACATTTTACTTACCCAGGCATGGAACCTTTCAAAGATTGACCATATGATAGGAGACAAGTCAAGTGTTTACAGATTTGAAGGCATAGAAACTATATCCATCATTATCTCTGACCATAATGGAATTAAACTCAATATTAATTTCATGAAACACCCTCGGAAATACACAAACACGTGGAAACTGAAAAACCTACTTCTGAATGACCTAGTAACTATTGAAGAAATTAAGTTTGAAATCAAAAAGTTTATGGAAACTAATGATAATGAGCCCACGAGTTTCCATAATCTATGGGACATAGAAAAAGCAGTCATAAGAGGGAAATTCATAGCAATAAGTGTGCATAAGAAAAAGATGGAAAGGTGGTGAATAGATAACATAACATCATGCCTCAGGGAATGGTAAAAAACAAAAACAACAACAAAACAACAAAACAACAACAACAAAAATGCCAGATGAAAAGAAATAATAAAGATTAGAGCAGAAATGCATGAAATAGAAAACAAACGAACCATACAGAAAACAAATGAAAGCAAAAGCTGGTCCTTTGAAAAGATTAACAAGATTGGGAACCAGCAGTTAGCATAATGGCTATGTCGCTGGACTCCCACGTAATCTACCGCGGTTCGCATCCTGGACCCGGTGGCTTAAAACTCACGCTGGGCGCGTGTGCGTGCGTGCCCAAGATCCCAAGAGGAGAATGGAGGAGAAGGGATTGTGGCGTGACCATCCCCCCTGGGGGGTGATTTCTCGCTTTCTAACTCCCTGTCTCTCTCTGTCTGTCTGGCAAGCGCACGCGCCCTATAGCAAAAATCTCTATAAAGAAAAAAAAAAAGACACTATTCTTCATTATGTTCACTTGGTGTCCTTGTCAAATATTAGTTGACAAATATATGTTTAGTTAGTCTGTTCCATTGGTCTGTTTCTTTTATTAGGTCAGTATCATACTGTCTTGATTACTATAGCTTTGTAATATAATTTAAATTAGGAAATGTGATGCATTAAACATTTTTTTCCTTCTGTTGTCTATTTAGAGTTTTGTTTTGTTTCATTTTTTTTAGTTCCATTAGGTTTTTTTTTCAATCAGAGCTTTATGAGTTTTCATTGTTATGTAAAGAATATCACTAGAATTTTGATGGAGATTGTGTTAAATCTGTATATTGATTTGGTATTATGGATTTTTTTTTTTTTAAGATTTTTGTGCTATAGAACAAGTGTGCTTGCTGAAGAGACAGAGAGACAGAAATCAAGAGTTCCCCAAGGAGGAATGGCCGTGCTTCAATCCCTTCTCCCTTAGTCTCCTCTTGGGAGGAGTCTTGACATTCTGCACATGTCAAATGAGTTTTGAGCTGCCAGGTCTGGGACTTGAACCACAGTTGATCACAGGGGAGTCCAGTGCCTTAAATGTTATGCAATCTGCTGGCCTCTGTAGTATGGGATTTAATAATATTAATTTTTTAATCAATGAATATGAATTTTTAAAATTTATTTTTATCTTCTTTAATTACCATCATCAATGTTTTATAGTTTTCAGTGTATTTCATGTTTTCATACTGTTGTAAATGGTAAGTTTTCTTAATCTTTTTAATGCTAGTTATATTTGTTTATAGACTTACTACTGTCTTTTAACCATTGATTTTGTATTCTGCAACTTTACTGAATTCATTTATTGGTTCTAACCTTTTTGGTGGAATCTTTATTTTTAACGTAATTGCATCATCTGCAAGTAGAAATAATTTTACTCCTTTCCAATTTGGATGCCCTTTTGAAATTCTTGTCATTGCTTGTACTTTAGTGCTATATTGAAAATAGTTGATGAGAGTGGGTACCTCTGCCTTATACTACTAATGAAAAGCTTTCAGTTCTTTACCATATGTTATGATTTTAGTTTAGTATTTTTTTTAAATTTATGTTTCTCTGATGCTGAGGAAATTTTATTTTATATCTAAAAATGTCAAGAAGGTGTATTAAAACATATACTTAACATTGTCAATTTTTTGACGTAAATTGAGCTAATTATGTGTTATTTATTTTTCATTCTGTTAAAGTAATGTTTCATATCAGTTAATTAGTATATGTTAAGCCAGCCTTGCATATGGAGGATAAATCCCACTTGATCATGAAATACAATACTTTTCATGTATTGTTGAATTAATTTTTTTCTGACATTATATTTAAATATTTTATATCAATGTTCACCAGTGACATTGATCTTTAGCTTTTGTTTTGTTTCTCTTTTTTGTTTCATTTTAAGAGATTTTTGTTGGGAACCAGCAGTTAGCATAATGTCTATATCTCTGGACTCCCACGTAGTCGACTGCGGTTCACGTCCCGGACCCAGTGGCTTAAAACTCACGCCGGGCACGTGTGCGTGTGTGCCCAAGATCCTGAGAGGAGAATGGAGAAGGGATTGCGGCATGACCATCCCTCCTGGGGGGTGATTTCTCGCTTTCTGTCTCTATGTCTCTCTCTGTCTGTCTGGCGAGTTCACGCGCCCTATAGTGAAAACCTCTCCAAAAAAAAAAAAAAGAGATTTTTGTTATAGGGCGCATGTGCTTGCCAGAAAGACAGAGACAGAAAGCAAGAAATCAACCCTCGGGGTGGGGGGATGGCCATGCCACAATCCATTCTCCTCCTGATGCCCACCCAGCAACCTGCTCTCTTGTCTCTGGACTTAGATAATTCAAAGTCTTCTCAGTTTCTAGAGAATAGGTGCACCTGGCACTGAGGTGCTGAACTTCAGTGGAGGAAGAAAGAACGGGTCTTCAGGAAGTGCTGAAGTCTGAAGATTCAGAGGCATGTGGCAGAGGATGAGCCATAGTCTCTCTGCAGCTCAGTGTCTTCCAGTCAGTGCAGCCAGGCCTGTCACTGGGGCAGATATTCTGATGGCATGGGAAGCAGGGAAAGGAATGCTTCTCCAAGTCTCAGTTAACACACTTGAGGATTCAAAGGCCTGTCAAACCCTGCTGCACAGACTTCTAGCCAAAAAAGGCACACTATTCTAGCATGAGTTGTAGGCTGCTGATCTGGGACTCAATCCACCTCCATGTATCTTAACACCTACCATTCTACTGAAGATATTTGAAGATAAAGGAAAATAGAGATGCTGTACATGATTATGTGTAATCTGCTCTACCTCTACTTTATCATCATCTTTTTACCTCTTACCTCATTCATTCTAGGACTCCAAAGGCAATCATTGTACTAAGAAATTAATTTTTGAGGAAGTCATAAGCATCTTTGTAAAGCTTTGTAGATGCTAAAATCAGTAGGCTAGGGATGGTGGTGAACAAAGCTATGCTGAAACTGGATTCCCAGAACAGTAGAAACCACATAGCCTGGCATAACGGTCATAGATAGGATGCAATTATTTACTAACCTATATCACTTAATCTAGGTGTTAATCAAGTGTTGTATTGTCCAGACATTATGGCGATGTCTTGTTTATTTGGTAATTCCTAAATAAATAACTTGATGGTAAACCAATCTGGACTACACACACACACACACACACACTAAGTAGATAAATTTGTCCTATAAGAAAATACTAATTTAGATCATTTCTCCAACCTATGCTAAGAACTGAAGTCACAGATTGAAAGGAAAGCTATGACTCTTTAAGAAAGGTCCCTGGGGACCAGCAGTTAGCATAATGCCTATGTCGCTGGACTCCCATGTAGTCGACTGCAGTTCGCGTCCCAGACCCAGTGGCTTAAAACTCACGCCGGGCACGTGTGCGTGCGTGCCCAGGATCCCGAGAGGAGAATGGAGGAGAAGGGATTGCGGCGTGGCCATCCCCCTTGGGGGGGTGATTTTTCACTTTCTGTCTCTCTGCCTGGTGAGTACATGCACCTTATAGCAAAAACTTCTCCAAAAAAAAAAAAAAAAAAAAAAAAAAAAAAAAGAAAGGTCCCTGAAACTTAGCCAAGTCCTCTTCCTCTAAGTGTTTTCTTGAATAACTTATAGCCATTTGCCAAGATAATCCTACATTGGAAAAATAGAAATACCCAGCCTTTCTCAGAGCGGTTGAATACTGGCTCAGAACTGACACACATTTCTAGAGGGAAAAACACCACTGAGATAGGTTCTTCCCAGTGGTTCTAATGAAAACAATGTGAAAAATTGTTTGAGCCTGAATTTATCTTTAATGGGTCCAGTGAGATTGAATGTACAACCAGTCATTATTCAGACTCAAAATTATAGTGGGTATAGACATACAGAATAAAACAGAATCTTCATTTCAGTTTCCTTTTTCTGATCTTTGCTTTCTTTCCTGGGGTCAGGGAAAGGGAGATTAAGGAAGGACATTAAGGATAAAAATAGAGAAGCACAGCATTTATGGAACAAAGAAATGGGTTATTATCTGTTGAAGATAATTTTATAGTACTGTCAACTGGATTGGTGAGGAATGTACACACGTTGTAATATTTGCTTTGCAAGCTAAGTAACATAATTGAATGTATAAAAGAAATTGAAATAAAAAAGAAAGTATTGTGTTTTTGGTATTTTTTTCAGTTGACAATCAGAAATATTATTGTGGTATGATGTGATGTTTCAACACATGTATACACTGAGTAATGATCAAATCATGGTAATTAACATACCCATGAGCTTAAACATTTATCATTTTTGTGTTGTGAAAAAAAAAATCCTCTTTATTTGAGATATACATTGCATTATTGTTATTTATAGTCATGTGGTGTGCATTAGAGTACTGCAATCTATTACTCTGATCTAACTGTGACGTTGTACCTGACCAAAATTTCTCCATTGCCCTATTCTTACCATACTCCCCAGCTCTGGTAACCCCTATTCTATTCTCTCCCTCTATGAGATTTTTTTTTTAGTATCTTTGTAGAAGTGAGATTATGTAGTATTTGTCTTTATATATCTATATTATTTTACTTGAGAAAATCTCAACACATCAATATTGTCACAAATGGCAGTAATTTATTATTTTAAATGATTGATGAATAATTTATTGTAGAAATGTACCACATTTTCTTTGTTCATTTATATGCTTATAAGCATTTCAGTTGATTTTATATCTAAACTATTAACAATAGTGCTACAATAAACATGGAACTATAGATCCCTCTTTGAACTACTGGTCTAATTTTCTTTGCATATATACCCTTAATGGAATTGTTAAATATGGTTGGTCAACAAATATTTTTGAGGAGCCTCCATACTCTTTTCCATGTCTGTCCTGATTTACATTTCTACCAACAATGTATAAGAGTTCCTCTTTCTCCTTATCTTTGGCTGAATTTTTTTTTTTTACCTTTTGATAATAGGCATTTAAATTGGATGCAGTGTTATCTCATTATGATTTTGATTTTTATTTCCGTGATGGTTAGTGTTGTTAAGCATTTTTGGTATACCATTAGCCACTTGTTTGTTTTCTTTGGATAAACATATTGTAGGACTTTTCCCCTTCTAAAAATCAGATTGTACTTTTTTTATTGAATAGTTTGAGTTCTTTATGTATTCTGAATATTAAACACTTGTCAGTTGTACAATTTTCAAATATTTTCTCCCATTAGGTAGGTTACCTCTTCACTCTGTTACTGTTTTAGGTGTAAAAACTTTTTATTTGATGTAATCTCACTAACTTATTTTTACTTTTTTTCTTATACTATTGAAGTCTTGTCTAAAAATTTTTTCTGGACTTATGTAATGTAGAACTTCCTCTGTGTTTTCTTTTGTTAGTTTTCATAGTTTCAGGCCTCACATTTAAGTATTTAATCCATTTTGATGGACTTTTCTGTAGGTTGGATATAAGGGTCTTGTTTCATTCCTGTACATGTGACTATCTATTTTTTTTTGCACTGGTGGCTGAAGAGATTTTTATTTTCCTCATTATGTGTTCTTGTCACCTTAGTAAAAAATAAATTGACTGTAGACATGTAAATTTAACCCCAGAATCTCTATTTTGTTCCATTGACATATGTTTCTGATTTTTCTTTTTGTTTATTTGTCTTTTCATTACCATGATATTTTGTTTACTATGGCCGTGTAATATAATTTATATATTATTTTTTAATTATCAGAGGGTGTGTATACTTGTCAGAAAGAGACAGCTTGAATAAGAGAGGGAGAAAGCAATCCCCAATGAGGCATGGTCATGGCATAATCTCTTCTCCATTTATCTGTCCTGTTAGAATTTTGGGCTAAAACACATACATTCCCTGTGTGTTTTTCAAGACACTGGGGCCAGGATTCAAACTGTGGTTGGCCATGTGGGATTCATTTCCCTTAACCACTAAGCTAAGGAGCTGATCTCCTATAATATATTTTTTAATTTGGCAGTATAATGCCTCTAACTTTTGGATTTTTTGCTGAGTATTTTATATAACAAAAGCTAACATTCCTTTATGGTAAAAACTTTCAAAAAATTAGGTATAGAAGAAATATAGCTCAACTTAACCAAGACCATATATGGTAAATTCACAGACAACATTATACTAATTGGTGAAAACTGAAAAAATTTTCTCTAAGATCTGAAATAAGACAAAGATGTCCATGTTTACCACTACTGTTCATCATAGTATGGGAGAGTAATTATGCAAGAGAAAGAAAGGACACCCAAATTTGGAAGTAAACTGTCCCTGTCTGCACTGGACATAATATTATATATACAAAACCCTAAAGGCTTATGTCAAAAATCTAGGGAATCAGCAGTTAGCGTAATGGCTATGTCACTGGACTCCCACGTAGTCTACCGCGGTTCCTGTCCCGGACCCGGTGGCTTAAAACTCACGCCGGGCGCATGTGCATGCGTGCCCAAGATCCCGAGAGGAGAATGGAGGAGAAGGGATTGCGGCGTGACCATTCTCCCTGGGGGGTGATTTCTCGTTTTCTGTCTCTCTGTCTCTCTCTGTCTGTCTGGAGAACACATGCGCCCTATAGTGAAAACCTCTCCCCCCCCCAAAAAAAAAATCTCTCTCTCTAAAAATTCTATTAGAACTAATGAATTAATGGAGTATAATTGCAGGACATAAAAGAAAGTACAAAAAGAAAGTACTATTGCTGTATCACTTCTATGCAGCAATAGTAAGTATCTGAAAATTATATTATGAACATATTCCATTTATAATAGCTACAAAAAATCCAGTAAAATTACTAGAAATACACTTAATAATGTGGTAAAAGAGATGAAAACTACAAAACAATGATGAGAAAATTGAAGTGTATAGAAATAAATGAAAAGTTATCCCACTTTCACAGATAGGAAGAAGTAATAGTGTTTAAATATCTGTAGTACTCTATCTACAGAGTCAACTCAGTCCTTATAAAATTCCAATTTCACTATTCACATAAATAGAAAAACGATCCTAAAATTTGTATGGAACCACAAATGGTTTCATCTAACCAAAGAAATGCTTTACCTCTTATTTGGAATGAAACTTAGGGAATTTAAAATTTCACATGCAATTGAAGCCTCTGAAATTGCTTCCTATAGATACTGTTGGATAACATAGTAAACCGTAGTCATAATATGGGATCCTAAGTGTCTATCAATGGATAGATGGAAAATAAAATATGAAACATACACACAATAGGTTATTAGTCATAAAAAGGTTAAAATCCCACCATTTTCAACAACATGTAATTACGAGGAAATTATTTTTAGTAAAATAAGCCAGGAAATGAATGCTTTCATGTATTTTAAAAAGAAAAAAAGTAGAAACACAGAACAATGTTTATATCTTCCCATATTTCTAGAAATGCATATCAAAGATTTGTACTTGTGTAGCCCTATAGATGTATAAAAGTCCTCTGCAAGGAAACACAAAGAACTATTAATGGAGATTAGCATTAAAGAGAGAAGCAGAGGTCTAGACTGTGATGATTGTTTATTTCTTACTGTGTACTTATTGGCATGCATTATTGGAGCTCAGACACTGGCCATGACCAAACTAGAAAGAAATTATTACTCCTAAACAGGTCTTTGAGGAACTAATTTTTCAGGACAATATTAAATACAGTCCTGTTTTAAATGGGTGCTACAACTAGAACTGATTATATTCCTTGGATCATTTTCCAGGATAGTGTATATGACTGCCAGTGTATATCTGCCCTTGTTGGTTAATATAGAGCTCTTACATCTTCTGGTTATATCTGACTAATTTATAGTTTCTTGCATTTTCTGTATTTACAAAAGTATGTTTATAAGCATAAATCACACTAATATTATTGTCTTAGCAAAATTAATGCAGCCCACAATAATTACATTTTTAATATTTAATAAGAATTGTATATATTTATAGACTATAATGTGATGCTTCTATAAAAAAGATATGGAAAGTCTCTAAAATGTTTATGGAAAAATGCATATTATGAGAAAACTCTGAGTGAGTTTCTAAATATTTTGCATGGAAATATTCATGCTTAAATCAATTTTCCCATAAATTTTTTAAAGTCTATTTGTACATTATGAAAGGAGCAAATTAGATTAATTAATGTATCCATCACTTCACACATATCCTTTTATGGAGTGAGACTATTTGAAATTGACTCTTGTAGTAATTTTTAAACACACTATAGATTATTATTAACTATGGTCACCATGCTGCATATTAAATCATCAGAACTTATTCTTCTTGTTTAACTAAAGCTTTTTCATTTTCTCTGACCCAAGCTCTCCTTTTTCCACCTCTTACACCATAAACTGCTAGTAATCAACATTCTTCTCTACTTCTATGAGTTAATATTTTGAGACTCCACATTTAAGTGAGATCCTGGACATTTGACTTTCTGCTCCTGACTTATTTCACTTAGCATAATGAGATATCACTACACACTTGCTGGCATTCCGGGTTTCAGTAGATACTAATCTGGAGCCTTCTTATAAGGCTTCTGGAAGCCTCACACCAGTGTTCCTACCGCCTTTACATTGTCAGTGGGCCACTTTCTAATACATTTCTAATTTTAAATTTAATATTTAAAAAAATACTGCCTGAAGGCATTTGTGCTTGCCACAGAGAGAAGAGGAAGCAAACACCTCCTGATGTGACTTGACCATGCTACAGTCCCTTCTCTTCCATTTCTTCATCCTTTTGGAACTTTGGCATGTATGAACAGGTTTGTGGTTCAAGCTGCTGGGGCTGAGACTTGAACCACGGTTGGCTGGTTCCCTTAAGCACAAGACTGTGGAGCTGGTCCCCAGTTTCTAATTTTAATAATAGTGTTTTGATGCTCAGAATATCACGATCTGGATAATGAAGTCCTTGTAAATATACCTATCTATAATAAAGTGGAACTCTAGGAGTTACAAAGTGAATCACAAAAAATGGTGCCTATAGGATCTTGAACAAGCTTTCCTTAATGGAGAAAATTATGTAAGCAACATGTAGATTAGCAAGATCATGCTTGCTGGGTAATTTATATCAAATTTTGGCATGTCTCTAGATCTTTATGTTAACGTATTTGTGAGAAAAAAGTAAATATAAAAATAGTTAATATTTTCTGCTAAAGAAATAGAAAGTGACGGATGTCATCTAGTTACTAAGCAAAGGACAATATTAAAGTTTGATTCAGCATATTCATTACTATTTCTAGGAACTATGTAGATACTATTTTACATGCAAAAGTCAGGCAAATATATATATGGGTTGTTCTGCTTTATATGAAGGTAGAGGAGATTTCTGCATCTCAAGTTTTCTGTTTTATTTAGATAGAAAATTCAGTTGTGATCCTTACATTTTGTTTTTAGACTTTAAAGTGATATAATTTCATTTGACTGTTTTTGTTGTCTGTCCTTTTGAAATTTTATTCAAAGATTTTTTAATGAGATCACTGTCATGAGCTATTTCCCAATTTTCTTCTAGTCATTTATAGTTTCAGGTCTTGTATTTATGTCTTTAATCTATTTCTTTTTTTTATACATGAGAAATACGGGACCAGCAGTTAACGTAATGGTTACATTAAACTCATGCCAGGTGTGTGTGCATGCATGCCCAAGATCCTGAGAGGAGAATGGAGGAGAAGGGATTGTGGCATGGCCATCCTCCCTGGGGGATGATTTCTTGCTTTCTCTCTCTCTCTCTCTCTGTCTTTCTGGCTAGTGCACATGCCCTATAACAAACAAACAAACAAACAAACAAAAAAACACAAACAAACAAAAAAGAGAGAGAGAATTATGGAGCTGATGCATTCTTTATATAGGTGTCCAGTTTTCTCAGAACTATTTATTAAAGATACCATAGGGGGACCAGCAGGTGGCATAATGGCTATGTCACTGGACTCCCATGTAATAGACCATGATTCGAGTACTGGACATGGTGGTTTAAACTTACACCAGGCATGTGTGTATACGTGCCCATGATCCTGAGAAGAGAATGGTGGAGAAGGAATTGAAGTGTGGCCATGCACCCTGGGGGGTGATTTCTCACTTTCTCTCTGTCTTTCTGGTGAGCACACGAAGCCTATAGCAAAAACATCTCCAAAAAAAGAAAAAAACAGTCTGCTCTCCCTACCCAGAATCCAGATGTATATCTGCAACTCCAACAGTCACAACCAAAAGAGGATCATACCATGCATGAGTCTGAGTGTCTTATGTCTAGTCAGGCTCCCCATTGTATTTGATTCCTTAAGCACCTCAGGAGTTCATAATTTTGAGAGTTTGAAAAGACAATTACATGAAAATTGTGTTGCCTTTATTTAGGAGAATCTTACTGAATGCAAAATGTTACTGAATCTTACTGAATGCAATGTTTTAAAAAATAATGATAATAATTACATTATATTGAGAAACTACTTAATGCATGCATCAGAAAGACATAGTATTGGAATATATATTCAAGTATTTCTATAGTGATTTAGAGGTGGAAAACTCACTTATTCTGAATTTCTATGTAGATTTTTTATTAAAAATATGTATTTAATTTATGAGAGAGAGAAGAAGAAAGAGGGATACAGAGACAGAGAGAACCACCTTCAACAGGTATCACACTACAGTCCTTCCCATAGCCTTCTCAGCCAGCCAGAATCACTGGCACACACACACTCAGTATGTTCAGATTGACCCAAGAACCAAAACCCGGTCTTCAACATGACTTTCAGCACTGCAGGGTATTGTGCTGTGATGAGCGCACAAGCTGCACTACTATGCAGATTGACATATTGTCCAGCAAACATATTCACTCTCATTTCACATCAACTCATTACCCAGCTTCAATGTGATAAGAAAGGTGTTATATTGGCTAATGTCGAGAGACAGCGCCAGGACAAGTGACAGCTGGATGGGCACTGGGCAACTCTGTTCCTCGCGGAGGAAAGATAACTAAACATGGGCAAAAGAGATCCTAAGAAGCCGAGAGGCAAAATGTCATCACATGCATTCTTTGTGCAAAGTTGCAGGGAGGAGCACAAGAAGCACCCAGATGCTTCCGCAACTTCTGAGAGTTTTCAAAGAGATGTTCAGAGATGTGGGAGACCATGTCTGCTAAAGAGAAAGGAAAGTTTGAAGATATGGCAAAGGCAGATAAGGCCCATTGTGAAAGAGAAATGAAAACCTATATCCCTCCTAAAAGGGAAACAAAAAAGAAGTTCAAGGATCCCAATGCACCAAAGAGGCCTCCTTTGGCCTTTTTCTTGTTCTGTTCTGAATATCGCCCAAAAATCAAAGGAGAACATCCCGGCCTACCCATTGGTGATGTTGCAAAGAAACTAGGAGAGATGTGGAATAACACTGCTGCAGATGGTGAACAGCCTTATGAAAAGAAGGCTGCTAAGCTGAAGGAAAAATACGAAAAGGATATTGCTGCATATAGAGCTAAAGGAAAGCCTGATGCAGCAAAAAAGGGAGTTGTCAAGGCTGAAAAGAGCAAGAAAAAGAAGGAGGAGGAGGAAGATGAAGATGAGGAAGAAAAGGAAGATGAAGAGGATGAAGATGAAGAATATGATGTTGAATAAGTTGGTTCTAGTGTAGTTTTTTTTTTTTTTTATTTCCTTGTCTACAAAGCATTTAAGGCCCCTGTACACAACTCACTCCTTTTAAAGAAAAAAATTAAATGAGGAATACTGAACATCTGAGTCCTGGATGATACTAATAAACTAATAATTGCAGAGGTTTAAAAAAATATACAATTATCTTTTGTATTTCTTTGGTATCAGTTCTAATGTCTCCTTTTTATGTTTAATTGTATATATTTGGGCTCTTCTCTATTTTGCTCTCATTAATTTAGCTAATGATATGTCAATTTTGTTTTTGTTTTTATTTTTTATTTATTTATTTTTTTTCTTTTGGAGAGGTTTTTGCCATAGGGCGCGTGTGCTCGTCAGACAGACAGAGAGAGACAGAGAGAAAGCAAGAAATCACCACCCAGGGGGCATGGCCATGCCACAATCCCTTCTCCTCCATTCTCCTCTCAGGATCTTGGGCACGCACCCACACGCGCCTGGCGTGTTTTCTTTTTTTTTTCTTTTTCTTTTTTTTGGAGAGGTTTTTGCTATAGGGCGTGTGCGCTCACCAGACAGACAGAGAGAGACAGAGAGACAGAAAGCAGGAAATCACCCCCCATGGGGGATGGCCACGCCACAATCCCTTCTCCTCCATTTTCCTCTTGGGATCTTGGGCACGCACGCACATGCGCCCGGCGTGAGTTTAAGCCACCGGGTCCGGGACTTGAACCATGGTTTACTATGTGGGAGTCCAGCAACATAGCCATTACGCTAACTGCTGGTCCTGCGCCTGGCGTGTTTTAAGCCACCGGGTCTGGGACGCGAACCGTGGTCGATTACATGGGAGTCCAGCGACATAGCCATTACACTAACTGCTGGTCCCAGATATGTCAATTTTGTTTATCTTCTCAAAACACCAAGTTCTTATCTTATTGATTTTTAAAATTTATTTATTATTATTTTTAATTTGATAGAGAGCATGTAGACTCACCAGAGAAAGACAGAGTGAGATAGAGGAATGGAAAATGAGAAAGCACTTCCCATGAGGCATGGTCACACTATAATCCCTTCTCCTCTATTTCTCCCTCTCGTTATTATTTTGTGCACGCACACAAAATGGAAGAAGTCACTGGGTCTGGAACTCAAACTGCCATCGACTATGTGGGATCCCACACTTTAACTACCATGCCCTTATTTATCTTTTGTGTTGATTTTCTGACCTCGAGTATGTTTATTTCTTCTCTGATATTTATGATTTTTCTCCTTTTGCTAATTTTAGTATTAGTTATTCATGTATTTCAGATACTTAAGCTAAATTGTAAGATTTGTATTTGAACTCTTTGCTTTATTTTTTTTCCCCTTGATGAAGGCACTTAATGCTATAAAGTCTCTCTTTGCTGCTAGTGGGTGACCGGCAGGTGGCTTCAAAGTTGAGGGTACTGGATTTCCACATGTTCGACTGTAGTTCGCGTTTTGAACTTGGGAGCTTGCTTTCTCCCTTTTTCTCCTTT
This sequence comes from Tupaia tana, assembly GCA_026018925.1. Classification (NCBI taxonomy): domain Eukaryota; kingdom Metazoa; phylum Chordata; class Mammalia; order Scandentia; family Tupaiidae; genus Tupaia; species Tupaia tana. The sequence goes on from JAKSZU010000012.1 coordinate 52,015,759, forward strand.
TTCTCTCTCACTCTATCCTTCCCTGTTTGAATTAAAGTAAATAAATAAATAAATAAATGAATAAATAAATAAAGTTAAATAAATTAATTATTTAAATAAAAAAAATTGCTTTGCAGCAAGCCCTGGGTTTTGGTATATTGTGTTTTGATTTTCATTCACTTCCAGATTTTTAAAAATGTCCATGTTAATTTCTTCCTTATTCCAATGATCATTCAGTAGCATACCAGTAGCTACCAGTTTTCATTTATTTGTGTGATTTTCAGTATAAACTCTCTTTAATGATTTCTAGTATTATTTCACTGTGGTCAGTAAAGATGCTTGATACGATATCTAGTTTTAGAAAACTTTTAGATGTATTTTTTGGTCTAATGAATGTTGTGTCCTGGAGAATGATCTATACATTTGTTAGAAGAAAGTATATCTGTAGTTGTTGGACAGAATGTTCTGTATTTGTCTGTTAGGTCCATTTGGGTCTATGGGTTTAATACTAATGTTTTCTTGTTGATCAGTTGAATTTGAGAGAGATCTATAGGACTTTCCACCCAAAACTCACAAATTATACATTTTTCTAAGGCCCACATGGTACCTTCTCAAAGACTGATCACATGATAGGGCACAGATCCAGCCTATATAGATTCAAAGCATACAAACTATATCCAGGGGACCAGCAGTTAGTGTAATGACTGTGTCGCTGGACTCCCATGTAGCCGACCACGGTTTGAGTCCTGGACTCGGTAGCTTAAAACTTACACTGGGAACATGTGCATGCGTGCCCAAGATACCTAGGGGACAATGGAGTAGAAGGGAATGCAGTGTGGCCATCTGCTCCGGGGGGGGTGATTTCTTGCTTTCTGTCTCTCTTTTTGGCGAGCGCATATGCCCTGTAGCAAAAACCTCTCAAAAAGAAAAAAAAAAAAAAAAAACAAACTATATCCAATATCTTCTCTGACCATTTTGGAATTAAACTTGATTTTAATTTTAGGAAAAACCTGCAAAATACACAAATACATGGAAACAAAATAACCTACTGCTAAATGACTTCACAACTACCAAGGAGATTAAGAAGGAAATCAAAAGATTCATGGAAATTAATGATAATGAGTATAGGACTTCCATAACTAACAGAACACTGTAAAAGCAGCCATAAGAGGGAAGTTTATACCAATTAGTGTGCATAAGAAAAAGGTGGAAAGGTGGCAAATGGGCAACCTAATGTCATGCCTCAGGTAATTGAAAAAAACAACAACAAAATTGAAAAACATGCCAGGAGAAAAGTAATAGTATATATTGGAGCAGAAATAAATGAAATAGAAAATAACGAAACCATACAGGAAAAAAATGAAAACAAAAGCTGGTTCTTTGAAAAGATAAACAAGATTGACACACCATTAGCTAATTAAGAAGAGAGACTGAAACCAGATAAATCAAATCCACAATGAAACAGGCAATATTACAACAGACATAGTAGAAATACAAAATACTATTAGTGGATATTATGAGTGACTATATGCCAACAAATAAGAAAACCTGGATGAGATGGACACATTTATGGGCACACATAATCTACAAATATTGACTCAGGAGGACATAGAAAGCCTGAATAGGCCTGTTAACAAACAATGATATTGAATAAATAATAAGTAACCTCCCAACAACAAAAAAAAAGTCCAGGTCCTGATGGCTACACTCTGAATTTTACAAAACTTTTGAAGAAGGGGTAACTCCCATTCCACCCAAACTTTATCTAGAGTCAAAAGAATGAACCCTTCCAAATTCATTCTATGAAGCCTATGAAGCCTTCATCATCCTCATTCCCAAAACAGATAAGAAAATGTAAAAAAGAAACAACAGACCAATATCTCTGTAAAAGCATTTCTGTTTCTAGGCATAGTTTTGGCCCTGTTTTACATGCCTGTTAATGGTGGCATGTGACAGAGAAAATGAATATTCAAAAAATGGATACATTAGACCACTCCTTAAAAAGTTATTATTATTTTTGTTTTTTTAGTCTTCTATGCAGTTCTTCTGAGAGAGAGAGAGGGGGGAAGAAAAAGAGGCGTTCTCAAGGTCCTCATTCCACAATCCACTCTCATGTTCAGACAGCCTGAATTATCCTTGACATCTTCTCACGTGGATCTAGTTGTACTACCCCCTCCTTAATATATTTCCTGACAGAATATTTTATGCCTCACTTTAGCCACCCTAAGTCAGTATTACATTTCTGATCATTATATTTCCTTTTTCTATAACAAATGACCAAATAAAAAAACAAAGATTTTTGAAGAGGAGCATAACTTCTGAAATTAAACTTTACTGTGGAACTTAAAAGTTACTAGGTGCCTGGAGAATCAAAGAAATAGATTTTTGTGCATCTTAAAATCGATTTAAACATTTTTGAGAGAGATTATTGCAATAGGGTGCATGCAATGATGAAGAAACAGAAAAAAATTTTGTAAATCAATAAAATGTGGGGGGGGGTAGGAACAGAAAACTGTAGACATCTGAGATAGTGTGAGAGGAGGGTGAGAAATGGCAGAGGGTCAGAAATAGGGGTAAAATACACACACACACACACACACACACACACATATGAAACTAGAAATGGAAAATTATTGATCTACCTGTAAGTACATGCTAGCTTTGTCTATAATTTTACTTGAAGGTATTTTGGGAATCAACAAAATGTGGGGAAATAAAAGGAAAGAGTTTTAAATGAAGAATTATTCAACCACAGTCAGGAAGGGGAACAGTGTTACAGAGGAGCTACTTCTATGTTTCTAATTATTCTGAAGACAGAATTAACTTTGAGCTGCTTAAAAAATATAATGTATGTAACAAATATTTATAAACTATCTGAAACTAAAATTTCTGGCACGTAATATCCTATGGCACCTTAGATACAGATAAATGTAAGATGGAAAAGGCTTCTCCCACCTTTTGAAGGTTACAATATCTTTTCTTTATTTCTGAAACACTGAATGCCTCTTTAAAAATTATAGACTACTTAAAGTATAAAATACATGGGACTAGCATCATAAAATGCTTGTGTACTTATAAGCTGGTCTGTCACATTTACTTCATATGTTTTATTATTAAAAAATATAACACTGGAAAAAAGATAAGTAACTGAATGAGAAAAATGCAAATTACCTATCTGATAAGAGTTAATATCCAAAATATATAAAAACCTTGACAAGACACTAAAACAAGATATATACAACCAAATTTCAAAGTGAGCATAGCACTTGAATAGACCTTTTTCCAAAGAGCACTTACAAAAGTCCAATAAGCACATAGAAAGATGCACAACAGTCTCATTATTAGAGAAGTTCAAATAAAAATATCAATAAAATAGTACTTTACATTTACTAAAGTGTCTCCAATTTTAAAAATACACTAATATTTGTTGGTAAGAATGAAAATTGTTAAATCTCATGTATCACTTGTGAGAATATAAAATATACACTGTGAAAAACAGTTAGTCAGTTCTTCATTAATTTGAATTACCATATGACCCAGACACACCATTCCTAATTATATACCCAAATATGTGAAAGCAGAGACTCAAACAAATATTTGTACATCATGTTCCTAGCAAGATTATTCACAATTGTTTAAAGGTAAAATTCACCTAATACTCATCTTTTGTTAAATTAATAAACCAAATATGATTATGTCCATACAATAGAATATTCAGTCATAAAAGAAATGAAGTACTGATACGTACCATACTATTGGTGAACGTTGGAAACAGTATACTAATAAAAGAAACCAGATGAGGGCCAAGATGTGGTGTGGAGGGTAAGGCACTTGATCTCACAAGGCTGGTTACATGGCTTGAGTCCTGGTTCCGGTGAGTTAAAAGTTGCACCAGGCCATCTTTCGCTCTCTTATTCTGTCTTTCTCTGGTGACCGCATGTGCTCTATAGCAAAAACAAAACAAGAAAAGGAAATTAGGTCAAAAAATAACTGTCATGTACTTTACAGTTTTCTTTTTATTTTGATATGAGGAACAGGCAAATTGAAACACAAGTAGCTTAGGGATTACCTGGAACTGGGACCAAGTAGGCATGGAAAGCTACTTTTTGATGTATAGGTCTTCACTGGAGGTAATGAAACTACATAAATGTGATAGTTGCACATCATTGTGAATGCACAAAATGTCACTGCATTATTTATTTTAAATGAGTGAATTTTAAGTTTCATGAGTTCCATATCAAGTTTTAAAAAGAGGCAAAGGAAGATTCAGAGAGACACAAAGAGAAGAAAGCATTGTGACCACGGAGAAAACACTGGACTTTACATAGCCACAGGCTAAGAAATGCTGGTAGTCACTAAAGGTGAAAGAGAAAGGCCCATTTTCCCCTAAAAGTCTAGGGAGAGAGCGAAATCCTTCCCATTTCTTGATTTCAGACAAGTGAAACTGATTGCATACTACTGATCTCCAGAACCTGCTCTTCACCAAAAAGCAGGGCTAGAATAAAAATCAAATTTAGATCGTTTTGATCTCTGTGTTAATTTGTACTATGACAAAATCATAGTATAAAATTTACTATTTATTAATTTAAAATGAACTGTTAGTGATGTTGAATGCATTCACATTGTTGAGGGTAGGCTTCATATGAATCAAAATAATAGCACAAAGATTGTGCATTATGTTAAAAATGATAATACATTATGTTATTGATAGGTACTGTTATGTTTTATACTCTGTAAATGTAGAAAATAATTGCAGTTAAATGGATTTAGAAAATAAGAAGTAGTTTTTTCAAAATAAATCAGCAATTTTTGTATGATTTTACATTTAATGCCTTTTTAAATTTCATTTTCTTTTATACATTCAGTCACATTATTTGGCTTACAAAATTGATATTTCAACAGGTGAACATTTCTCCCTAGTACAGTTGATAAAACTATAAATTATCTTCAATAGATATAATTTACTTGCTAATTCTTAATTTTCTGTCTTATTTGGTCTATTTTGTAGCACTTAATGTGATAACATATCTAAATAAAAATTATCAAAGTGTTTGAAAATATCTATTTGATGATGTGTCACAAAGTGGGTAAGACAAGCGGAGTAGGAATGTAGATAAAATATATCAACGAAACAGGAAATATTTTGTTCCTCTTGAAAACTCTAGAGGTATATATCTAAGGTTTATATTATGAGTGATAAACTATAATTCAAGGGTTTAATGTATTTTATAGTTGGACTTAAGGCTTATTCACTCATTTAACGAATAAATGAGAATCAACAACTATTCAACATTCATGGAGCTACTGAGGATCACACTGGAAAGAACACAAAGACCCTGCTCTCATAGACTTCATAATCCAATTGAAGGAAAGTGAAAAATGGATGATTTAATATAATGTGAGGGAATCTGGGTAAGGACTATGAAGAAAAGCACAGAATGTGAGGACAGTAAATAAGGAGAGGGTAGACTGACTATATTTTAAGATGTTCGGAGAAGGGTAGTGTCAGGATAACATTTAAGGTAGACCCGAATGAAGTAGGAAACACTGAAGAAAGAGGGAACAGTAACTACAAATGCCCTGAGACAGGAACATGCTTAGAGTAGTGACAAGTATCTGGAGGACTGGTGTGCATGTAGTGAGATTAAAAAACTAGGAGAGTGACAAGTGATGGCACAACATAAGTGATATGTAGGTGAATGACTGTGGTGTAGCATTTTATAGCACTTGTAGAGAGACAAATATAGAGCATTATCAATATAATCAGTACATTATTTTTTTGAGAGAAGGTTTTTGCTATAGAGTATGTGCACTCACTGGAGAAACAGAGAGACAGAAATTGTAACCCCTTCTACTCACATCCAAGAAGGAATGGCCAAGCCATAATTGTTCCTTCTCCATTCTTCTCATGTGCACACATACCTGGCAGGTTTCAAGCCACCAGATCTGGGACTAGAAATACAATCAGTACGTGGAAGATCAGCACCCTAACTACTATACCAGCTGCTGGTCCCACTCAGTACATTAAACAGTGTGAGATGTTCGTGATCATATATGAATACATTACTGTTATTTTGTGTATGCTATAATGAATTTACTTTTTGTACTATTTTTCTGTGTCTATGTTGGTTCTACAAGACAAGAGGATCAGACACAATTTTAACTTATGTAGGATGCAGCAATAATTTATGTCTCTATCAAATGAGACCCCAAGGAACATACTTTCATTTAAAAGTCCATATTTTTTTTTCTGCACTTAGTGTTTTAGATTAGTAATATAACTAAAAAAATAAACATTAGTAAGGTTTGTTTTAATGACCAAATTATTTTAAATTGCTTTTATTAAAAACTACTCATACTTCAATTTCCTCTGACAAATATTTCACTTATGTATACTTCTGAACACAAATATTTTGTTCCCCTTTTACACATATGTTTGCATTGACCTTGGTAGAAATATATAGTGGGGTAGGTGAATAAATCAAGTGTCATTTGAAAATATTTTGACAATAAGAACCAAAAATTTCTTACGCTTCTTCAGAGCTATCATCATGAAGATAATAAATTTCTAGACTCGTTTTCTTTTTCCTTGGCATCAAATTTTAAAGTCAGTCAGTTCCCACAGAAATTAAAACGCATGGTGAAGGTAGAAGTTCAGGGAGAGGATCTGAAGGAAATGAAGCTAGATTATAATGCACACTACAATGTTAAAAGCATAGACCTCCAGACAACTTTGTCTTCTCAACAACCTTCTTGAATGCATTCTTGACTTCTTTGTTTCTCAGGCTGTACACCACAGGATTCAACATGGGGATGACCATAGTATAGAACACAGATGCAATTTTATCTGTGTCCATGGAATGGTTGGAACTGGGCTGCAAATACATGAAAATAATTGTCCCATAAAAAATGGAGACTGCAGTGAGATGGGATGCACATGTGGATAAAGCTTTTTGGTGTCCCCGAGAAGAATGCATCTTCAAGATGGCGATAAATATAAATAGATAGGAAATCATGATAATCAGAAGACCAAAAGATACACTAAAGCTTGACATAAAAAGAAGAATCAACTCACTAGTATGTTTATCAGAGCAAGAGAGAGCCATGACTGCTGGAAAATCACAGAAAAATTGATGGACCACGTTGGACTTACAGAAAGAGAGGTTGAATGTGTTTCGAATGTAAATGGAGGCAGTCAGGAAACCATAGATGTAGGGGCCTATGACCAGGCGAGCACACATACTTGTCGTCATGGTGGTGGTGTAATGGAGAGGCTTACACACTGCTGCGTAGCGGTCATAAGCCATAGAGGCTAAGAGTAAATTCTCCACAGTGGCCAAGGCTACGAAAAAGAATATCTGAGCAGCACAGGCATCGTAGGAGATGACCTTGTCTTGTATAAGGAACCCAGCAATGACCTTGGGAGTGATGGTGGTAGAGTAACACAAGTCCACAAAAGACAGGTTACTGAGGAAAAAATACATGGGAGTGTGGAGACGAGAGTCCAACATGATTAACACCATCATCCCCAGGTTTCCAGTCAGAGTGATGAGGTAAATGAGGGTGAACAAGACAAAGAGTGGGATCTGAAGATCTGCGGAGCTGGTTAGACCCACCAGAATAAAATGAGTCACCTTTGTTGTATTCTCCATGTGACCTACAAGATTATCTGAAAAGATGAGAAAAGAAAGGAGCACTTGGTAAATATAAAATAAACGTAAATATATTTTGCATGCACACACATGCATATATTTCATTGTTTTCTAATTTTTCCATTGCCATTATTTATTCTTTTTGATTCTATAATCTAGACCATTAATCTGAACAAAAAATATTTAATGGACATTTTAATCTTATATTCTGTTGCTTACAGAAATATCTAAGGCTGGGTGAATTGAAGAGAGTAGTTTATTTGACTCATTATTCTGGATACATGGAAGGGCTAAAGGAATCACAGGATGGTAGAAGACAGGGTCATGAGACGAGTAGCTGTCTACAAATTTCCACCTGCTCTGGTCTCCTTCTTCTTTAAACACACCAGAAACCAATAATAGAGGTCCTGCCCTAATCACCTTATTATATCCAAAAATCTTCATAGTTCACAATGAAGGGATTAAGTTTCTAGTTAATACTTTTTTAATACAATCAAATTCCAACCCATGAATTTTTTAGGAGACATCGAACTACAACAGTGGTAATATTATTTATATGGCTAAAGACTTTGGAGGATGAAAAATCTACACAGATCACATACCCATCTTCTTTCTTGCATAAATGGACAAACTGATGTGCAGAAGTGAAGAAATAATTTGATTTGTTTAAGGTCACATGCTTGCAATAAATACAGCTTCTGTATCAGATCTCCTGAATTGATTAACAGCTAACTTTTATAGTGCTCATTCTAAGCACTACCATGCATGCTTAATCTGTTTAATTACCTCAATATCCTGTAAAGGTATTGATAATTTTTGGCAGATTTATATAAATATCAAGTGCCGGAGAACCCAGAAGCAGTGATACTCCTATCTGATCTTTAATTGAATTAAATTTAATTTGGTTTTCATTTATTAACTTATCTATTAGACTAAATTTAATGCTTGGGGTTGACAGTGGAGTAACCGAGTCATTTATATAAACTATATGCAATGAGATAATAACACAGCAGCAGTAGTTATATATATATAACCAGCAAAGACATTTTTTTAAAAGAGATTTTTGCTATAGGACATGTGCACTTGCCACAGAGACAGAGATACAGAAAGCAAGAAATCACCCCTAAGAGGGATGGCCACATTGCAATCCCTTCTCAAGTCTCCTTTTTGGTATTTGGGCACACACGCTCATGTGCTCGACATGAGTTTGAGGCTGCCGCGTCTGGGACTTGAACCATAGTCGACCATGTGTGAGTTCAGCAATGCAACCATTACTCCATCTGTTGATCCCAGAAAAGAAAATTCTGAAGAGAAGGTAAAGTAGTGAATTTGAATTCTAAGAAGAGGTATGAGTGCATTCAAATAACAGATTCACTACTTAGTACTGAGAGATATTATTCCTAATATAACTTCTTTGAGTCTCATTCCGACCACCTTGAGATGCAGATAAAATATAATAAAAAATATAATAAAGAAGGTATTATAGTCTGACCTTGTTGGCACACACTCATGAGGCTGAAGGCACATGGGAAGGTCCTAGGCTCGGGTCCTGAGATCTTCCTGTACATTCAGGGAATGTGTGTTCCTATAATCTTGACTGACTAATCCTGAGGATGGATCATAATATAAAGGCCCTGTTGGGAGTGCTTCTCTCTCTGCCTCTTTCTGTCTCCCTCTCTATGTCATGGAAGAATAAATAAATTACAAAATAACTTTTTTACAAAGGAGTTATTATTAAGAATTAAACGAAATAATATACAAAACCAGTTAGCATAGAGCAGTGTTCAGCACAGGCTTTATGAGTACTTACTATAACATTCTAAGTAGGATGGGATGATGGTCTCTATCTTGGCTTGAAAAGCTGTGGGTGAAGTGACCCTCAAGGTGTGAGTGAGTATGAAGTCTAGAAGTCCTTTGTTGTACCTGTTTTTCCTAACACAGTAGAAGAATACTCAGTGTTTTTCATTGTTTCTCTTTGAGGATCAGCCATTCTAAGTGAGGAACTGAGGACCTACAGCTTAATTTTCCTGCCTTTCTATCTTTAAGAAGTTTTATTTTCTCCTTTTATTTATATCTATTTTAAAGACAGAGTCTCATTGTTCTCTTCCTCTAACCTTAGCCTCCTAACCTAGATAACATACATGCACCACTGTGCCTTATTATTTTTTAACATGGCTTTGCTATGTTGCTTAGGTCAGCCTTGAGCTCACAGCCCTCCAACTTCAACCTTCCTAAGCTATTGGGGTTATGGTACCTGCACTATGCCTGGTCTCTGTGTTGGAAAGGGAATTAAATCTATGTTTCTCAAATGGTCCCAGACTTGAGAGTATGAATTTTCTGTTTTGAAAACTCATTCCTACTCTATTTACTCTCATCGTTAGGTGATTTGTGGAGATAGAAGATTGAAAATATATGACTAGGAGATTTTCTTCTAGTGTTCAGATGTGTGCTTGTGGCTACAGGCTCTGTGAGATTGTTTTTATATTCGTCATTTGAATTGGGAGATTTTGGCAGCATAATTTTCTGAAACTATCTTTGCTACCCCTTTCTAGCAATTTTGTAACTTCACTTGATATTACTAGTCCCTAACAGTATTTTTGTTTGTCAATTTCTTCTATACATGATATGAAATAAAAAATCACATAAGCCATATTTTACATACACTTACTAGAAAATCATAGATTGAGATGCTAATATATTTCACTTCTTCTTTACAACTTTATAAATCAGTACTATTGATGATACTTTACAGAATAGGAAAGTGAGGATATTACAAGTTATAGTACTTCCTAAAATCACGTATCTACTATAAGGTAGATTCAAGGTTCAAATGTAGGTATGACTGACTTCACAACCTGTACTCTGAACGACCACATTGCTGAGTGTTCTAAAGGTAAAGATAGAGAAGATATTATCTTGTAAAGAATATTAAAATAGTGTAAGAACCTAATTTCATGAGGAACTTTCTGGGATCTAAAGAAATATCTGCATACACTGGTTAAATTTCCATACAGTGACAGAGAAGTAAGTAAAGTAGTGAACTGGTAGTAAATAAGATAAAATGACCAATTACTCAATGAAAGCATTGTCTATAATATATTTCCTTTTTAGGAATTAACTTCATGTTTTATGAGAATCATGAAACATCCTAATAGAAACAAGGTAGGATATTTTTAAGATTCCAATCCAACCACTTTAGAAAAATGTTCATGACATCATTATCTTGAGCTCAAATAAAGCTCAACAGATGCAGCTTCCCTAATAATTTTAAATTATTACACTTCTCAAAGAAAATGTATCGGAAATACATGAACTTACCTTGCTTCTTGAGAAAAGGTACTGAGATCCTGAATTTTGAATGAGAAATCTAAATCTTTGCCATAGGATAATGAGTGATTCTATTAGGGAAGTTCTCTCCTAGACACAGATAAACAAAGTGACATAAAAAATGTCACTTATCCTATGCCAACCTAAATATTTTTAAATTCATGAAATAACATATTAAGACTCCTTCATATGTCAGAGAATCATGCAGAACTAGGCTTTGATTCTGGAAAGTGAATAAGACAAAGTCTATAAAACAAATCAGTAAAGGTATATTATTTTAACCTCATTCAACACAATTTTTATGTTGGGCATTTTTCTCTGTTAATGATTGCAAATTCAAAAATCTTGTTCTGGAAAAAGCTAACATATGTACTAACAACCATTTATATTCAGGTGAATAAATACATGACCAAAGGAACTCTGAACATGGTCTTTTATCTCTAAAATGTCAAACAGGAGAACAAGTTGGTATTTTAAAGGCAGTGGATGTGGGTAAAAGGGAGTTCTAGATATGGAAATCTCAAAGGGACCGTCTTCCTGTGAGGGCAACAGATTCTTCTTCCACTTGCTCAGGAAGGAAGCAATTAAACTGCGTGTGGGAATCTAGCTTGATTTTCTGAACACGTGCATAGCTGTATTTGCATTATTTGTCATAATTCAGTTTTTTTTAGTTAAAAAGTATAATTTATGTGCAGTATATTAAATGTACAATTTTGATAATTTGGACAAATGTAAATGATCATGTAATCACCATAACAATCAAGAACTACTCTAGGACTCAGCAATCTCACTACAGGGTATCTATTCAAAGTGAATAAAATGAGTGTGCTGAAGAATTATCTATACTCGCATGTTAATTATACTCCCATGTTACTTACAATGGCTGTAGGTTAACATGCTTACATATCAATTTATGTACCCATCAATGAATGAGAGGATAAAACTGATGTGATATATGTACACAATGGGATATTATTCAGCAATAAAACAAGAAAATTCTGTGACAACATTGATGTATCTGGAGGACATCATGTTAAGTAAAATAATTCAGGGAAATATACTTTCTAATAACACTATATGTGGAATCTAAAACAGTTGTCCTCAGAGAATAGAGTATGGAATGTAGTTACCAAAGACTTGTGTGATTAGGGGGGAGTGAGATGAGGAGATGTTGATCAAAGAATATGTTATTGAAGCACGAGTACCTCAATTTTAAATATGACTGCTGCCATTTCTCTTTCCCTATACCCTGACCCATACGCGTCTCCTAAAAATTACTCACTGAATACTTATCAATACTAGATAGGGACCAGCAGTTGGTGTAATGGCTATGTCACTGGACTCCCATGTAGTTGATCACAGTCTGAGTTCCAGACTCGGTGGCTTAAACTCACACCGGGTGCGTGTGTGTGTGCATGCTCAAGATCTTGAGAGAAGAATGGAGGAGAAGGATTGTGGTGTGGCCATCCTCCGGGGGGATAATTTCTCGCTTTCTGTCTCTCTGTCTTTCTGGAGAGCGCACGTGCCCTATAGCAAAATACTTAAAAAACAAACAAACAAACAAAAAAGCACTAGATAAATGCCACCATCCAATCCTGTCCTCCTAACCAAATATTTATCACCAGCTGATGCAGTCAATTATAACTATTCGTCCAATTATAACTGTCCAGCCAATTATAACTATCCTTACTTATAACTCACTTTTTTGGCTTTTGTTAACTGTTTCCACTTAACTCAAGGCCTGTACTTTCTTAGACATGTAGCTTTTTCCCCTTGTGGGTTTTGGCTTTATAAAATTTCCTCCCTCTTGCTTTTGTTTTGTGGGGTTTTGGAGTAACTTGAATCCTCCATCAGCTGCTAGCTTAATAAAGGCTCCTTTAATTTGGCTAAAACTGATGTCCTCTTATTCTCACACTGATTTAAATACAACACTTGGAGGCCCCAGTGAGATTGAAGGGTGGTTCGCCACCCAGCTACCCAACACTCAGGGTACTCTGGGGGAGGCACAAGCTGAGATGTTCCAGGGCCCTAGGGACACCTTTCTGGGTCTTTGATAGCCAGACTGGAGACCAACTGTTCCTTCCAACCACGAAGTCTTGTTAAGAAACCCTCTGGAGTCTTTCCTCTTTTCTCCTCTGTTTCTCCTTACTCTTTCTGATTAAGAATAGTCAATTGGGGAATATGAGACTGGCACAGGAGGTACCCCTGATGAATATTTCAGGTCCAACTGAGTTTAGTTGAAGGAGCCTCTACTCAGATTCCAGCAAGACATTTCTGGAATTAAGAACTGGGCAGATAGGTGCCTAGACTGGAGGTTTGAGTCCTTTTTTAGACAGTGCCTAGCAATCTGTGTTGCTATTTCAGGACTATTAAGTCCCTCCTTAGGTAAATCTAGTAGTCTAAGTTGTTAGATTGAGGGTTCAAGTACCTCTTACCCCTTAGGAATCTTGCATTTCACTAGATTGGGGGTTTGAGTCCCTCCTAACGATTGTGTATTTCACTTTATGAGTCCATTCTGTCACTACTGTCACTTTAAGGAACATTTCCTTGTGGGAGGGAATGTCTTGTTAAGTTCTTGTGTGAATGGTGACTGTGTGACTGTGTGACTGTGTGACTGTGTTCATGACTCATGGTTTTGATCACAGAGTCTGAGTGGGTCCTCATCTGAGGTTCCGTGGTAGCCTCATACAGTTTAGGGCTGCCTTGGGCACTAGGGGATTCCATCCCTCCTTGTGTGCCCAGTCCTACCAAGTGTTTATACCCGAGAGCCAATAGTAAGAGGCACCACAGTTTCCACAAGGGATGCATTCAGGCACACATCTGTTTGGTCACCTCTTCACTTGCAGCATCATTCCAGGAAGAAAAACATGGGGATACTTGATTCTCTTGTATGTCAGAAAGGCCCTCTTGCTCTCACACACTGGACACTTTTTCCTGAAGCAAGTCTAGAAAATTTCCCCGAGGGAGGACACTAAGGCTTTCCTCACACTACCTCTTTTTTCAGTATTCTTGGTCTGGTTGTTTAGAAAATCTACCCCTATCTTGGTTAGGTCTGAAACACTGACTCCCTCTTATCATTCATTTCTTTTGTCATCTCTCCATCTTTTTGTCACTCAGAAGTAGCATCATTTAGTTAGAGAATATTTTGAAAGGGAACCGACCCTCCTGTTGTTAGTCCACCTATATTTCTTTCAAGATAAATACCTCTGTCCTCTCACTGGGGAACAATGCCATTGCTTTAGGGATCCGAAGCTAGGGAGTGCTATTTAAACCCTTGCCAGAAGCGTGCAAGAAGGCCTATTTCAAGTCAACTCCCATAGAGAAACATTAAGATCAGAAGCCCATTATAGTTCACTCTGGCCCTCAAACTCCTTTTGACTTCAGTCTCAGCAGTCTCATCAGTTTGGCTGCAGGCTCTAGACCATGCGATCTGAGTTAATAGCCTTAGACAATTCAAAATCTTTGTAATGACAGTTTCACTGCACACCATGCCCCCCACCCCGCCTCCCCGCCACACACACACACACACACACACACACACACACACACACACACACAGAATTATCCTTCTTAGTGCATTCACTCAGGTGCACTCACGGCCCTTTCTTCCCGACCATGACAGGAGATTCTACAAGCCCCCATGGGATCTTCAAAGTCACACCCATGTTCTCTAGGGCTGCATACTCTGAATTCCTTGTCATTGTGTTTCCTATTTTACTAGTCCTTTTATTGGCCCTAGGACCGGTATCAGTGGCCCCTAGTGACTGGAATTGGTTCCAGAGATTTCTCTTAGTTTTGATTTACTTGAGAAGTGTTGGGGTTTTTGTTGCACTGTGGTGTTTTTAACTTGCGAGAAGCCCAACATAACTCACCTGGAATGCAGAGGTGAGGATGGTGAAGCACAATGGGACTCCTGGGTGTGCGCAGCTGAACATGCAGGTTGCACTGCTCAGCTCTGCTTGTATCACTTGGCTCTGCATGAAACTGTAAGCTATAGCAGCTCAGGCAAGGCTGAACAAGTAACCAAACTAAAATAGTGACAGAGAGCAGGCACATGCTCAGAAACCATACCTGCTTTCCTGAATGCCAGAGTTGTTTTTTTTTTTACCATAGGTGGTCAAAATATTTCTATTAAAACCCCATTGAAATATATACTTAAGCATTTCAGAAAGACCTTTAAGGAAGGAGAAGACTACAGAACAAAGTTATCAAAGAGTAAGCTAAAGAACCTTTGTAAAATAGAATGGCCCAACTTCAGAGCAGGATGGCCAACTGCTGGGTCATTTGACCCTGAGTTGGCTCTTGTAAAAATGCCTCCATCTTGCTTACAAATTGTTCCTTTAAGATAGAAAACCACATCCTAACAGTGGGCCCTAAAGCTTCATGGCAAACAAGAAGTCAAAGGCCTATGGGTTTTCAGTCAGCCCCAGAAATCAGACCTTGCACCCTCTTATAACCAAATTAGACAAGACCTAAGGAGGAAAGATGAAGATCAGGAAGAACTGAAGCTGCTCCCTGGCCCCCTTTTTACCACCACACAACCAAAGCAGATCTTGGGAGATGGGAAATGTGGAGGGAAGTGGACTCAACCAATCTAGGGTCACTCCTGGTCCTAAGGGAGGTGTCCCCAGCAAAAAGACATCCTGGGGGTCTTCCTCTTTTGGTTTATGTCCCTTTCTCAACAAGTGATCTACTCTCTTCATGTCCAGAGAGAGGGATAGAATAAGAACAGAGGCTTACAAATCTACATTAGTGCTGGGAGAAAGATCAGCTAAAATAAATAAATAAATAAATAAATAAATAAATAAATAAAACAACTAACCAACCAAATATAATGAGATAAAATAGAGACAATTTCTTTTCTACCAACCCTGACTGGGACCAAACACCTCAGGAGAGAGAGACACTAACTTCTTTCTAACTTCTTTCTTTTCTCCACACTACACCAGCAAAAATTCACACAGCAGCTCATAAGCCCACAAATTTGTGAATGATAACTGAAATAATCCAGGACTCTGAGAATCCCCTGTGACTTTTCTGGAGCATCTTTGTGATCCAATTGACCAGGATTCTGCAAAAAACTCAAGGGTCATAAATATGGCTTTTGTGACTCAACTGACATCGGACATTAAGAGAAAAACCTCCAAAAGCTAGAGAGGATTAAAGAAATAAGTAAGTCCAAAGTGTTAAAAATTGCTCAGAAGGTCTTCTTCAATGGGCGAAACTCCCTGGACGATAAAAAAAATAACAAAATTCCCAGAGTTGTTGTAATCACAGTGAGAGAGAGAGAGCAGGCCAAAGGTACAAAGACAAACAAACAAACAAACAAACAAAAAACAAGGCCAGGGAATTAAAAGAAAGAGCTCAAGAACCCCCTTAGCTTAAAAACAGCTGATGTGGTAAAATACGACAGGATCCCATGATCAGTCTAAAGACAGGGAGCTAGCCTGTTAGTTTTCTGGTTAACACTGGTGAAGCTTACTCTGTTTTAACCACTCCATGGGTCCCATTAAAAAAGTTTTACTGCTGTTTGTATTTCTTCTGTGGATAGGATGTTTTATTACTATTGAAGGTTCTAATATGTGCCTAACTTTTAGATGCAGATATACACAGCACCTGACTGGGCTGAGATGTGACCAAGCCCATACTTTGCCATACTCATTTCTCCTATCATGAAAATATTTCAAGGACCAATGAGATCAGTGTTTTTTTATTTTTTATTTGTTAGAGGTTTTTGCTATAGGGTGTGTGCAAGTACCAGAAAGACAGAGAGAAATAGAAAGTGAGAAATCACCACCCCTGGGTGTATGGCCATGCCACAATCCCTTCTCCTCCATTCTCCTCTCAGGATCTTGGGCACACATGCACACATGCCTGGCATGAGATTAAGCCACCAGGTCCAGAACTTGAACCGCAGTCAACTACATGGAAGTCCAGTGACATAGCCATTACACCAACTGCTGGTCCCTAGATCAGTGTTTTTCATGTGTGTATACATGTCATAAATTGCAAAAATCTCTCATGAGAACAGAAATAAGATAACTGGCATGCTAAAACTTAAAAACACATATATAGCTTGTGTTAAACTTGTAGGACAGTCCCCACAGTAACTTTACAACTCTTAGTGACCTTGTATCCCTAATAAAAATCTAGCAACTCTGTTTAGTGCCAACAGTCACTGAGTTAACCATTTTTCTTCCCTAGTCTGCTCAGGGCTATTTGTTCATGGTTAATTGCTTTGTTTGATATAGCTTTAAAAAGTATTTTTTAAATGACTAAAATCTTAAATTGTTATCAATAGAGAGTTTTGTTCTACATTGGGAAATTTGTTAAACAAGGTTTATTTGCAAAATATATATCCATAAAATAATATAAATTCCTGCATACAAAGTTACAAGCTAGATGGCATTGCAGGAGGCATCAAATTTCCCAGGCTAGATAAGAAAAGAAAAAAGAAAAAGACTTTGGCAAGCCTAAGGTAATTCTTAAAATGACAAACGAAATATATTACTTACAAATTTATTTAGAAAAAGAAAAACAAAGTAAAAAAGAAAAGTAAATTTTAAAAAATGCGAAAAAATATAGGTTTGGGAACCAGCAGTTAGCGTAATGGCTATGTCGCTGGACTCCCACGTAGTCGACCGTGGTTTGCATCTCGGACCCGGTGGCTTAGAACTCACGCCGGGCGCGTGTGCGTGCGTGCCCAAGATCCCGAGAGGAGAATGGAGGAGAAGGGATTGCGGCGTGACCATCCCCCCTGGGGGGTGATTTCTCGCTTTCTGTCTCTCTCTGTCTGTCTGGCGAGCGCACGTGCCCTATAGTGAAAAACCTCTCCAAAAAAAAAAAAAAAAAAAAATAGGTTTAAAGATGTATTTGTGATTTTTAAAAGGTTTAAAATATTTCAATATAAAGCATATTGTATAGTAAAATTTTTGTCCTAAAGTAAGATGGGCAGATTATTCCAGAATAAAAAAAGTAAAAAGAGACAAATAATCAAGGTTTAAAGCATGTCTCAAAAGTTTTGTTATGTTGGGGGAACAGCAGTTAGTGTAATGGCTATGCCACTGGACTCTCATGTAGACGACCGTGGTTCAAGTCACGGACCCGGTGGCTTAAACTCACGCCGGGTGCATGTGCGTGCATGCCCAAGATCCTGAGAGGAGAATGGAGGAGAAGGGATTGTGGCATGGCCATCCCCCCGGTTGGTGATTGCTCACTTTCTGTCTCTCTGTCTCTCTCCATCTTTCTGGCAAGTGCACACGCCCTATAGCAAAAAAAAAAAAAAAAAATTTTGTTATGTTGAAAAAGGTCTGAGATAAAATTGTAGAAAATTAAGAACATTTTTTAAAAAGATTCATATATGACAAATAATAGCTGAGGTGACCATAAACCACATTACTCAGTGCTGAAGCACAGTCTAAATATAGTAGCTATTAATAAAGTAAGCATATTGTGAGTCTGATTAAAATATAATAACAGATGTAAAGGTTACTTTGGTTGTTTAGGCTGTTTAATGCCCTCTGACCATTTATAACATAATATTTGTTTGTGCATGTTTATTTTATATTACCTGTAAATACTTTGACAGTTACAGGGTGTGGGAGGCTGCGCACCAGAGAATATTGCCGGTTTCTCAGAAAGCAAACAATTGCACAATGCCAAAGGCCATAATTGGTTCCCTTCAAAAAACCTGACCTTCGAAACCTTGCTCTGATTGGCCACTAGAATCCCTCAGATTGGCATATCTGGCACCTCATGATTGGTCCAAAAGCAACCAATCAAAACCCACCTTTTACAACCAATCATAACCCACCTTTTACAACCAATCATGGCCCACCAGCATGTATATAACCACGATGCCTGGCCCACAATCGCCAGACGACCTGGAGGACCCTGAAGAGTTGTAACACCACATCGTCTCCGGACGACCCTGAAGACCCTGAAGAGTTGTGACACAGCGTCGTCTCCGTGCTGCTCACAATAGACGACGCGACCCTGAAGAGTTGTAACACTGCGTCGTCTCTGTGCTGTACCGTGCTGTCCACAATAAACAGACGAACCTGAAGACACTGTGTCGTCTCCGTGTTGTAACACTGCGCCACTTGTCCCGGCTCTCACTCCTTCCCTCAGGAAACCTGTTCGACTGTCCCCCTGGGTCGGGACACGTGGCGCCCGAACAGGGACGGGACAACAGGGAGAGAAAAAATTTCAAAAATAGCCTATGGCATACATCTATTCCAAACTTTAAGGCCTGACTCTTTCCCTTGTCTGGAGATAATTGGCTATTAAACCTATCAAACATGTCCTCCCCCAAGACTCTACTGCCTATACCAACAAATGATTTATTGACTCCTAGGGATGGGCCTTGCTAGCTCCATGAGTCTTTACTCCTAAGAATGAACCTTCCTAGTGCCATGAAATATTTGTCCAACAGGGAACTGAAAACAGAAATACGACTGCTCTTTCCTCTGTCCAAAATCTCTCCCATAGGGTCTGGGTTGAATTATGCCCACAATCATTGGCAGACCATTTATGTCCATAACAGACTTCTTCCTACATCTTCTCCCTGGCATAGGATATTTGTAATAGGTGAAAATAACCATTTTGTCTCATTGTTAGCAGAACGCACTCTTTTGTATCTGTTTGGTCTTTCAGGGTTGGCCAGCCTTCATCTTACAACCTAGGCTTGACCGTCTAGAGAAAGAAAACCTTAACTCTAGAGGCTTAAGAGGACAACAGCCCTTCTTTGGTCATTCTGGAAACTGACCAATCTGTGCACAGCCAACGACTGAAGATGTATCTCCCTGGAGAAGCACACATGGACTGTCTTAAATGCTCCCAAACCATTTGTAATAACCCCTTAATCACAATCCTTCTTGTTGTATTTACTTCAGTTTTTGCCATAAGTCTGACAGTCACAGCTCTACCAATTCTATCCAAATGAATCTACATATCTAATGCAATCCTAGGATATTTTTCAAAGATCTACAAAAGAGAATCATAGAGTTTGTCTGGAATCACAAGAGATTGCCAAAGCAAGCCTGTGCAAGAAGAGTGCAGTAGGAGGCATCTCACTCCCTGACCCCCAAATACATTACAGAGCTGTGATAATCCAAACAACATGGTATTGATACAAATACAGACATGTGGAACAATGGAACAGAAGAGAGAACCCAGAAATAACCCTCAAAACACACACCCAGTTAACCTTTGAGAAAGAACACCAGTTTATACAGTGAGAAAAAAGAAAATCTCTTTTAAAATGGGCCTGGAAAAAATAAGTATCCACTTGCAGAAAGATAAAATAGACCCCTATTTCACATTATTAACAAAAATCAACTCACAGTGGTTATAAGATTAAAACCTAAGACCATAAGCTGTAAAACTACTGGTGGAAAACACTGAGAAAACTCTAGGAGACATGGGAGGAAGCAATGATTTCTTTAAAAAGACTCCAATGCACAGGCAATAATCATGAAAATAAACAAATGAGATTACTTTAGTGAAGAAGTGCCTGCACTACAAAAGACACAGCAATTATTGTGATTCAACAGCCCTTGGAATGGGACCAGCAGTTAGTGTAATGGCTATATCACTGAACTCCTATGTAGTCGACCACGGTTTGAGTAATGAACCCAGTGGCTTAAACTCACACGGGGTGCATATGCATGCGTGCCCAAGATCCCGAGAGGAGAATGGAGGAGAAGGGATTGTGGTGTGGCTATTCCTCCTAGGGGTTGATTTCTTGCTTTCTGTCTCTCTGTCTTTCTAGCAAGCATACATACCCTATAGGAAAAAAAGTAAAAAAAAAAAAAAAAAAAAAAAAAAAAAAGAAAGAAAAAAAGAAGAAAAGAAATTAAGCAAATATAAAAGATTTTCGGCTGAGTGACTCAAGCCCTGCTATGAAAGAGTCATTATATATCTTCACTTAATATATACACTGTCTGCACTATATAGCAGAAACTGAAAGATTAGAGGATATAGAAGCACATAAAGTGGTTATGAATACAGTAGACCCAATGGTAAGAGGGTGGGAGACAGGGAGTTTGGGAAGAAAGGAATCAAGGATAAAAATAGAAAAGCAAGACATTTAAGGACACAGAAATAGATGATTGTCTGTTGATAACGTGTATATCTTTACCTGGACCTCAACTGGTGTGAAGTGTATTCATCTTGGAAAAAATTAGTTTAAAAGCTATAGTGATGTATAATAATTGAGTAAATCCTAGACATACAGCCAACTGATTTTTGACAAAGGGTGCCATTCGATCCAATGGGGAAAGAAAAACCTCTTTAGCAAATGGGACTGGAAAAACTGAATATCCACCTTCAGAAAGATGATTCTGAACTCCTACCTCTCACCATTGAAAACATCAACACAAAGTGGATCAAAGATCTAAACCTAAGACCTCAAACTATAAAATTGCTGCTGGAAAACACTTGGGAAATGGAGGAGTCTGACCCGGCGGGCTCCAGGACCCGTCTGAGCCCCCCCTGACCTTTGAGCATAATTCCGGTTGGTTCAGTACATTGGCAAGGCTGCTACTGTGCACGCCTAGACCTTGGAACCATGCTTGGGTCAATTAGCATGTCGGCAAGGCCGTTTGCTATCCACTCCGGAAAATGTAGTAGCCTTGCTGGGAAGTGACCCCCCTCTGACTCCCTGATATACTACTATAAAAGAATTACATAGCTCCCTCATACATCTTGAGTGTGTCGTAAGATTTCCCAAAAGTCCCCCAACTGCTCCCCTTTACCCTGACCACCTACTATTAATTACAATGCTTCATCCTGTGATCATAATGGAGGGTGTGCTGAAGTTCTATCTAGGCAGAAATCATCTTGACGTTTGGAAGGCCCTTCAAGACACATTTAATATAAATAACCTTTTTACATACAATAGGACTAGGCCAAAACTGGCCCAGGACACTCTCGTCCCATGGTAACTAACGTTCTAACAAAATACACAACAGTGGTGCCATGGGCTACACAAGTGAATCCACAACACCATAAACCCATTCTAAAGTTTTTCATTAACTTATTAGTCACTTTACCGCCAGTTGAAAAAACTGTCCCCACCCTCACCAAGTGAATAGTAACTTCACCCCTTCAGGATAGGTAAATATATTAGGATTCCTTAAGTTTTAGATCCCTATAGAATTATATAAGTATCATTCTTTATGAAAATCCATAAGAACTAATATCTATACTTGAGATTTTCTTTTAGTAATCATAAGAAGGCTGCTGCTGAACATCGGCTGATAATTAACTCTACTTGCTGGAATTGTTTCCTGAAACTGCACTGCTTGAAGTTACCAGAAACCTGCTTTCATCAATCAAACAATTGTTGAACTGTATCGATGATTAATAGACCTGCCCTCAATCAAACCCTGAATGGTCTCTATTGTTAAAACTTTATGAATTGATAATTAGAACACGTAGCCCCTCTCCCGTTTATTTGCATGTATCACATTTTCAATAAAAAGGCACAATGATTCCTAACAGTTGTCACTCCTCAGAGAGCGATTTCTGGGAGTGTCCGGCTGAGGACATGCATGAAAAGGCACCGAGACCTTAGTCTTCATTTCTTTCGCCGCCTCCGACGAGTTGACCCCCCCACACACACTGAGGCTGGTCCCCGGCAGGGAAACTCTGGGAGACATTGGGATAGGCAAAGACTTCTTAAATAAGACCTACAAAGCACAGTCAATAATCCCCAAAATAGAAAAGTGGGATTACATCAGATTAAGAAGTTTCTACATGGCAAAAGACACAGTAAGTAGTTGAATCAACAGTCCTCAGAATGGGAAAATATTTTTGTGTACTGGTGGAACATAGCCTAATGATCTGGCAGCAATTTGAGAACATGTTGTTTATCCCTTGGAGTTTCTAGGGAACATTTTGCTTTGCTCTGTTAATTCTGTCACATACTCATCAGCAAAGCAACCTTTGGGGAAACCAGTGTAGCAACATACTGTGGGTAAATTCAGTTGAACTTTGGCTATGTAAATTAGTTCCAGTGACATAGATGATGTACTTTTCCTAACTGGGTTTACATGAAACTTTATATTTAGCCTCTCAACTGGGCTTCTCCCAAAGGAAGAATTTAGAAAGTCTGTTCCTTCAATCTCTACCCTACAAAAAAAAACCCTAAAAAGATTAGTAGCCTTGCCGATATTTTATATATACATATATATAATACATATTATTAAATTATATATAATTACACTATATTATAAATACTGTAATTATATATTATGTATCACTTTATGATAATATATGATGTATTATGTATCATATAATTACATATGTTAATGTATTATTGATTAATATAAATATATCACTTATATATACACACATATATATACACAGATATAAATTAATGTTATATTCATGTGTACACACACACACATGCACACACACACACACACACACACACATATATATATATACATATATATATATACACAGACTTCAAATCCTAAGAGGAAACAGAAGAGAAGGAATTGAGGCATCTCCATCCCTTAGGGGAGTGGTTTCTTCACTTCTTTCTCTGGTGAGTGCCATATTTATATATGTACGTATGTATGTAATGTCTGTGTGTATGTGTATGTGTGTGTGTGTGTGTGTGTGTGTGTGTGTGTATTTATACATAGATAAAGAACTGTTTTAGAAAGAACAAAGTGAGGAAAATGTTTACTGCATTGCTTGAAACAGCCACATGTACTACGTAACTATGTAGCACATGAGGGGCTGTAAAACCCGTTATGTTCATGGGTATATGTTTAACTCTATTAGTTTAAGTGAAGTGTTAATGAGGAAAACAAGCACCTCCATTTAACCCGGTGTAGGAGGCTGGATCAGAGATCATGATGAGATAGTCACCATGAATGGCATCCACGAAAAACTTCAGAAATTCCAGCTTTATCCCCAGCCATTTCTTCCCATAACCTACATCCCAGGTCAAGTCACGTTAACTTAAATGCATCATGTAATGTTTCCCTTTGTATTTTGGCTTATTCAGGAGGTTTTCAAAACATTCACAGAAAATGCCTATTATAAAAATAGCTATGAATGAATTTCAAAACATTTACACCAAAATAAACTCATAGTTTAATTCCATGATTCCACACATTTTATGAAGTTTTCTCCTATTAGCCCTTATACTCCAAACTACTAACCCACCTATAAAATAGATGTCTAGTTCATATAACAAGTCAGTCACCACGTTCTCTTTAAATCCTTACTGGACTTACCATCCAGGATTTTCTCATGTGTAAAATGGTGCTAGTAATACCATGCCACAGGAATGCTGTGAGAACTAAGCAAGGCAATGTTGCTATGGCCTGTTCTCCTCTAAGTGCACGAGGAAGTTTTGGATTTTGCCTGTTTTCTTGGATTAAGTGTTAACAGTGCTGATTCTCACTCACAAAAGCACTCTATTTCCAATGGTAAAATATATGAAAAACAGAAAAAGTGTATTTAAGCAATTCTAACCTTAATAAATGGAAGCTCCCTAATGTGTTTGAGAAATATTGTACATCTAATTCTGCTATAATACTACCACACACATAAAAATATGATAACTTTTTTTGTACACTGTGAGACTTCAAACCATTTGACACATTAAGTAAGCAACAGATATTCATTAAACAAATGTATGACCACATGACCACATTCTAGTGGATTAGAGAGCTACTGAAATCTAGACCCAATTCTGAGTCTCAGGGAACCTACTGGTGTCATCTGCAAGCTCCTAAAGATTCATGAGAAAAAATTTGTAACCCCATATCTTAAGATGATGAAACTGAAGCTATAATCAAAATTGCATGCCAATGTGCATTTAATTTATTAAGTAGCAAAGCTGTAATGAAAACTAATGTCCCCTGACTCTAATTATATTTTTATATATTGGAGAAACATAAAGCATTGCAGAAAGTGAAAGTCACTATTGCAAAATTATTCACAATTGCTAAGACATGGAACCAACTCAAATGTCCATGAACAGATGAATGGGTTGAAAAAGTGTGAAACATACACACTACAGAATACTACTCAGCCATAAAACAAAACAAACAAAACAAAACAAAACAAAAAAACAAGGAGACCCTGACATCTGATAGAAAAGGGATAAATATGGAAGATTTATCACCAAGTGAAGAAAGGCAGACAATGAAAAAGCAGCATTGTATGTCTTCACTCAATATATACTAGATGGCGGCACTCTATTGCAGAAACAAAATGACTGGAAGGTATACAAGCATGGAGAGCAATGATGATACTGGACACGGTGGGGGAGGAAGGTGGGCAATAGGAATGGGTGAGAAGGAGGAAATCAAGGGGAAGAAGAAATAAACAAGCATTTAAGGGAACAAAAGTGGAAAGTAATCTATTGATTACAATGTATATGGTAATGATTTTGACTGGACTGATATGCGATGTATTCATAATGAAAAAAATTCATTTGTTATCCTCTAATTATACAGTGATTCAATGTAAAATAAATAAATAAATAAAACAAAGAACGTCACTATCAGAATTGGGGAAGAAGTTTGAGGTACCTATATAAAAGGCTGGATTCATTGCTATATTTTGTCTGGTAAATTGATTAGATTCATAGTTAGTACTTATACAAGTCTGCTTCTTGAGGTACTTATTGAAGGACCACATTTGCCTTTGACTATGGAAAGCAGAGTTTTTTGCAAAACAAAGTGGACTAGAGAAATCACTATAGTATGTTCCAGAAGAGGGAAAGAAGCAACATAGAAAATTATATATAATTTGAACTTTATAGACCATCTACAGGAATAGGGCTTAAGGCAGCTTGATTCCACATGGTGAACTGCTTGGTTCAATTCCCGAACTCAGAAGCTTGAAAAATACACCAGGTATGTGTGTGTGCATGTCTGAGAGGAGAATGGAGGAAAAGAGATTGTGTCATGGCTATACCTTCAGGGGATATTTTCTCATTCTTCTACCCCTCTGTCTCTCTGTCTCTCTAGAAAGTGCATGTGCCCTTTAGCAAAATGACTGAAAAAAAAAAAAGAAAGAAGTAATTAGATTCAGATTTTCAGATTTCTCTGAAAACGTGATGTAAATGTAGCATAACTATTGATAGTTTCACTATGAAATTAATTTTTCATATTAGTTATATTAATTATAATCCAATGTATTATAATCCTTATACTTTCTAACTAGGATACTAAATAAAGTTTTTCCAAGTTAAAGGAAAAAACACCTATTAGAAAAAGTGGTAACATGATATATATAATGTTTATTATATCCTCTATACCCACAGCGATGGTAAATATTTCAGCTTTCCATAATCGTTCTTTTTTTACTTTTATTATCATCATAATATTCTTTACATTACATTGGATTACATATAACTTTACAGTGTATTACATTGCTTTTTCTTCCTTAGAGAGATTTGTTTGTCTTCCTTAGAGAGATTTTTGTAATCGTTCTTAAAATTAACCAATCAAATTCAAAAAGGGAAAATGAAGAATAATTCAGAAGAAATTTTGATAGGTTTATAGTAAATCTGCTCTTATATATGGTAGAGATTATAGTAGATGATAATGAGGACAAGTCAATACAGATAGATAAATTGAGGAATGATAAATATATCATATATACTTGATAGACAGATGGATAGATACTTGGATATTATCTAACCCAATCACAGTCTTATTTTTAGAATAAAGAAATATGTCCCTAAATATGATCCAATTAGACATTTGATATAAAGAACCAATAATTGTTTATATCACCATTACTTGTGTTAATATTAAAATCAATATTTTGTTATATCACTGATGGCACCATATAGTCTATAGAATTAGTAACTAAATGCCTGTAAAATATTATATTTTCTTTAATATCAAAAGAAGTAAACATAGCGAACAAGAAAATTTTGCTTGAAGAGGTGTAGATGAGACCTAAGATATGGCATGGGGGTATCTAGACAGCTTCTTTTGTTTTTTGTTCCTAATTCCAAATTTCTGGTCACAAAGTGGTCAGATATGAATGGATTAGATCAAGCAATTGCTAAAAAGCCAATATTTCCTTCTACTTGTTTTACATATTTTGACTAAGTGTGACCCTTATGAAGATGGTCTTTCAACATTTTCTTTATTTCTAATTCATTCATTTGTAAAGTTTCAGAGGTAAGATGGATTTGTAATTTTCATGACTCAAAAAAATAACTTTTTTTTTAATTTTAGAGAGAGATTTTTGCTACAGGATGTGTGTGCTGACTGGAGAGACAGAAAGCAAGAAATCATCCCCCGGGGGAGTGAGGGGAATGGCCATGCTACAATCCCTTCTCCTCCATTCTCCTCTTGGGATCTTTGGCACATACACATGTGCCCAGCATGAGTTTTAAATTGCTGGTTTCAGGACTCGACCCATGATCAATTACATGGGAGTCCAGCTACGTAACTGTTCTGCCATCTGCTGGTCCCAAATATTTTCAATTTTAAGATCCTAATGTATACTTTACTGATATTGTCAGAGCTGCTGCTCTACTGACTGTGCATGACTTTTTTATTCAGTTTGAAGGAATCGTTACTGTTTAGTTGTTAGATATCTCTGAAAGATCATTTATGCTTCTTTATTTTTACTCTAAATTGTAAGAAGAAGCAAGCCAAAACATTTTAGAAACAATTTATCTAATTTAATAGTGTATCAATTACAGATAATACTTAATTGATTAATACTAAACTGTATTTGGTTATTCTCTTAATTTAAAGAATAATTTGTTTTAAAAATACCACTGACAGGGAGTAGCAGATGGCAAAATGGTTATGTCACTGGACTCCCATATAGTCAACTGTGGGTCAAGTCCCGGATCCAGTGACTTAAAACTCACGCAGGGTGCATGCATGTGTATGCCCAAAAATCCTAACAGGAAAATGGAAGAGAAGAAATTACGGCATGGCCATCCTCCCAGAGAATGATTTCTCATTTTCTGCCTTTCTGTCTCTGTATCTATCTCTCTGACAAGTGCACATGCCCTATAGCAAAAGCCTCTTAAAAAGAATAATGACACTGGCTGAGGCCAGCAGAAGATGGCATAGAGATTATGACACTGGACAACTACATGGCTGAATGGATTTTGAGTTTTGGACCCACTGGCTTGAAAGTCACACAGAGTATGTGTGCATATATGTCTACCCCAGAAGGAGAATGGAGGAGAAGTGGTTGTGGATGTCCATTCTCACTAAGGGGTCATTTCTCACTTTCTCTCTCACTGCCTCTGTTTCTCTCTCTTCAGTGAGCACACATGCCCTAAGGCAAAAACATCTAAAATCAAATAATATTATCACTGGCTAAAAAGCATTAAAATGCAGAGTAGACTCCTTTCATAAATATATGATATTAATGTATGTGTGTGTGTATATATATATATATATATATATATATACACTTTCAGACACACATATACACATCCACACACACACATATATAGTCTGTCTTCCACACATAATTCAGAAAAATATTTCAAAAATATAAGTTGTACCATAACACTCTTATTCAGAATACTTACATTTTACAGAGAATAAATCTCTGCTACTTATCACAGACAATTCAGCCCTGAATAGTCTGGCACTTCCCTGCCTTCTCTTTCGCACAGATCAAACATTCTTTTATGTCTACAGAGATTTTGTTCAAAACCATTCTTACTATGAATGTGCTTCTGCTCTGTCTTACTCTTATTTCTCTTTCTGTATACATCCTAGTCAAGAAGACATTGTTTCTTTTATTGTCTGTCCCTGATCATGGATAATTATTGCCCTTATTGCAGTTATCACAATTTGTCAGTGTGTGTATATTTATATATAAGTATACACGGAATCATTTCTATTCTGTTTAACATTACATTGCATAGTCATTCGTTAATAGGTTATACATGAGTGAAGGAATCAATTAGTTAACACTTGACCAAATCTTCCACTTCTATTTGCTTTCCTTCTGTTCACACAGCCAGTCTAGGTTCACCAGGAACAGGCCACTAGTTAGATAAATAAGATTTTTTTTCTTTTTTTTAAGAGAGGTTTTTGCTATAGGGCGCATGCACTCGCCAGAAAGACAGAGAGAAACAGAGAGATAGAAAGCAAGAAATCACCCCCTAGGGGGGATGGCCATGCCGCAATCCTTTCTCCTCCATTCTTCCTCTCAGGATCTTGGGCACACACGCACATGTGCCCAGTGTGAGTTTTAAGCCACCAGGTCTGGGACATGAACCGTGGTCGACTACGTGGGAGTCCAGTGACATAACCATTATGCTAACTGCTGGTCCCAGATTTTTTTAACCCATTGTAGAGAAAAATACACATCCATGGAGCCTTGGAATGTTCTATTAAACTCTGTCTCTTCCTAAAAACATATATTTCTTCCTATACATATAAATATTTATAAGTATAAATATGTTTATAGAAAGAAACAGATACACCATATAATTTGAGCAAGAAAAGAGTTTTAAGTAGAATGTAAATAAAACAATATTTTGATAGAGTAACTGCAAAGCATGGATGTATATAAAAGGATCAACATCAGGTCTAAACCAAAAACTAAATGTAAGATCCTATTTCTATGAAAAGTACAATATTAACAAAAATATGAAATATTTTATCTAAAAATGCTTGCTCTGAAATTATTCACCTGACTTAGAAATTGACGCTTCTCCTGTGTATCAAAGTGACTTAGTTCCTTCAGGCAAGAAAATAACATTTTCTCTTACCAATGTAATACTACACAGTTTCAGATAATTTATAATTTTAGTGGCAACAGTGATGAGCCTAGAGAACATTACGTCAAGTGATATGTCAGGCCCATGGCACAAAGGACAAATATCACCTGTTCTCACTCACATGTGAAATATAATAAGAATGAACTCATGGGACCAGCAGTTGGCATAATGGCTATATCGCTGGACTCCCGTGTAGTTGACCGTGGTTCAAGTCCCAGACCCGGTGTCTTAAACTCACACTGATCACACGTGAGTGCGTGCCCAAAATCCCGAGAGGGGAATAGAGGAAAAGGGATTGGAGCATGACCATCCCCCCTGGGGGGGGAGCAGCGGTGATTTCTCACTTTCTGTCTATCTGTCTCTGTCTTTCTGGCAAGTGCATGTTCCCTATAGCAAAAACTTCTTAAAAAAATGATCTCACAAAAGTAGAGAGTAGAATAGAAGTTACCAGAGGCTGGGAGAAAGGAGCGAGGAAGTCATGGAGATAGGTTAGTCAGTGGGTAAAATTTACAGTTAGATGAGAGGAGTAAGTTCTAATGTTTCAATCACTGCACACAAAAGAAAACATATACAAGCAAAATTCATTGTATGTTCCAAAATAGCTAGAAAATTAGATGTAAAATGATCTCACAACAAAGAAATATAATTACCCTAATTTGATCATTATGCATTGCATACATCAAAATATCACACTGCATGTTATACACATAATGTGTCAATTAAAAAGTAAATAAATAGCCATAGACACAAGATTTTTAAGTGACTAACAACATAGTAATTACTTAATGATGAGAGTTGTTTTAACACATTAAAACTCTGTTGTATTCTGGAGAGAAACATTTTCCTGTTGAGTTTGCTACTGGATTTATGTGCCTTTTATGAATGGCAGGAAAGATGGTGAATATCCAAGCTATTTTCTACTTTTTCACTTCATATCCAGAAAGTAGTTACCTAAGGTTAGCAGTTAAGCTTAGTGCCTCATTAACAGCTCTCACATTCTCTGTTTTGTAATAGCTCTTCTTAAAGCTCCTTTCACATCCTGGTTCCTCAGGCTGTAGATCAGGGGGTTGAGCATGGGTGTGACCACAGTGTAGAACACTGCAATGATCTTGCCTCCAGCCCGGGAAGATTTTGACTGAGGTCTCATGTACATGAAGATCGCAGTTCCATAGAATAACACCACTACCGTCAGGTGGGAGGCACATGTGGACAGGGATTTGTGTCTCCCAGAGGCCGACCGTATTTTGAGAACAGACAGAAGGATCCGAGCATAATAAACAACAATGAGAAGAAAAGGGATGAAGACAATGATAATACTGAAGATAAAAACAACCAACTCAGTGAGTGAGGTATCAGTGCAGGCCAGCCTCAGGACAGAAGGCACCTCACAGAAAAAGTGATTCAGGACATTGGGCCCACAGTAGGGCAAACTCAAGGTGAGGACATTGATAACCATGGAGCTCAGGAAACTACTGGACCAAGAAATTGCTGCCAGCTGGACACAGGTGTTTCTGTCCATAATGACAGTGTAATGAAGAGGATGGCAAATGGCGACATATCTATCATAAGCCATGACACCAAGGAGAACACATTCAATCATTCCAAAGGAGAGGGAAAAATACATCTGAGTAGCACAGCTAGAGAACGGGATAGTCTTCTTTGTCCCCACCATGTTGGACAGCATTTGTGGGACATTGGTGGATGTATAACAAATGTCTAGAAAGGATAAATTAGTAAGAAAGAAGTACATGGGGGTTTGGAGACGTGGTTCTATCTGAATAATAGTGATGATAATGATATTCCCAGCCACTGTTAGTAAATAGAAGAACAAGAACATAATAAAAAGAATGAGCTGTATCTCTGGCTCAGATGAGAGTCCCAGGAACACAAATTCAGTCACAGTGAAATTTAGTTTTGTTGTACTCATCTTTTGGGGCCTCCTTCCTCTCACAGAACCATTTATTCAGTTGAAGATGCTATCAAAGGCTCTGTTTGTCAGAATTTGAGAAACTAAAGATGTAAAAATAAAAAAAAAAGGAGAGAAATTTTGGTCTGAGATTGGCATGTTTTCTGCTGTTTTTGTAGCAAACATTCTGAAGAGATAAAAATATCGAAATTAACTACTTGGTAGAGTTAAGATACTCTTGCTTTCTGAAAGGGAATAAACTTTTCTTTTATCTGTTTATAATCATTCTAAGCCTTATTCATTTGTCAAAGCCTTACTTATATCTTTCCTACTTCAAAAAGATAATTGTTTGTCATTGTTTTATACCTAAGAATAGATCAGCTTGATGCAAGACTCAAAGAGCAATGAACCATGGCGTCATAAGCTACCCAACTAATCTTTAAATAAAGGCAGGAATAGCAAGTAGGCTATGTCTTCATAACACACTGATACAGATATCTTCCAGAATAATTTTGAAAAGCAGTATATTATAGGGGTTAAAAACAAAAATGTTGAAAGGAAAACCTAAACATAAAGTCTGACTGTAACACTTATTTGTTGGATTATGTGTACAAGTATCTAAACTTCTCTAAGTTCATTTTTGTTCTACGTTAAGTAAGAAGTATATTAGAACTTAGTATATCATTGTATCTTGATGATTCCATTAGACAAGTGCACCAATGGATTTTAGTATAGTATCTGACACATGGTACAGTACTTTATAAATTATAGCTTGTGGCATATATAGACTCCAGGTTTATTCAATTTGCTCAAATTTACTTGAATTCTAAGAGTGGAAGGACTATAAGATCTAGCCATCTTGATAATGCTTAATACATGATTGTACAGACATTTAGAGCCCACCTAAAACTCTTATAGGATTTCTGAGAGTTTAACATTACAAAAAATTTTGATGTTCCTTCAATGGTTATTCATTTACCAATAAATTTGGCAGTTCCAAAATTGTGTTTCTTAGGAATCAATCACTGAATTATAAAAATTACACAGGGAAATAAATCATCCCTTGATAAGATGAAAGCAGCACTTATGTTACTTAAAAATTACAGATGACAGATATAGTTGACAATTTATCAGATGTAGATGACAATTTATCACTTGGTGTGAAATTATAGTACAAATCATGCCAAGTAAATAACTGAGATCTAGGTTTGAGAAAGCACAGAGAAGAACGAGGAGACTATATGGGTAGGGGCTCCCGACAAGCCATGTTATAGTAAACAGCTGCATCATAAATCAGCAAGAATTCTGGAACCTAGAAATGTCATAATGAAAGTTAATAATATTTAATGTTCAGCAGGGACAAATAAATCATGTTTCTTTCCAACATATCTCTAAGGAAAAATATGTCATACAAAATGTTTACATTTATTGCTATCTTCTCTGAGTCTTTGTGACATGGTAAGCATTTTATGTGGTATTTTGGAGATAGTAAACCTTATCTTCACAGCCTCTCCAGAACACATTTATAATTCATTTTAAATATAAAGATATTTTGGATCAAAGAGACCATACAGCTTTTCTGTTTCAAAGCATGTAATAGAATCATAATTTGTACTCAAATTGGACTCATTCCAATATGATCTCTAGTTTAAAAACTTGGTTTTATTACTAATATTTTCAATTGCTATTATTTTATTGTAATCATTTTCCACATCAACAGCTATTCTGCATATAGGCACAGCAGACGAAACATACCATAAAGTCATAATCAATATATGAAAATAATCTACTTCATATCTCTTCTCTCCGTAAATGAATAAAAGAAAAATCCCCTAAAGAAAAGGCAGATGATCCATGCACAAAAATTCAATTCCATAAATTTATTTTTATAACCGTACATGAGATACTGCTGTAATCTAAACAAATCCTTTTATAAAGTAAAGGAAGAAGAAGGTGAATGCAAACACAATACAATACCACAGTCATCTGGAGTTTTACATTTTAGGGCAGTAGGCTGAATTCTAAATTCCTGAGGGATAATGTCCCAGACCAATAATTATAATTATTAATTCTGAAGGATTCCTTGGTGATATATTTGTTGTTTTTTTTCCTATAAGTGAACCTTTTCCATGGTTTAAACATGGCTTGTTTTTTTAAGGACCAGCTGTCTTTATACCTTTGTAGGACATAACACCACTAATCATGAAAATGGCTTCACTCATCACAGGAACAGAAATATATAAAATATAAGCTTCAGGAACTAAGTATAGTCAGCAGAAATTTAGGAATAATTATGATTTTAATATGATCTCAATTATCCACTGACAAAGTTCAACTATCGGTTCTCCTTGACCATAGCAAACACTGGACCCATCTCTTACTACATAGCAGCTAAACATAGTTCATAAGGACCTTGGAAATAACCTGCCATGTGACTTCAAGGATACCATTTCATGACCTTCAGTTATTTATGTTTGTTTTTCTTATTTATTTGCTTAGCTTTAATTAATAAAAATAATTATGTGTATTTATGAAGTATAATATGTTTTGATCTATAGTATATATACATTGTAGAGCCATTCAACAAAGCTAATTAACATGTATCCATCATTTCACCAATTTTGAGTTTAAGCCACTGGGTCCAGGACTTGAACTGCAGTCAACTACATGGGAAGCCAACGACGTAGCTAGTACACCATCTCCTGGTCCCGATATTTCTATTTTTTTCTTTTATAATTATAATTATTATATTTTATAAACTCAATAACTATACCTCATTTAGCTTGTATAGAGGAATTGTCCAATATGAAGTACATCTCAGACCACTCCAGTTGAGAATACTGTTCACGTTATCAACAGGTAAAATATTTCTGTGTCCCACAAATGTTTTACTTCTCTATTTTTCTCCCTAATTACCTTCCCTACACTCTTCTTATCTCCCATCCTCCTTCCACACTGTCTCCAATGTCCATAACTATTTTCAATGCTTTTATGTCCTCCAATCTTTCAGTCTTTACCATAAAGTGTAAATAGTCAGTATGTTAAGTGGAGACATATAAGGTCTTTCTTTCATAGCCTGACTTGCTTCATTCAACAATAAATCTTCAATATTTGTCCATTTTCTGTAAATGTCAGTCTCTTCGGTTTTTATGACTAAATAGTATTCCATGGAGTATATGTGCCAATCCATTCATCTGTTTATGGACATCTGGGTTGGGTCCATGTCTTAGCAATCATGAATAATGCCACAATAAACAAAGATGCACAAGCAGTTTTCTGACTGAGCATTCTCCTGTCCATTGGGTAGATACCTAGGAATAGGTCTTAGGGTAGTTATATTTGTAGGTTTTTCAGGAAACTCAAGCTTTGTAGTACATTTTAAAGGCAATTAATGTGATAGTTATAACTTTGTTCTTTACACTCGAGATTGTTTGGCCATTGAGACTCTTCTGTGGTACCGACTTTTAGGATTTTTTTTTCTCTTACTGCAAAAAAATTCATTAGTATTTTTATAGATGTTAAAGGAAATCTATAGATCACTTTGGAACTTTGGATATTATGGATATTTTAATAATATCAAAACTTCTAAACCATGAAAGAAAAATGTACTTCATATATATATATATGTATTTAGCCCTATGTATGACCTTCTACTCTTTTCCACCCTCTTCTCACACTATCTCTGTTGTCTAAAGTTGTCTTCCATTTCTTTTCCCCCCCACATTTTATTGATCACACAATTTTTTAATAATCTAACTACTTTCAATAGCAAGTTCAGCTGGTAATTTCAAGAAAAGCAGTTTTTAATTGGTAAGGAAATTTGCTTAAAACTTAAGGGAACCAGCAGTTAGCGTTATGGCTATGTCGCTGGACTCCCACGTAGTCGACCACGGTTCGCATCCCGAACGGTGGCTTAGAACTCACGCCGGGTGCATGTGAGTGCGTGCCCAAGCTCCCGAGAGGAGAATGGAGGAGAAGGGATTGCGGCGTGACCATCCCCCCTGGGGGGTGATTTCTCGCTTTCTGTCTCTATGTCTCTCTCTGCCTGGCGAGCGCACGCGCCCTATAGCGAAAAACCTCTCAAAAAAAAACAAAAAAAAAAAAAAAAAAAAAACTTAAAAGCCTGGAAATGGGTTAATATTCTGTTCAAATAGTAGGTACATGAACCTATTGACTCACAGCTCAAGACAGGACAAAACATCTTAAAACTAGACAACAAAGCCTAGATGAAAAGCAGCAATATTTTATTAAAAAGTCACAGAATGCTATTTCACCAGTTCAGTCTCACGTACTTAATCTATCTTCTGTTGTGGTTTGATCTTCCCGGTTGAATTCCAAGATATAATATTCAACTCAAGACTTGTCCCTATGATTAAGTAGTTCATTTTCTTTGTGTATCATATTCAATTTATTTCAAAAAGAAATTCTGAGTGTTTTTCTCTCACATGGGAGACCTGAGTTTGGTTCCCAGAACAACATGAACAACCCAGCTGCAATGGTATGTGGTTGTGGTTCCAGGTGACTAGTAGTGGTCAGGGGGATTGCCATGAGTCAATGTTAAAAAAATATTTCAGTCAGGGGGACCAGCAATTAGTGTATTGGCTATGTTGCTAGACTACCACGTAGTCAACCGTGGTTCGAGTCCTGGACCCAGCAGCTTGCAATTAGTGTATTGGCTATGTTGCTAGACTACCACGTAGTCAACCATGGTTCAAGTCCTGGACCCAGCAGCTTAAACTCACGCCGGGCACATGTGTGTGTGTGTGCCCAAGATCCCGAGAGGAGAATGGAGGAGAAGGGATAGTTGCATGGCCAACCCCCCGGGGGGGTGATCTCTTGCTTTTGATCTCTCTGTCTCTCTCTGTCTCTCTGGTGAGTGCACGTGCCCTATAGCAAAAACCTCTTAAAAAAATACTTCAGTCTTTCCCCAGAAAAAGAAAAAGAGGAAAACTAAAGAGAAAGAAAGAAAAAAAAAAAGAAGAAGAAGAAGAAGAAGAAGAAGAAAAAAGAGAAAAGAAAGAAAGAGAGAAAAAAGATTCATCTTTCTGCAGGTGGTTCCAACACCCAGTGGATTGACCGTTTGTCAAAGATGAGTTTGCTGTATGTTTTGGAGTTTATTTCTGGAGTCTCTACTCTGTTCCATTGGTCCTCATGTCTATTTTTGTGCCAATACCATGCAGTTTTGATTATCACAGCTTTGTAATATATTTTGGAATCAAGGAGTGAGATGCCACCTACTCCAGTCTTCTTACACAAGATGGCTTTAGTAAAATGGAGTCTTTTATGGTTCCAGAAAAATTCTGTGATTATCTTGTCAAGATCTATGAAGAATGTCTCTAATAATTTTATTGGGGTTGCATTAAGCATGTAGATTAATTTGGGTAGGATTGCCATTTTGATTATATTGATTCTGCCAATGCAGGAATGTGGGATTTCCTTGAACTTTCTGTCACCAATAACAAAAATCAACTAAAAGTGGATCAAAGATCTAAACCTAAGTCTGCAAACTATAAAACTACTGGTAGAAAACACTGGGGAAACTCTAGGAGATATTGGGATAGGCAAAGATTTCTTAAGCAAGATCCATAAAGCACAGGCAATAATCCCCCAAATAGAAAGGTGGGATTACATCAGACTAAGGAGTTTCTGCACAGCAGAAGACACTGTAACTGGTATAAATTGACAACCCATGGAATGAGAGAGAATTTTTGTTAACTGCTTCAGGTAAGGGATTGATAACCAGAATACACAGGGAACTCAAGAAGCTTACCTAGAAGAAAATGATTAATTCAATTTAAAGATGAGAAAATGAGCTGAATAAACAACTCTCTGAGGAAGACATACAAATAGACAAAAAGCATATGAAAAAAATGCTCAAGATCCCTCATTGTAAGGGAGATACAGATTAAAACCACAATAAGATACCACCTAACCCCAGTCAGAATGGTGAAGATTGAAAAAATATATATATAACAATAAGTGCTGGAGGCGATGTGGTGAAAGGGGAACTCTCCTACACAGTTGGTAGGAATGTAAATTGGTCCAGCCACAATGGAAAACGGCATGAAGGCTCCTCAAAGACCTTCAAATAGAACTACCATATGATCCTGCAATTCTACTC
Source organism: Tupaia tana (assembly GCA_026018925.1). Lineage (NCBI taxonomy): Eukaryota > Metazoa > Chordata > Mammalia > Scandentia > Tupaiidae > Tupaia > Tupaia tana. The sequence continues at coordinate 52,053,498 of JAKSZU010000012.1, forward strand.
CTGGGTATCTAGCCAAAGGACAGGAGAGCACTCAGTTGGAAAAGCGCTTGCACATCTATATTCATTGCAGCCTTATTCACTATTGCTAAGGCATGGAACCAACCCAAATGTCCACAAACAAATGAATGGATTGAAAAATTGTGGCACATATAATCCATGGAATACTATTCAGCCATAAAAAAACAAGGCTCTGGAATTTAATAAAAGTGGACAAATATGGAAGATTTCTTGCTGAGTTAAGCAAGTCAGGCTATGAAAGACAGACACTGCATGTCTCCACTTAACATATACTGAATGTCTGCACTCTATGGTAGAGACTGAGAGACTGGAAAACAAAATTATTAAAAATTGTAATGGACACTAGAGACAAAGTGGAAAGAAAGTGTGAGAGGGGAAGAACATATGAAATTTGGGGGGAAATGGAGAGGTAAGACACTTGTGGGACACAGATAAGGTTTATTATATGTTGATGAGGATGTGTGTGGTGGTCTCAACTGGGCTGGACTGAGGTGTATATCATGTTGGCTAAAGTCTCTTCACAGTCTAAATGATGTATAGCAATTTAATGTATGAATAATAATAAAAATATTTATATAAATAAAAATTTAAAAAGAAAGAAAGAAAAAAGAAAAAGAAAGAAGAGAGTAAAAGATAGAAAATGTTATATATATACACAACGAAATTTTTTTTCAGTCTTAAAATATAATTAAATTCTATCCTATGTGGCTACACTGGTAGACCTAGGACATTATGGTAAGAGAAATAAGCCTTGCACAGAAAGAAAAAGATTTCATGTTCTCACCCATATGTGGAAGCTAAAAAGTTGATTTATAGAAGTAGAGAGTATAATAACAGTTACCGGAAGCCAGGGAAAGTAGGGGAAGGAAGAGGGAGAGAAGTTGGCTAACAGATAGAGAAGTTGGCTAACAGATACAAAATTACATTTACAGAAGTGGAATAATTCTAGTGTTCTATGCCACCATAGAGTGATTAAACTCACCAATAATTTATTGTATGCATGTCTCAAAATAGTAGAAAAAAGACACATAAATGCTGCCAACACAAGGAAATAACAAGCGTCTGAGATGATGCATATGGCAGATACCCAATTTTTAAATTACATGATGTATAACATGTATCAGAAATAAATATGGTAAGAAATAAATATGGACAATTCTAGTGTCAATTAATACAAAGTTTTAAAATAAAAAATGATCTCAATGAACATTTCTGAGAAGTCTATTCATTTTTAAAATGATATAAAAGTAGTAGTATATTTTTTTTCTTTTTATGGGGTTTGATATAAAAGGAAGAAAAAAAGGATTAAAGAAAGAAAAAAGGAAGGTAAAAGATAACATTAATTGGGGCCAGGAGATGGCTATGTAGTTAGGGAGCTGGACTCCCACATGTCTGAATATAGTTCAAGTTCCAGATCTGGGGGCTTGTTTTCTTACTTCATAATGACAATAATAAATGAAACTACATTTAAAAAAAATTAAAGGTTGCATTAATGAAATTTCCTCGATGTACAAAGAGGCAGCTGAGCCAGATAATGCTGCCACATAAGAACTATTTAATCTGATGATTCTCAAATCCTGAATGCAGTATCTTTGTTCACTGTTTATTTTTCATATAAAAGCTCATGCCCTGCCTTGGTCCAATTAAGTCAGAATCTCTGCAGATAGGATTCAAGAATAAATGTTTCTAAAATATAGCCAGGTAAGAACTTAAAACATTATTTCCCAATATTTTACCTGGTAAAAAACATACGTTTATGGATTTAGTCTAAGTTAAAACTGAAATATGTATCCTGTTACAGATACATATTTAGCATTTGGAATTATTAGTTCCAAATTTCCCCCCTACTACATTCTAACATTTTTTTTTAATAAATTCCCTTTGTTCTTAAGAGAGAGTTGCATTTTCCTTAAGAAGCTTCATAGAGCCACTAAATCATAAAAGGAACATTCATTGGATGCCTCTCTGCCCTTAGATCTCAAACAGATGGCAGGATATCATTTTCAGAGCAGAGCTTTAGCTAAAGCGCACTCTTTTCAGGGGTCAGTGGACCCCGTACTTCCACTCCCTTTAGGTCCCAGTCATCCCAGTGCACCCATGCAAAGTGCAGCAGAGACAGACCAAAAGCTGAGTCTAGTGACTGAGCAGTGACCTAATATCCAAGTGCTCATAGTACCCTGCACTCTAGAGAACAGGTGGTTCATTAAAATGGTGAAGATGCCCCTGTAACATGAAACATCAAGGCAAGTACCCTTCAGCATCTGAGGACTCTGGAAACTCTGAGCTTCATAGACTAAGGTTCCCAGACACACTCTCCACACCAGACTGAGGAGTCTGAACAGTTCTTTCTCAAAAGGAACTTAAAAATTCATACACCCCCTTCCGCCACATCAGACTGAAGCCTTCAGACAAAGACCACTATGTTTTAGTGACTGCTAAGAGAAGCCACCTCTTACCCAGATCAGTTTCAGTGATACATGTGTACACATAGTAGGTCAGCCAGACTGTTGTTCAGGAGCCCTTCTTAACTCTTCTTCATCCGGTGTGTCTTCCACAAACTGCTAAGCATACACAGAGTGGGTAAAATAAGCACTAGTATTTCAGGGCACACACACTGGGCAGATATGCCACACTGTTGCTCCAGGAATCCTGTGGCCATATCCACTCACCCAGAGTGGCTTCCAAGAGTTACCCAGGTTTCAGAACTGGTAGACCAGATGGTCACAACACCTTCAATGGTCCTTTGAGGGCCTACACCCTTGACCGGTATGGTCTCTGCACGCTTCATGTGATCCATCTAAGTCAGAAGACATCACTTTGTCAAAGCCAATACACCCAGCCAGCTTACCTGGAGGGAACATCTCCCTTCCTTTCCTTTCCTTTCCTTTCCTTTCCTTTCCTTTCCTTTCCTTTCCTTTCCTTTCCTTTCCTTTCCTTTCCTTTCCTTTCCTTTCCTTTCCTTCCTTCCTTCCTTCCTTCCTTCCTTCCTTCCTCTCTCTCTCTCTCTCTCTCTCTCTCTCTCTTTCTTTCTTTCTTTCTTTCTTTTTTGAGAGGTTTTTTGCTATAGGGTGCACACGTTCGCCAGAGAGACAGAGACAGAAAGTGAGAAATCATCCCCCCCAGGGGGGATGGCCACGCCGCAATCCCTTCTCCTCCATTCTTCTCTCAGGATCTTGGGCACACACACACACGTGCCCGGCATGAGTTTTAAGCCATCAGGTCCAGGTCGTGAACCACGGTCGACTACATGGGAGTCCAGCGACATAGCCATTACACTAACTGCTAGTCCCTCGGGACTTCTTGTCCTCTGCATAGGAAGACCTGAAAACTCTTAGAGCTATCCCACATACTGACTACTATTGTTACTATGAGTGAACTTACATCCTTTCTTGGCAGGAAGAATATGGATATCCACTCAGAAAAGGACACTAAGTAGATTCAAAATAAAAAGATCCTCTTAACTATACATCATAATCACAATGCCAAAAATCAAACACACAAAAAAAATGACAGGATTAAGTTTAAACCTATAAGTAATAATTCTGAACATGAAGGGATCAAAATCCCCAATCGAAAGATATAATCAGACTGAATATATCTTTTTTCAAAAGACCCTGCTATATGCTGTTTACAAGAAACTCACTTCATCTATAGGACATACACAGACCAATAGTGAAGGAGTGAAAAAAAAATACATTTAGCAATGAAAATCAAAACCAAGTAGAAGTAGGTATATTGACATAACATAAAATAGATTTTCAAGCAAAAATTTGTAAAAAGAGACAAAGAAGCTCATTATTTAGTATTAAGAGGTATTATTTAGTGTTTAGCAAGATGATATAACAATTATAAATACATATGCACCAAATATTGAAATACCAAATATAGAAACACCATAATGTAAAATAAATATTACTAGTCATAAAGGGAGAAAAGACATAAGAATAGTTGAGGATTTCAACATTCTACTTTCAGCACTGAATAGATAATACAGACAGAAAATAAACTAAAGAATATTTGAATTAAACAGTACCATCAACCATATGGATCTGAAAGGTCTTTGTAGGACACATTCTGTCCAACAACCACAGAATACACATTCTTTTCATCAGCACCTAGTGCATTCTCTAAGTTCAATCATATAATAGCATATAAGACAAGTCTCAGCATATTAAAAAAAAATCATATCAAGTGGACTGGCATTATGGCCTGGTGATTAAGAAAGCTGGATTCCATCTCACTGGCTGCAGTTCAATTCCCAACCCAAGTGACTTGACAAACATATCAGGCACATTTACATACATGTCTTAAATATCAGCAAGATGAAGAAATGTAGGGAAAGGAATTGCAGCATGACCAAGGTCTACTCTCAAAAAAAAAAAAAAAAAAAAAAAAAAAAAAAAAAGAAAAGAAAAAAAGAAAAGAAAAAAAAAGAAACATTCTCTTAAAAGGTATTCCAAAATGAATACATCTCCCAATGGCTAGAAATAGAAGAGCCTCCTGTCCGAATAAAGCAGGAAATATGTCTCCATCAAAAGAAAACAGTAATTCCCCTCCATCTCTTGAAAAAACAAAAGACGTGGGAACCAGCAGTTAGCATAATGGCTATGTCGCTGGACTCCCACGTAGTCGACCGCGGTTCACGTCCCAAACCCGGTGGCTTAAAACTCACGCCGGGCGCATGTGCGTGCATGCCCAAGATCCCAAGAGGAGAATGGAGGAGAAGGGATTGTGGCGTGACCATCCCCCTGGGGGGTGATTTCTCGCTTTCTATCTCTCTGTCTCTCTCTGTCTGGCGAGCGCATGCGCCCTATAGCAAAAACCTCAAAATGTCAGAGAAAGAATTTAGAACATTCATGGTGGCAAAATTCTATGAATTGGAACAGAAAAGAGACAATGAACTACAGATTAGGAAGTCCTTCCACCATATGAAAGAAGAAATGGACGCTCTAAGAAAGAATCAGATGGAACTATTAGAGATGAAATCTGTAATACAGGAAATCAAAAACTCTCTGGAAAGTATTAAGAGCTGATTAGACCATGCTGAAGATCGAATCTCCGATGTAGAAGATAAAACTTCTGACCTAGAAAAAAACACCAAAAAGATAGAGAAAATAACAAAAAGAAATTGAGGATAATATACAAAAAATACTAGATCCCATTAGATGCCCTCATATCCAAATAATTGGTATCCCAGAAGGTGAAGAAACCAATAAGGGCATGAAAAATCTATTCCATGAAATCCTGGAAGAAAATTTCCCAAGTCTAAAGAGACACTCAAACATCCAGACCCAAGAAATAAAAAGAACCCCAAATAGAATCAATCGCAGATCTTCCTCAAGGCACATCTTAGCCAGACTGGCAAAGACTACAGGTAAAGACAAGATACTTACACTGGCAAGAGAGAAACAACAAATGACTTACATAGGTTATCCCATCAGGCTAACTCCAGACCTCTCAATGGAAACAATGAAAGCAAGGATAAAATGGGAAGACATATCAAAAGTGTTAAGAGAGAGACAATTTCAACCAAGATTATTATATCCTGCAAGATCATCCTTCATATGGGAAAAAAATTAAAATATTCTCAGGCAAACAAAATCTGAAAGAATTTACCAACACCAGACCAGCTCTACAAGAAATCCTTAAGAGTGTACTGTTCCAGGAAAATTGAAGAATGAGCAGCCAGAAATAAAGGAATAAAAGGCAACCTAGATAATGGACAACTTAAACATTGGGACACATCTGGTAATATCCATAATAACATTGAATGTTAATGGATTAAATTCTTCAATAAAGAGACACAGACTGGCTAAATGGGGAAAAACAAAAAACAAAAAACAAACAAAACAAAACAAAACAAAACAAAACAAAACAAAAAACCACTGAACAGAAACCCTCTATCTGTTGCTTACAGGAAACCCACCTCATGGATTAAGACATACATAGACTAAAAGTGAAGGGTTGGAAAAAGGTTTTCCATGCAAATGGGAACCAAACAAGAGCTGGAGTCATGATATTAATTTCTGACAAAATAGCCTTTAAAATAAAAACTGTTCAAAGAGACAAAAAAGGGCACTATATTGTAGTAAAAGGGTCAATTGATCAAAAAGATATAATGCTTATAAATATCTATGCACTTAGCACAGGAGCACCCAAATACATGAAGGAAAAACTGTTAGATCTAAAAGGAGCAATAGACTGCAACACACTAATTATTGAAGACCTCAACACACTTCTTTCTATCCCCTCTGGGTAGATCATCTAGACAAAAAATAGGTAAAGAGATAAAGGATCTAATTGATACCATAAACCAAATGGACTTAACAGATATCTATAGAACTTTCCACTGGAAAAAAACAAACAAACACGAGATACACTTTTTCTCACCCCCAGATGGAACCTTTTCAAAGATTGACCACATGATAGGGCACAAGGCAAGCCTCTACAGATTCAAGGGCATAGAAATTATATCCAGCATCTTCTCTGACCATGATGGAATTAAACTTGATTCTAATTTCAATAGAAATCATCAGAAATACTCAAATACATGAAAACTGAATAAGCTACTATTGAATGACTTTACAACTATTGAAGAAATAAAGACCGAAATCAAAAGATTTATGGAAGCCAATGACAATGAGCACATGAGTTTGCATATTCTTTGGGACACTGCTAACGCAGTCATAAGAAGGAAGTTCATAGCAATTAGTGCACATAAGAAGAAGATGGAAAGAAGGCCATTTGATTACTTAACATTATGCCTCAGAGAACTGAAAAAGGAACAGCAAAATAAGTAAGTAAGTAAATAAATAAATAAATAATAAAATAAAATAAAAAGCAAAAATACTCCAAGAGAAAGGAAATAATAAAGATACGAGCAGAAAAAATGAAATAGAAAATAAATGAACTATACAGAAAATAAAAGAAAGTAAAAGCTGGTTATTTGAAAAGATAAACAAAATCGATACACCACTAGTGAGGCTTATTAAAAATAAGACAGAAAGGAACCAGGTGAATCAAATCTGCAACGAAGCAGACAATATAACAACAGATGTAGTAGAAATACAAAATATCATTAAATAATACTATGTACAACTATATGCCAAGAAATAAAACAATCTGGATGAGATGGGCAAATTGCTGGACAAATATAATCTGCCAAGATTGAGCCAGGAGGATATAGAAAGTCTGCATAGGCCCATAACAAGCAAGGAGATTGAATGAGTAATAAATAACCTCCCAAAAAAGAAAAGCCCTGGCCCTAATGACTTCACTTCTGAATTGTACAAAAACTTCAAAGAAAAGTTAATCCCCATTCTGCTCAAGTTATTTCTAAAGATCCAAAAGGGTGAATCTCTCCGTAACTCATTCAATAAAGCCTCTATCACCCTTATTCTTAAAACAGATAAGGACAGGACAAGGAAAAAAAACTATAGACCAATAAATATCTCTGATACATATAGGCGGAAGGATTCTCAACACAATACTAGCAAATCGTATTCAACAACTTATAAAAAAGATTATACATCATGATCAGGCAGGCTTTATTCCAAGAATGCAAGGTTGGTTCAACATATGCAAAACCATAAATGTAATACACCATATAGACAGGAAAAAAGATAAAAACCATATGTTCATATAAATTGATGCAGAAAAAGCATTTGATAAGAAACAACATCCTTTCATAATCAAGACTCAGTAAAATCAGCATAGAAGGATCATTTTTCAACACAATAAAAGCTATCCACAAAAAACCCATAGCAAACATTATCCTGAATGGAAAAAAGCTGAAAGTTTTTCCACTAAAATGTGTACAAGACAGGATGCCCACTTTCTCCATTCATTTTCAATATAGTACTGGAAGTCCTTGACAATGTAATCAGAAAAGAGATAAAAATAAAAGGCATTCAAATAGGAAAAGAAGAGGTGAAACACTTTTTATTTGCGGATGACATGACAGTATATATAGAAAACCCAATGGTTTCCATAAAATATTCCTGGAAGTAAAACATGAATACAGTAAAGTTGCAGGATACAAAATTAACATACAGAAATCTATAGCATTTCTATAAATGAACAACAGGCGGACTGAGAAAGAACTGAAAAAAAAATTGCATTTACCATAGCCACAAAAAAGTATAAAATATTTAGGAATAAATATAACCAAAGAAGTTAAAGACCTCCACAAGGAAAACTATGAGAAGCTAAAAATAAGAAACAGAAAAATGACACAAAAAATGTGGAAGGACATCACATGTTCCTGGATTGGAAGAATTAATATAATCGAAATGGCAATTCTACCCAAATAAATCTACATATTTAATGCAATCCCAATCAAAGTACCAGACACATCGTTCACAGATCTAGGAAAGACAATCATTAAATTTGTCTGGAATCATAAAAGACCCCATATTGCCAAAGCAATCCTGCACAAGAAGAGTGGAGTGGGCAGCATCTCACTCCATGACCCAAAATATAGTACAGAGCTGTGGTAATCAAAACAGCATGGTACTGGCACAGAAACAGACAGGTGGGCTAATGGAACAGAATAGAATCCCCAGAAATAAATTCCCAAACATACAGTCAACTGATTTTTGACAAGTGGTACCACTCAATCCAGTGGGAAAAAGAAAACCTCTTCAACGAATGGTGCTGGAAAAATTGGATTTCCACCTGCAGAAAGATGAATCTGAACCCCTACCTCTCACCATTGACAAAAATCAACTCAAGGTGGATCAAAATTCTAAACATAAGACCTCAAAGTATAAAACCACTTCTGATAAACACTGGGGAAACTCTGGGAGATGTTGGGGTAAGCAAAGACTTCTTAAATAAGACCCCCAAAGTACAATCAATAATCCCCAAATAGACAGGTAGGATTACATCAGACTAAGAAGTTTCTGCATGGCAAAAGACACAGTAATTAGTGTGAATAGACAGCCCTCAGAATGGGAAAATATTTTTGTAAACTACGCATCAGATAAGGAACTGATAACCAGAATATACAAGGAACTCAAACAGCTGTTCCGAAAAAAGATGACCAACCCTATTAAAAGATGGACAAATGAGCTGAAAAAACTACTCTCTAAGGATGACATTCAAATAGCCAAAAGGTATATAAAAAAATTATCAACATCCCTCATGTAAGGTAAATGCAGATCAAAACCACAATGAGATAAGAAGTAACCCTAGTCAGAATGACTAAGATTATAAAAAAAAAATGATAAGTGCTGGCTGGGGTGTGGTGTAAGGGGAACTCTTACGCTGCTAGTGGGAATGTAAATTGGTCCAGCCACTGTGGAGAACAATTCGGAGATTCCTCAAAAATCTACAAATAGAACTACCATATGATCCAGCAATCCCACTCCTTGGTATCTACCCAAAGGACAGAAGAATTCTTAATCGGAAAAGTGCTTGCACATTGATGTTTATTGTGACACTATTCACAATTGCTAAGACATGGCACCAACCCAAGTGCCCAAGAACAGATGAATGGATAGAAAAACTGTGGCACATATACTCTATGGAATACTACTCAGTCATAAAAAAAACAAGACCCTGGCTTTTCATAGAAAATGGAAGAATATGGAAGATTTACTGCTGAGTGTTAGTTCAGGTGGCTGGATCCAACACTGCTGATTGTACAGTTTAAGTCCAGGATGCTGTGGCTTGAAAATAAGCAAAGTGTGTTTGCCCAAAACCCCATGAGAATAATAGCAAACACTGTGGCTGTGACCCCCATGAGATGCAGTCTCACTTTCCTCTCCTTCTGCTTCTTTGTCAACTCTCCAGTGAGCACACGTGGCTTAAAGCAAAATAATTGTTTTTCCTATCTGAATTTGTTTCTTTTTTTCCTTTTCTTTTTTAATTTATTTTTTTATTTATTAATTTTTTAATTTATTTTTTTCATTTCTTTTTTTATACATTCAATAACATTATCTGTCTTACAATATTTCAGCAGGTGAACATTTCTCTTTAGTACAGTTGATAAAACTAGAAAATATCTTCAACAGGTAATACCACATTTCTTTGTGCCATTGATGTTTTGCCGCCCTATTTTTCTTCTAAATGTTCTTCCTCAGACCCTCCTCTTGCACACACACTGTATCTTGTATTTACATCTATATACTGTGTTTATATATCCTTTAGTCAATTAGCTTCAGTCATAGAGTGCAGACATTCTGTATATATTAAGTGAGGACATACAATGCCTCTCCTTCATTGCCTGGTTTGCTTCACTCAGCAGTAAGTCTTCCATATTCATCCATTTTCTGTCAAAAGCCAGGGTTTTGTTGTTGTTTATGGCTGAATAGTATTCCATTGAGTATATGTGCCACAGTTTTTCTATTTATTCATCTGTTCGTGGGCATTTAGGTTGTTTCCATGACTTAGCAATTGTGAATAGTGCCGCAATAAACAATTTGCTTCCTTTTTAAGTTCTTTTTTAAAAAGTGATTGGATTATAATCTACACAATAGAATCACATTCAATTCAATATTGGTATATTTTATAAAGCAATATCTATTTAGTGCAGAATTGAAAAGTGTATAATATGTCTAGGCTCCACTAATTAAATGGGTTCTCTTTTCTACATTTGGGTCATTCTTCTTTCTCTTACATGATGACATTTATGTGGATATGAGAGAACATTTTATTAATTGTCGTTATTTCAGGATACACTTCAAATCCTTCTAGTCAGTATTCATAAGACTTGCTCAGTGACAGATGAATAAGGAATGTTAGCAATTTTTTAATGAGGCCCAGCCACCAGTACAGGACATGGGCACCGTGGTATATTAGAGGCCTTATGAGAAGACTCTGAGTTCACATGCAGGTCTACATAAATATGGTGAGTTTGCCCATGGGCGTGCTATTATCCAGGCTGACTTCAAGATTGGGGAGAGGATAATGGCAGGGGGACCCTGTCAAAGGTGCCTGTTTCTCTATTTCTCCATCAGTCTCTTTCTCTCATGAACAAAATAAACTTTCCAAAGGATTTTGCAAAAAAAAAAAAAAAAAAAGTGGGCAATGATCTTTAAAAATGTAAGTGAAAGGATATACCCGACATGTTGGAGTTAATACAAATAGTGAAGTGGCTACAATTTATTTATCCTAAATTATTAAATTTCAATGTAATTTGTAAATATGTTATTTCTAACAGTATCTATAATCTTTGTAACAATAAAGTTCTTAACTCTAAGCTCACTAGTAACACATCACTAGTAATTTTGAAGTTGCAATATTGTAGAAAGTATTGAATAAAATATCAATAAATCTGCTATGGGCTAAATATTGAACTGTAATTTTCTTCTGGCAGAAGGAAAGAACCATTGTGTCTAGAATATAGTTACCTTTGTTTGTTTATTTCTTTTTGTTTCATTTTATGTTGCTATTTTTCCCTAGTGTAATTTATATTGTGTTACCTGAGGGAAAGTGCTATGGAGACTCACTCTGTAGGAAAGAACACTCTGAATTTGGTACAAGAATCTAAAGATATGCGGACTAGCAGATAGTGTAGTGGTTACTTTGATGGACTCTCACATGGCTGACTGCATCTCAAGTCCTGGACGTGGCAGCTTGAATCTCACCCCAGATGTGAGTGCGTGCATGCCTCAAATACTGAGAGGATACTGGAGGAGAAGGGATTATGGTGTGACCAATCCACTGGGTGAATTCTCACTTTCTGTCTTTCTCTCTCTCTCTCTCTGTTTCTTCAGTGAGTACATACAAAATATAGCAAAACCTTTCCCTAAGAAAAGAATCTAAAGATGGGCTTTACACATGGATTTAGAAACTATTTAAAAATTGTAAAATATTCTTAAAAACTTTGTTTATTATTATGTTAATATGAAAGACACACAAATATTACACATGATTTCTATATATTCAAAGCTTTGAATTAATTTAAAAGAAATATCTTACCTAAAAAAGACAATTTTGAACAATTTCCAGCAATATAACCATTCCCTATAATTTTCATTCCTTTTTTTTTTCTTATAGCCTTTTCCATAGGATGCATACCCTCTCTGGAGAGAAAAACAGAAAGAGACAGTGAAAGAGATGAAGAGAAATCACCCTCTGGTGAGATTACCACACTGTAATCACTTCTCCGTTTTCCTCTCGGGACTTTGGCCATGCATGAACATGTTCCCGAGGCAATTTTCAAATTGCCAGGTTTAAGACTTGAACCATGATCAGTCATGTGGGAATCCAGTGCCTTAGCAACTATTCCATCTACTAGCCCTTATAATTTTCTATTAAATTTTAACTGTTAGGTTTCAAAGTTAAACTATGTATGAAAACCATTCAACTGACTTCTTTTTTTCTTTTCAAAACTTTGTCTTTGTGGTTATAGGGTCTGTGTTGCTTTTCTGAAGGCCTCTTTGACGTCTTTGTTTCTCAGACTATAGATGAGAGGGTTGAGCAATGGATTGATTATGGTATAGAACAGGGCAGCCACCTTGTCCCTCTTCAGAGAGTAGGTGGAACTGGGCCTTGAATATATGAAGAGCACGGATCCATAGAAGAGCGTAACGGAGACGAGGTGGGAAGCACAGGTGGAGAAAGCCTTGTGCCTTCCTGAGGCTGAGCGGATCCTCAGGATAGCAAGGAAGATGCTGAAGTAGGAAATCAGAATGGCGAGAATGCTGGGGAGGACTGCAAATCCCACCAAACCCGAGAGCACCTTTTCATAGACCTGGGTGTCTGTGCAGGACATTTTTACCAGGGGTAGTACATCACAGAAAAAGTGGTCAATTATATTGTTTCCACAGAAATTCAGACGGAATGTGTTGGCAGTGTGGGCTATGGCATTCAAAAATCCTCCAATGTAGGAGCCAGCAACAAGTCTAGTGCAGAGGGAAGTGGACATGATTCCTGAATAAAGCAGTGGGTTACAAATTGCCACGTAGCGATCATAAGCCATGACAGCCAGGAGATAGCACTCGGTGAAGGCTACAACACAGGAAAAGAAGAACTGGGCCCCACATCCAGCCAAGGAAATACGCTTATCTACTGAGATGCAAATGGCCAGGATTTTGGGGGTGTACACTGAGGTATACCAGAAATCCAAAAAAGACAAACTGCCAATGAAAATGTACATAGGTGTATGTAAGCGGGAATCAATGCGGATTAAGATCACCAGGGTCATGTTCCCTGACAAAGTTATCAAGTAAAGTGTCAGGAATATTCCAAATAAGATAAGCTGTTGCTGGGAGTCTCCTGAGAAGCCCAACAAGATGAATTCCGTCAGGATGGTGCGATTTCCCACTTCCATGACCACAGAGGGAAAGCCTGATTAATATAATGAGAAAAAGATCATTTAGTGACTTTTCTACTGAAATAAGTAAACAATGTATCAATTAAAGCAACAATTACTAAAAGGCTTTTAGTTTTTATCTTATCTGAAATTATAGTACTTTTGTTTGTAACCTAAAAAGACTACTATCTTTAGAGTCAGAAATGATTTTATATCTAGGCATTTCACTTATTAGCTGTCTAATAAAATAAATCCTTTATTCTTGTGATCTAGGTGAAGCAATGAAGCTCACGAAGATGACTGATAGTTTCCTGACAGGTTAACAATTGAGTGAAGAAGATATGTATGAAAATACTCAACACAATGTTTGGTATATAGTGGACACTCAAGAAATTTCATTATCCTTCCACAAGTTATCAAGAGCTTCTCATGTACTGGACAATGTGTTGATAGTTATATAAATGCCAGTATACTGTTCTATTCTCACTACTAGAATGTACATAGAAAAGTAATTATATATTATTGATCAAGTCTAAGTTACTATACTAAGTCCTATATCAAACTCATTTAATCTTTACCTCAGATTTCTAAGTGGTAATCTAATCCTGTAGTATGTTATTTAAAAAGCAGTCATGTCTCAGTCAATCACAGTCAATCATGACATAGACTCATCACATCATGTTTGATAGAGAAAATGTCAAGGTATACCAAATCTGTCTACACTTACTGCCTGTTTGCAATACTGCATGGGTTTTTCTGAACTTCTACTGGGTCATGGTGGTATCCAATTCATGCATTACCCTTCATTCATATAAACTCTGCTAAATTTAATTTGTCTCAGTTTTTAATGTAACAGTGATATTTTGCTCCTCTTGCTATAGTTGGTGAAAGTGAAACAGTTTAAGTAACATACTCGAGGTCAGAGATTGGTGAATAGCAGAGCTGCTATTTGCACCGGGAATGTCTTAATTAAGAGTATTTGCTCCTAACTATTAAGCTCCTATTTGGTCCTAACTATTTCCTGTCCTGTAAGTTAGTAAGTGACTCTCACATGTTCTCTGAAGTAAGGTAATACTAAAACCCTATTAATATCTCTAACCTGAATATCGTTACCTCTTTACTACTTAAAAGGAAACCTTGTCTTAAGAATGTGTGCTTTCTAATATCTTTGAGTAGAAGTGAGATTTATATACATAGTTGAGAATTTTTATTTTAAAAAAAGAAAGAGCTCGAGGTTTGTTATTAAGGCATTGAGAAACTATGAACTTCTAGGAGTTTATTTCCCAAGGCTCCAACATTCTCAGAAAGAGAAGAAGATTAATTAAAAATATTATCATACTAGGGAAGCTATCCTAGTAGCCAGTGGACTTCCCTTTAAGAGAGAGAGTAAAACTAATAGAGGGTAAACATTTAAAATACTTAACTTTGAGCCAAACTGGAGCCAATAGTGTAACTAGAATAAAAACAGAAGACCTCTACCTTTAGGTTTAATGCTTCCATTGTTAGGAAGTGAGCTATGGATGTCTTTATCTTTCAAATGTAGCATCTGATGTTTAGAGAGGATGTATTTTCATTGATGACATTGTAGTAAAGACAACTTGATATCCTGAAGACCATCGTATTTCCATAATTGTCAATATACAATGGAACGCTACTAATTAGCACATAGTACAAAATAACTGTAGTTGTACACTCAAAATTCCAGAAGATAGTTTTAAGTAGCCTTTTAATCCTCTCGTTCACCACTTGTCTTTATCTACTTAGGACTTTAAACAAATTAGATTACTCACATAATACATTTTTTTCTTAATAGTCCAACACATTCAGGGTCAGATGTTTGCACAGCAGTAAAACCTTATGCTCTGCCCGACATACCCAACTGAGAAGGTTCCCAGGTTGTATTCAAAGATCTCCCTGAGTACACAGGGCTTGCATGTGTCCATGTTATCAAGACCCTATTGGGATTTGTTTCTCTCTCTCGCTCTCCTCTCATGGAAGAAATAAATGAACGAAAAAAAATCTTACTCATTCTTGGGACTTCTGAGTTAGATGTTGCTATGTTGTCATGAATTTAGAGTGCATTCCTTTTTCCTTGATTCTGCTCAAGACTGAGTATAATTATCTAGGTAGAAAATCATAGTTATTATATTTATAATGTATAAAATGTTGGGTTTGACCACTATTTGAGTTGTTACTATGAAATTTCTTTGCTCTACACATCTGAAACTTATTAAGCTCTTCTTTAACATAACACAACTTGGGAATAATGAAAACATCTCAACAGAGAAAATACTATGTTCTTGGGTGACTCTAAAAAGACAAATGAATAATAGAATAAATTCTCTAGTTTACTGTTCAAAGTCTTCCTAGAAGAAGAACTATTTCATTGAAATCTGTAAAATTCGAAGCATTTAGCCAGATGACTTCCCCTTTCTGGGATACAAAGAAAGAACAAAACAGTCCTATTATAAGAATACTATGTAATAGAGTGGCCCATGGGAGAGAGAATCTTTTAGAGTTTAAGGAACTGAGAGAGGTTAAGTAATGCTGGAGTGAGAAATATAGGTTGAATGAGTCAGAAACATCGCTATATTACTTACAAAATTTTTAGAAACCACCAATTGAAATTGAAGCTATAACCGTGATCAAGAATTAATATGATCGCATTTCCATATCTAAAACTTTTTAGGCTACAGGTAAGAGTATTGATTGACAGGAGTAATTATTCACTCTTCATTAGAAACTCTCTAAAATCCTCATTCTTCTATCACCTAATGAGATCAATCTTGTGTTAAAGACAAAAAATGGAGACATTGAAAATTCTAGTTAAAATTACTGCTGATTGTTCAAACTAGGATGTTATATTGGTAGACAGGACTGAAAGCCCATCATTCCCAGAATCTTCTATACTGGGGTTTCTATGTGCATGCCAATTTATTCTCAGCATGTCGGGAAGCCTGAAACCGAGACCCTTTTCAAACACGGTTAGTAGCAAGTTTCCTGTCTCTGTATTTATACAAAAAACTATAAAGTCTTAGAAAAAGTATATAAATAAATTTGATGAAAACTTGAGAACACTGCATTAAAAGACCTAGATTGGGGCCAGCAGGTGGTATGGTTTAAGGCACTGGACTCCCAGATGACTGACCAATGGTTTGAGTCTCAGACCTGACAGCTTGAAAGTGAGGTCAGATGTGTGCCTGCATGCCCCAAACCCAGGAACAAAGTGGAGAATCGATAGCTTCATGGCTATCTCTCTAGGGAGTGATTCCTCATTTTTCTTCTCACTGTCTCTCTCTGTCTCTCTCTTGGGTGAGAGTATCATGAATTATGACAAAAACCTTGAAAATAACTAAACCTAAATTTTAGTAATTTTTCTAACTGCTGCATGCATTATATAACAAATTAATCACTTATATATATTTTGATACCAAATTTTTTTTCATTTAAAGTGGAAGGAGAGAAAATAAAGCACAAGTGATCTGTGTTGTATAGTACCAAAAATGACCACAATTATTTATTGACTTTCTGATGAGTACATTCTTATTTATTTGTTTATTTCTACTCCAAGTTCTTTAGTTTGGCATGGCCTCGAGGTTTGCTTTTGCAAATAGGTTGCAGCATACGCAGTCCCATATGGATTCTAAGCCTGTGTGTCAAGAGGCCTTTTATAGCTCTCTTCTCATTTTGGAATCTTGCCACCACCACTGGAAATAAGCTAGGTTAGCTTGCTGGATAATGAGTCATCTGACCACATTTTCTGTCATCTCAGCTCTCATCAAGCTCACTCACAGATATTCAAGTCTGTCATACTATGTGACCCAGCCTCCAAAATATCAAGCAGGGGCCAAAACTGCACAGTTGAAACACTATCCTATTCAACCTGAATCCATTACTTGGCAGCTCTATACTCTTGGGAAAGTCTCTTAACAAACATTCAACCTACATTCTTCACTTCTAAAAAAGTAAGAAAATTATTAGTGTTATATAGGTGAAAGGTATATCCCAGTGTCTGGATAGAAAATGTATTTAATAAATGGTGGTTATTTTTTTTCCTAGTGAATAGAACAGTGCCTACTATATTTATAGAAGCTGAACTGTTGCAGACAACAACAAGATAAAGCTTTAGTAAAAAGACAATTTAAGCCATGATGTGAATATGTTTCTTAATCTTTTGTTAAAATCCAGAAGTTTAATATTTTTGTCACCTACATAAGTATTTTTTAACATTTAACTATAATTAATTGTATCTTTTTTGTGATGAGAACCTACTAAGGCATACTCTTTTACAAAATTTTAAATAGCCAGTATGGAATTGTAAAGTACAGTCACTCTGTTGGACACTAGATCCTTAAGACTCTCTTTCTGGAAACCAAAAATTTGTAATAGACCTACTCTGTTTTTCACCTAACTATTCTTCAATGTTCCAAGAACTCCTGATGTCTTTTCCTTCACAACCTATCCTGATTTTGACTTTTTTTCACTATCTCTCTGCTACCATCATCATCTTTCTGCCAAGACTATTCCAACAGATTTCCAACTAGTCTACACCTTTGTCTATTCTTAATACAGTAGCCAGTATGCTCCTTAAAAAATAGGCAAGTAAGTCACTTCTGTGTTTAAGACTGCATAAAATCTCTTTATTTTACATAGGAATCAAATAGGAATCAAATTCCTCACCATGGCGTAGAGGGAATACATAGCTCTGCATGTACAGTTTTTCTTTCTATTTTTATTGATTTCTTTTATACATTAAATCACTTTTCATCACTACAGCTTGTAAAATAAATTACCCAACATGAATACAATTTATATCAGTCCAGTTGAAAAAATACACGTTATCATTAACAGACAATCCTTCGTTTCTTTTACTTTCTAAAAGAATTATTTTATTTAACTGTTTAAATTTTATTTATTTTAATTTGACCAGAGAGGGAGAGAGAGAGAAAAAAAAAAAGAGAGAGAGAGAGAGAAGGAAAGAGAGGACAAAAGTGATAAAGCAAGCCACCTTGTTCTCCTTGACTCCTTGCCTCTCACTTTCTCCCATCTCCGATCCTTTTCCCACACTGTTTCCAGTATCTATTACCATTTTTCATGCTTCTGTATCCTCTAATCTTTCAATATCTACAGTCGAGTGCAGATAGTTGATATATATTAAGTGGAGACATGCAATGCTTTTCTTTCATAGCCTGGCTTGCTTCACTCAGCAATGAATCTTCCATATTGTCAGTCATCTTCTGACTGAGTAGTATTCCAGAGTGTATATGTGCAACAAAAATGCACACTCCTTCCCTCAATCTACTCTAGTCTTGTTGACTTTTTTACTGTTCCCCAACATAATAGCCTTACCTGAACATTAAAGATTTTTTAACTGTTTGTTCCTTTTTCTTGAGGTAGTATTCTCCAAATACACTCTCTTTCCTTTAAATCACTTTAAATGGACATTTTCAAACTAATACATATTCTAATCATTTTATTGTAAATGACATGCTCATATCCACCAACAGTCTCCATCCCTTACATTTGATTGAGACTTTGTTGGATTTTCCTCCATAGCTATTGTCATCTTTGTTTATTGAATTTAGCATCTACTTCTCACTACCAGAATGCAAAATCCCTAAAGCTGAAAACATTTTTATTTTTCTGTTTTTTTCTGCAAACAGAGTAGATCCTAGTAACAAACAAGCATTTTACAAGTGTTTTTACAATGAATAAATGGGTAATCAATCACTTATATTTTGAAGCTGCTTGTCAAAGAACTGTGTGCTGCTAACGTAGCTCAGTTTATGACAAAATCTATTTTCAATTGCAATTTCTAAGCTCAATGTACTGTATCAATTCTAAAAAGAAAGAGGAAACAGAAAGGGTTCTAAACCCTGAAATTGATCTTTAAGTGGAAATAAATCACCAATTAATATGCAAATATTTAATAATAGGTACAAAGAATGTTAGAGTCTGTAATGGATTCTCAGGATGTGTCTGATGAGGTATTACCTCTGTTCCCTGCTTCCTTCATGAGAATACTCAAAATTCTATGGACAGGGAACCAGCAGTTAGTGTAATGGCTATGTTGCTGGACTCCCACGTAGTTGACCTCGGTTCGTGTCCCGAACCCGGTGGCTTAAAACTCACGCCGGGCGCGTGTGCGTGCGTGCCCAAGATCCCGAGAGGAGAATGGAGGAGAAGGGATTGCGGCGTGACCATCCCCTCTGGGGGGTGCTTTCTCGCTTTCTGTCTCTATGTCTCTCTGTCTGTCTGGCGAGCGCATGCGCCCTGTAGCGAAAAACCTCTCTAAAAAAAAAAAAAAAAAAAAAAAAAAAGAAAAATTCTATGGACATAGTATGTTGCTCTGGTCCCTGAAAACGAGTACCAAGAAGTGAATACATCATATACTAGTAGTCTGGATAGCATAAAGTAAAGCAACTACTGAAGTAAAAAAGTTTTTCACATATTCTGTGCTTCTGATTTCTCTTCTGTGTAAGGCAATGTATGATCATGTAGAGTAACTGTCATACTAAATTTTTCCTTCTAGAAGAAAGCAAGATATATCATTGGATGGAATCCTATTTAGATGGGAGTGGGTGTACCTGTGAGTGTGCACCTGTGTGCATATTTGGCCTAACAATTACCTTTTGAAAGACAGACCAAGCAGAAACTGAAGTTTGGAAGGCATAGAAGCAGGGAGAGCAATAATAGATAATTGAGAAAGTAAGGATAGGGGTGATATGGGAGTGGGTAATAGAGAGAGGGGAACAAGGAAAAAAAAAGTACATTTAATTCACAAAATAATGAAAAGCTATTTGCTGATGATAATGTATATAGTGATGTCATTATCTTGACTGATAGGCATGGCATTTGTGCTAGGAAAAAAGTACATTTAATTCACAAAAATAATGAAAAGCTATTTGCTGATGATAATGTATATAGTAATGTCTTTGTCTTGCTGATAGGCATGGCATTTGTTGTGCACTGTAAATATAAATGTAATTAAATGTAAAATAAAATAATAATAAAAAAGAAAAGAAAAGAAAAACCAGATTTTATACTCCCCTTGTAGTTGCAACTATGGTCTCAGGCCAAAATGCTTAGTTCCCTCTAACACAAAGTACATACCCTTGTTCTGGAAGTCTAAGTTCTGGAAGAGACCTTTTTTCTCTCTTCTGGAATTCTGAGTGTCTTTTAGGATCCTAGTATTTATATTTCCTCAGCAGTCTTTTGGGACTCCTCCACAGCACAGAAATAAGTACCTCAGTCTCCAAAGGCTTTATCTGAGTTCATCTAGAATTTAAAGGTGACATATCAATTAGAATGCCATGAACTGAACACTATCTTATTAAAAGTGAACACTTAATGGATCTAAGACCCAGTATAACAATTAAGTGTGCCTTATAATAAGTAATAGAAAATATCTAAATTGTACCTATTCGGCTTTTGTAGAATGTGTCACATAGCCTATATATATTTTTTTCTCCTTGTCTAGTGACATTCTTTCAGTCCCGACTACACTTTCTTTTCTCACCCATCAGGAAAATCCTATCCATTCTTGCTATTATGGGTTAATTTGCATCCACTCCAAAATTCATATTGGAGCACATATCTCTGATTATTCAGAATGTAGCTGAGTTGTTATATAAGGCTTAAAAAGGTGATTACGTTAAAATGGGTGCTTAGCGCAGGTCCACATTAAATTATATGGTGTCCTTACAGTGAGAAAATTGGGGAACACAAAGTGACAGATATGTGTGCACACAAAGAAAAAGAACACGTGAGAATGAAACAAGACAATGGGCATCTACAAGCCAGGCACAGAGGCCTCAGAAGTAACCAACTCTGCTGGAACTTTGAACTTGGACTTGAAACCTCCAGAACTGAACATGAATGTTTGTTGTTTAAGCTATTTAGTCTGTGGCATTTTGTTATGGCACCCTTGGCAAACTAATATACCTGGTTACTGCCACTGAAGTCTTTCATGTTGGTGCAATCTCTTGTGTTATATGTAAAATACTACCAAAATTAGAACATGTGATACATCACCATAAAATTTTCTCTAATTGTTAGGTTAATTCATAAATAAAGTATATAAGCAAAGAAATGCAAATATGCATAGAACCTTAAATGTCATCTGTACTTGCCTCACCCAGTGAAAGTTATCACTGAATTTTCACTTAGATGTGAAGTTTTTAAAATCTATTTTTCCATTTCGTTTATTGATTTCTATCTCTTTTTCTATCTATATCTCCATTTCTGTCTATTTCAGACAACTGCTATACTTTTCCCATGATTGTTCAGAAGTCGGTGGAGTATTCATTTAGTGCAATCTGTTCTCTCTGGGTCACAACAAGAACAGAAATGAGAATCATAGAAGAAAAAATAAACTCGTTTCTAGGAGCATTTTACTGAGGGGCTTCAAAAAGTTTGTAGACAAGAGGTATTAAGGCACAAGCTTATTTTGGCACAGAAAGAATTTTAAAATCTATGAATAATTTCTTATAAAGTACATTTTTATGCATTTATTGTAAACTCCTTATATAGATGATTTATTTCTTAGAACTTTATAACTTATTCATAACAAATAGGATAAATACTTTAACCTTCTTATTTTATTTTGCTGGAGGGCCTATATGTTTTCCAGAGACAGACAAGAAGAGAAAGAGAGAAGGAGAGAGAGAAAGCACTCCCCAACGAGGCATGGTCATGGTGCACACTTGTCTCCATTTCTCTGAGCTGTGGGGATGTGAAGCATGTACACATGTGCTTCCATCATGTTCTTTCAATCTTAGGGTCACTATTTGAACTGCACAGGTGGACAGGTGAAATCTGGTACCCTTAAACACTAGGCCCTGAGGATTACCTGGGGGAAATACAATTTGAGATGAAATTCTGGTTTGATAGACTTGCTTTCTCACCAACAAACTACATACTTTTAAGGAAGTCATTTAGTCTTTATAAATCTATACTTTTGACTTGCATTTACAGATTAAATATTTTAGATAAAGACAATTTATAAACTTAAGTATTTTTTTCAATGTTCAGAGGGTACATATAGATTATTCAAAGCTAATAATATATAAAGAAGATACAGAAGATGCAATGTATGTAATGGTAGAATATGTTTGTAAAACCATACATTTAATAAGTGTCAACTTTTCTTTCTTTCTCTCTCTTTTATCTTTAGATGTTGGCCATTGGACATGTGCACTCTCCAAAGTTAAAAAGAGAGAACATGAGAAATCATCCCCAGGAGAGATTGCTATACTACAATCACTTCTCTTTCATTCTAGTCTCAGGATTTTGGGCATGCACGCATATGTGTCCTGCGTTCTTTTCTTTTTTTAATATTTCATTTTTAAAAATTTATTATTATTATTATTTACACATTCAATAGCTATACATCATTTAGATTGTAAAGAGACTTTACCCAACATGATATTCACCTCTGTCCAGCCTAGTTGAGAATACTATACACATCCTCATCAACAGATAATAAAACATATCTGTGTCCCACAAATATCTTACCTCTTTTGTTCACTAAATTTCCTTACCTACGCACTTCCCCTCCCACACTCTACTTCCACTGTGTCTCTAGTGTCCATAACAATTTTCAATGCTTTTATTTCCTCCAGTCTTTCACTCTTTCAGAGTGCAGTCGGTATATTTTAAGTGGAAACATACAATGTCTCTTTTTCATAGCCTGATTGCTTCACTCAGGATCAAATCTTCCATATTTGTCCACTTTCTAAATATTGAAAGGCATTGTTGTTTTTTTATGGCTGAATAGTATTCCATAGAGTATATATGCCACACTTTTTCAATCCATTCATCTGTTTGTGGACATTTGGGTTGGTTCCATGTTTTAACAATTGTAAATAATGCTGCAATAAATATAGTTGTTCAGGTGCTAGTAATTGGGCGTTCTTCTGTCCTTTGGGTAGATACCCAGGAGTGGAAATTCTTGATCATATCATAATTCTGTTCAAAGGTTATAGAGCAACCTCCATATTGTTCTCCATAATGGCTAGATAAATTTACGTTCCCTGGGACCAGCAGTTAGTGTCATGGCTATGTCGCTGGACTCCCATGGAGTCGACTGCGGTTCGCGTCCCAGACCCAGTGGCTTAAAACTCACACCGGGCACGTGTGTGTGCGTGCCCAAGATCCCGAGAGGAGAACAGAGGAGAAGGGATTGCGGCGTGGTCATCCCCCCTGGGGGGTGATTTCTCGCTTTCTGTCTCTATTTCTCTCTGTCTGGCAAGCGCACGCACCCTATAGCAAAACCTTTCCAAAAAAAAAAAATTTACGTTCCCACCAACAGTGTAGAAGTGTTCCCCTTTCACCACATCCACTCCAGAACTTACAGTTTTTGTTTTGTTTTGGAGAGGTGTTTGCTATAGGTCACATGCTCTCTCCAGAAAGACAGAGAAAGATAAAGACCGAAAGCAAGAAATCACCCCCCAGGGAAGATGGCTATACTGCAATCCATTCTCCTCCATTCTCCTCTTGGAATCTTGGGAACACATGCACAACCACCTGGCGTGAGTTCAAGCCACAGGAACTGCAGTTGATCGCATGGGAGTCCAGCGACATAGCCATTACACCAACTGCTGGTGGTCCCATCGTTTTTGGTTTTTAAATCTTTGCCATTATCACAGAGGTTAGGTAGTATTCATTTTCATTTTGATCTACATCTCCCTTATGATGAAGAATGTTTAGGATTTTTTCATATACTTTTTGGCTGTTCGTATGACTTCTTTAGAGAGTTGTTTATTCAGTTTATTTTCCCATCTTTTAATTGGGTTAATCACTTTCTTCCAGGTAAACCTCTTGAATTCCCTGTGTATTCTGGTAATCAGTTCCTTATCTGAGGCATAGTTAACAAAAAATCACTTCTATTCAGTGGGGTGTCATTTCACACTAATTACCGTGTCCTTTGCTGTGCAAAAACTTCTTAATCTGATGCGATCCCACTTGTCTCTTTTAGAGATTATTGCCTGTGCTTTGGGGGTCTTGCTTAAGAAGTCTTTGCCTACCGAGATATCTTCCAGAATTTCCCCAGCGTTTTCCAGCAGTAGTTTTATAGTTTGCGATCTTAGGTTTAGATATTTGATTGACTTTGAGTTGATTTTTGTTAATGGTGACAAATAGGGGTTCAGATTCATCTTTCTTCTGGTGGATACCCAGTTTTTCCAGCACCATTTGCCAAAGAAGTTTCCCTTTTCCCACTGGATCGACTGGTACCCTTTGTCAAGGATTAGTTAGCTATATGTTTTGGGGTTTATTTCTGGGCTCTCTGTTCTGTTCCACTGATTCTCATGTCTGTTTTTGTGCCAATACCATGCTGTTTTGATTATAACGGCTTCGTAACATATTTTGAGGTCAGAAAGTGGGATGCCGCACACTCCACTCTTCTTGCACAGGATGACTTTTGCAATATGTGATTCCAGACAAACCCTGTGATTGTCTTTTCTAGATCTGTGAAGGATGTCTCTTGTAATTTTATAGGGATTGCATTAAATATGTAGATTAATTTGGATAGAATTGCCATTTTGATCATATTGATTCTTCCAATCTAGGAACATGGGGTGCCCTTCCACTTTTTTGTGTCCTTTTTAATTTCCTTTTTTAAGGTTTTCATGTTTTTCTTATGGAGGTCTTTGACTTCCTTGATTAGTTTTATTCCTAAGTATTTTATACTTCTTGTGGCTATGGTAAATGGGATTACTTTCTTCGGTTCTGTCTCTGTCTGCTTGTTGTTTATATATAAAAATGCTATAGATTATTGTAAGTTAATTTTGTATACTGCCACTTTACTGTATGCATTTATTACTTTGAAAAGTTTTTTCATGGTTAGCATTGAGTCTTTTATGTATACAATTATGTCATCTGCCAACAGATTATTTTAGATCTTCTTTTTCTATTGGGATGCCTTTTATTTCATTCTCTTGTCTGTTAGCATTGGCTAGGACTTCCAGTATTACATTGAATGGAAGTGGAGAAAGTGGGAAACCTTGTTTTGTACCAGTTTTCAGTGGAACAGCTTTTAGCTTTTCCTCATTCGGTATAATGTTAGCTATAGGTTTTTATAGATGGCTTTTATTATGCTGAGAAATGATTCTTCCATGCTGATTTTACTGAAAGTCTTAATCATAAAGAAATGTTGTATTTTGTCAAATGTTTTTTCTGCATTAATTGAAATGACCATATGATTTTTATCTTTCTATTATTATGGTATATTACGTTTATGGTTTTGCATATTATGAACCACCTTTGCATTCCTGGAATAAAGCCAGTGCCTTTAGCTACCTCATCACCTGCTGGCCCCATTTATAAATTTATTTTTAAGTACTGTATTCTGTTCCAGTGGATGATATATATTTTTCTGTCAGTGCCATGCAGTTTTGGTTACTATGACTTAGTAGTGTTTTTGTTTTTGTTTTTGTTTTTCTTGGGGTTTTTTTGACTGTCATATTAAATGACACTTTCTATTTCTATTTTTTTATTTAAAATTTTTTAGATATTTTTATTTACATTTAATCACTATACATCTTTATGGTGTACAATATGTTTTTTTCTACCCCAAATACAGTGCATCAGTAGTGTGTTTTGAGGTCTCATAGTGTGATAACTCCAACTTTGTTCTTTTTGTACACAATTTCTTTGGCTACTTGAGGTCTTTTGTGATTCTACACAAGTTTTATGATTGTTTTCTTTCTATTTCTGTGAAGAATGTTGTTATTATTTTGTTGAAATTGTCTTGACATTGTAGATTATTTTGGGTAGTAGCAACATTTTACAACCTTAATTCTTACTGTCTATGATCAATAAATGTCTAAATTTCATTGTGGTTGTCTATTTCAATTTCTTTCAGCATCTTTTAGTTTTATATATTCAGCATTTTATAGTTTTTGTTGTAGAGATCTTTGACTTCCTTGGTTAAATTAACTAGTAGGTTCTAGGAATTAATTTTTTTAGCTACTATAAATGGTATTGTTTTCTAAATTTCTTTCTCAGTTTGTTATTAGTCTAAAATAATGCAACTTATTTTTGTATATTGATTTATATCCTTTCACTTTAATATCAATAAATTAATTTATTAGCGTTAGGAGTTTTTTTGAGAATTCTTTAAGTTTATATATATATATATATATATATAAGTTTATATGCATTGGTCATGTCATCTGCAGACAATTGAACTTAATCCACTCCATTGCAGATGTCTTTATTTCCTATATTTTTTCTGCCTAATTGCTTTGAGCAGAGCTTTTAAAACTATGTAAAAGAGGAATAGGAAAAGTGAAAATACTTGTCTTACTTCAGTGTTTAGAGGATAAACTTTCAACTTTTCCCTATCTAGTGTTATGTTAGCTTGGATTTGTCCTACATGACTTTTATTATGTTGAGATATGTGCCTTCTATACCTAATATGTTGAGTGTTTTAATCATTAGTGGATATTATAGTTTAGCGAATGCTCTGTCTACATCATTTAATGAATTCATATGATTTTTATATTTCCTCTTTTTGTTTTTTGGTTGTTGAACTATTCTCACAATCCTAGAGTTAATCATGTTTGATCAGGGTATGTTATGTTTTTGATGTGCTTTTGAATTCAGTTTGCTAGTATTTTGTTGGGTATATTTGAATCTATGTTAATCAGGGATATTGGTCTTTGACTTTTTTTTTAATCTGCTGTTAGTATTTGTCTGCCTTTGAAATCAGGATAATGATGACCTCATAAATTATTTTTGGAGAATTCCCTCCATTTGGATCTTTTATTTTATGTAAGATATTTTTTTCTTTTTGGGACCAGCAGTTAGCGTAATGGCTATGTCGCTGGACTCCCATGTGGTCGACCTCAGTTCTCATCCCAGACCCAGTGGCTTAAAACTCACACCGGGTGTGTGTGCGTGCGTGCCCAAGATCCCGAGAGGAGAACGGAGGAGAAGGAATTGCGGCGTGGCCATCCCCCCAGGGGATGATTTCTCGCTTTCTGTCTCTCTGTGTCTGTCTGTCTGTCTGGTAAGCGCATGCGTCCTATAGCAAAAACCTTTCCAAAAAAAAAAAAAAAAAGAATTTTTTCTTTTATTATTATTATTTTTATGATATATTTACTCACATATATCTTTACAGTGTATAACATTTCTTTTTCCAGCATGAGTACCATGCATATCAGTCAAGACCAAGCTATTACTATCCACATCAACAGTAGGAAATAGCTTTTCATTTTTTTAGATTATTATTATTATTATTTTAAACATTCAATTCCTATACATCATTTGGCTTATAAAGAGAATTTACCTAAAATGAAATAATTCTCAAATGAGTCCAGTTGAGAATTCTATACATGTTATAATCAACAGGTAACAAACCCTTTTTGTGTGCCAAAAATGTCATGCCTAATTTTTCCCCTGCTTTCCTTCTCTATAATCTTTCCTTCTCCTCATCCCCTCCCCCAGGCCATTCCACAATGTATTCAGCGTCCATAACTATTGACACTGCTTTTATGCCCTCCAATATATCAATCTAAGCCATAGAGCATGGCTTAGATTAGTCGGTGTATATTAAGTGGACGCATACAATGTCTTTCTTTCATCACCTGGTTTGCTTCACTTTTTTAGAGATTTTTTCTATAGGACACAGGTGCTCACTAGAGAGACGGAGAGACAGAAGGCAAGCAGAAAACAAAACAAAACAAACAAATAAACAAAAGTAACCTGAGTGGTGACCACACTACAATCCCTTCTCTTTCATTCTCCTCTCAGGATTTTGAGCATGCACACACAAGGGCCCAGCGTGAGTTTCAAGCTGCAGAGTCCAGGACTCTAGCCACTGGCAAGTATGTGGGAGTCCAGCTGTTGGTCCTTATTTGGATCTTTAAGAATAGTTTGAGAAGTATGGTATTAGTTGTCCTTAAAATACTTGTAAAATTTAACAGCGAAGCCACTTAGGCTTGAGCTTTTTTTATTTTGTTGGGGGATTTTATTACTGAGTCAATCTTCACTTGTTATTGGTCTGTCCAAGCTTTGTGTTTCTTCCTGGTTCAATGTTGGTAGATTGAATGCATTCAGGAATTTATCCATCTTTTCTAGGATTTCTATTGGCTTGGCATATGTTTGTTCATAATAATTTTTAATACTGTTTGGTGTTTCTGTAATATTTGTAATATCTCCTTTGTTGTTTCTGATTTTATTTGGGTTTTCTTGTTTTTGTTCTTGGGCTAGTTACTACTTTGCCAATTTTGTTTCAATTATCTTTTGTATTTTTTTGTTCTCTTATTTTATTTATTTCTACTCTACTATTTTTATCCTTCTACTACTTTTTGGTTGATCTTTTCAAATTATTTTTATTTGCTTAAGTTTCTTAATGTGCATCATTACATTTTTTACTAACCATCCTTTTTGATATGAGCACTATCATATTTTTTGATATGAGCACTTAGTGCCATAAACTTTCCTCTTAATACTGCTTCCAAGGACCAGCAGTTAGCCTAATGACTATGTAGCTGGACTCCCATGTAGTCGACCGCAGTTCGAGTCCTGGACCCAGTGGCTTAACCTCACGCCAGGTTCATGTGGGTGCATGCCCAAGATCCCAAGACGAGAATGGAAGAGAAGGGATTGCACAATGGGGTCAGACAGGCCTACTGAATTCTAAACACAACCCTTTATACCTTGGTCACCTTTTAAAATTGTGGATGCTGGAGACAATGTGAGAAGAGGGCAGATGGAGGGGAGAATTGGGCAGAGGGAATAGAGGAGTAAAAGAAGCAGAACGCTTGGTGGACATGGGAATGAAGGGTTGTCTGTTGATGATGACATGTATGATGATGTCTTTGGCTGGACTCATATGCAATGTGTTCATTGTAGGAAGATCTACTCTGTATGCTGTAAGGGATGTATAGTAATTAAATGTAAAAAAAATAAGATATTAAACAAAGAAAATTTGATTAATTCTATGGAGAATCAATTTAACCATTTGCAATTTAATGTACTCTTCATCTTTTACAACACATTTTTTATGAGGTTGAGGAAAGTTTAATAGATACAATGAATTTAAGGAGATTAGAGGAGTCTCTTACATCCAATAATAGATATTACCTCTTGAGCATTTAATATTGTATTGGTTTCCTCTGTCACATATTATATTATTACAGTATAATCATAAGGTGGTAAGATTATGACTATGAACAGGGTGAAATAATAGAATTGGTGGCGATATTGTTCCATTTTACTTTTCCTATTTTCCTTTGCAGGCAATCTTACTATTCTTTGACTTAGACCTCTTTGAATGAGTCTAGTGGTGCATGAAACAGACGGGTCCCACCTTTTGTTGATTTTATTTTTGCATTATGTTCCATTCCTCTAAAACTAATTTTGAACTCTTTGTGGTTCCTGATACCTTGAAAGACCTAAACTGTGTGGACTTTACAATATAAAATGCTCAAATCAACAACATAAACACACATGAACAAAATAATGCACATAATTTTAGGGTGTTTCTTTTTGGGCTTAAACATGGAACTAGGTCACAGGTTAAATTTTTACCATAAGAAAGGAGTTCTCTTCTAGTCAGTCTTTTTTTTTTATTTTTATTTTTTGAGCGGTTTTTGCCATAGGGTGCGTGTGCTCGCCAGACAGACAGAGAGAGACAGAGAGACAGAAAGCAAGAAATCACCCCCCAGGGGGGATGGCCACGCCGCAATCCCTTCTCCTCTCAGGATCTTGGGCATGCACACACACGCACTCGGCGTGAGTTTTAAGCCACCGGGTCTGGGACTCAAACTGCGGTCGACTACATGGGAGTCCAGCAACATAGCCATTACGCTAACTGCTGGTCCCCCTTCTAGTCAGTCTTAACCAGTGCTATGGTAACTGGATAGTCATTGTAAACTGTTGCTTGACATTTTTAAAAAGTACCTTGTGTTTTCCATCTTCTAAAAAACAAATCCAGTTAATCACTGTTTATTGAAAGCTTTATTGGCTTTTCTAGTCTGGACAGTGGCACGGAGATAAAACACTGTGAGACTGAGCCACATGAAAAGTGTACTGGTTTGAGCCTGAAGACCTTCCTGAGTATGCTGGGCATATGCACACCTGCACTCTGAGACTACCTGAGCTGAGGGTGGAGAGTGGCATTAAGATCCTAATAGGGGGCTGGCTCTGTGGTACAGTGGTAATGCAGTGCCTAGAACAACCTAGATCCTGCTGTTTGAATCCTGGTCCCCTTGGCCAAGATGTGCTAGGCATGCACACAAGTGTCCAAGATCTGATGAGCAGAAGAACAGAAGGAAGGGGAGCATGATGTGACCTGACCACAGGGAAGGTGCTCCTCTTTCTTTCTCTTTCTTTCTCTCACTCTCATATGGGCACACATGCAGTGTATCATGAATAAAAGAAAAAAAATATTTAAACTGTAGTTCTTGCTCATGTAAGAAATAAAAAAATAAATTTTAAAAAGAATGAATAACTTTCATGATTTATTTGGAATAGGGGTACAAAAAGTCTTTCTTTAGTTTGCCACTCTTTAATATTCCTGAGATATTCACAAAAGTTTATTCATTTTACAAATCTCTCTCAACAGCTTCTCTTTTAGTTTATCAGTTGCATAGTTTTACTTACCCTCCTAGTTTTCTTTCTTTTTTTTTTTTAATAAATTGCCCTTTTTTAAAACCACAAATAGGAGGATTTTAAAGCTCCCTCTTTACTCTCAGCAGTTTGAGAAACCTCCATAAATTGGGGAGTGAAGCTGAGTCTCTGCAATTCCTGTAAGATAACAGAATGTAAATGGATGTTAAATTATTAGGAGATTAAAAAAATAATTCCTGGGACCAGCAGTTAGCATAATGGCTATGTCGCTGGACTCCCATGTAGCCGATCACGGTTTGAGTCTCACGCTGAGCGCGTGTGCGTGCGTGCCCAAGATTTTGAGAGGAGAATGGAGGAGAAGGGATTGTGGCGTGGCCATCCTCCCTGGGGGGTGATTTCTCATTTTCTGTTTCTCTATCTCTTTCTGTCTTCCTGGCCAGTGCATGCGCCCTATAGCACACACACACACACACACACACACACACACAGAAAAGAAAAAGAAAAAAAAAAGAAACAAAACAAAACTCTCCAAAAAAAGAAAAAATAATAATTCCTATGCTACTAGTAAAATCTGAATCATATAACTTACCAAAATTTACAGCAATGCCTCCTTTCCAACATTTCAACATTTGTAGTCAGTTAGTTCCAAAGTATTTTGGACACACTCAATCACTTCTCCTCCATTCTACTCTTGGGATTTTGGGCACATATGCACAAGCTTCTGGCATGAACTTTAAGCCACTGAGTCTGGGATTTGAACAGCAGTTGACTATGTGGGAGTTCAGTAATTTAACTATTATACCAACTGCTGGTCCTGCATGATGCGCATATAAATTACTGCCACTGATATCAAGGCATAAAGTACAAATGGAGGGCAAAGCACCGGAAGATCAATAGCTTTTGATATTTATATGCCGTGATAACAGGAGAGTGAGAGGAAAGAATTCAAAGAGAAAAATAGAGAGGCAAGACATTAATGGACATAGAAATGGTGATTGTTGATGATAATGTATGATCAACTGGACCAAAGTGAAATGTATTCATGTTGGGTAAAGTACACTTTACAAGCTGTAGTGATGTAAGGTGATTGAATGTATAAAATGAATTAAAAATTTAAAAAGTAGTATATTATGATTGAAAACCATGAAATGCCTATATTAAAGGGCATTTGGAAAGCCTCGTACTCTAACTTCAAATGCATTTTTCATCTTCTGTAGTCCTTTAAGAAAAATATGGTTGAGGTGCAAGCCAGAGCATAAGTATAAAGACTGCAGAGAAACAATATCAATTAAATACTAGGCATTGCCAAAGTTCTATTGCAGGTGTTATGGTTGAGATCATAGTTTGTCCCCTTCAAAGTTTTATATTTTGGAAGTTGGTCTTAGTGGGCATGATTCATTGTCCCCAAGAACTCCATGTTGGGACTTGACTGTATTGATGATATTATAAAGGTGTCAATTGCAAACTTAATTCTCTCCTGACATCCCAGACAGTCTTTGGATGTGATTGCACCATTTAGGCAGGGCTTCTATGACGGAGTAATGGCAGGTACATAAGCAGAGGGAATGAGGCCAGAATAGCACAGAGAAAGCCACATGGAAACAGATGATGATCTGCTAACAGTTCTGCCTCCCACCATTTTGATATCCTTGAACTTTCCAGCAACTAGAATTGGGAGTTATTAAACATTCATTAGCCTCAGGTATGGCTGTTGCCAACATAACAATGGAATAAGACAATAAGCAAAAGGAATTGAAGGAGAACGATGTAGGGGTCAGGGACTATAAAATACAGGATAGCCATATGAAGTAGCCAAGGACAAGACTAATGAGATAAACCCTTCCCTGTGGAAGCAATCCTAACCCTCCTCATCACCAAGGGAGCCAGCTTTCCCTTGGACAAGACTCTTCCAATGTTTAATCCTAGGTCTTCCTTTTTAAAGTTGACCATCTGTAATGCATCATTTTAGATGTAAATAAAAATTTAAAAAAAAGTGCTGGCAAGGCTGTGGTGAAGAGAGAACTCTCTTACACTGTTGGTAGGGATGGAAATTAGTACAACCTCTCTGGAAAACATGATGGAGGTCACTTTACAAGCTAAATAATGAGATTGAATGTATAAAGGAAACTGAAATAATAAAAAAAAACTTTGTAAATAGAACTTCCATATGACCTAGTAATTCCACTCCTTAGTATTTACAAAGGATAGAAAGCACTCAGTTGGAAAGACTCAAAAAATGACCAAGAAAAAGGCCAACTTAATGATACAAACAAGTTCTGAAATATCAATAATAATGTTGAGTGCTAACAGAAAGATCAGACCACAGTAACACTGCAAATTCAATTGAAGAGTGGTTACATGAGACCAAACTGGTGAAATAGAATTCTTTTACTTTTTTCTAAAATATTACTGATTTTCTTCTATGTGTTGTCTTCCAGATTTAAGAATTTTTTTTCTTTTGAGTTGTTGGGTTCAGCAATTTGTTGAAAAAAATATGTTTTTAAATTGATACATAAAGTTGTCTCCCTTCTTGACCCCTTTGTAATTGGAAAATATTGTGAGCATTTTTATTTTGTGGCAGAATGGTTATTTGCATAAGTTCAATAATACAATAGTATTTGTTGCCTTGCATCAGAAATTTAATTCTTATGGGGTTTTGTGCAAATAATAAACCAAATTGAGATTAACCTAATTATTTTCCCAAATATGTTAGTTTAGACCTTTCTTTAGTGAAAGGAAGAATAGACAAAGAGAAAAAAAATGTTTCAGAAGAAAATGACGGTGCACTTGTCACTAAATTCTACTTCTGTACATACTTTAAGATAATTTGTGAATCAATAAAATGTGAAAAAAAAAGAGTTTGGACTGGAAGGGAGGGAGGGGGAAGGGGAAGGAAAAAAACGTGTAAAATATGCTTAATTGACAAAAAATGAGAAACTATTTGCTTATGATAATATCCTTGTACTGACTTACACTCATGGTATTTGTGTTGGAAAAGGAAATGTATACTGTAAAGACGTGATAAAATGTAAATTAAAATAAAAAACTAAAATAATAAAAGCGCTCAGTGTGAGTTTAGGCCACTGGGTCCGGGACTCGAACCACGGTCGACTACATGGTAGTCCAGCAACATAGCTATTACACTAACTGTTGGTCCCAATACCATGCTGTTTTGATGACCACAGCTTTATAGTATATTTGGGATCAGGGAGTGATATGCCTCCTACTCCATCCATCTTGCACAGGATTGCTTTTGCAATACGAGGTCTTTCATGATTGCAGACAAATTCTATGATTGTCTTTTCTATATCTGTGAAGAATATTTCTGGCATTTTGATTGGAATTGCATTAAACATGTAGATTAATTTGGGTAGAATTGCCATTTTGATTATGTTAATTCTTCCAATCCAGGAACATGGGATGTCCTTCCACTTTTTTGTGTCACTTTCAATATCTTTTTTAAGATTTTCATAGTTTTCTTTGTAACGGTCTTTGACTTTCTTAGTTAGGTTTATCCTAAGGAATCTTATACATCTTGTGGTTATGGTGAAAGGGATTCCTTTCTTCAGCTCTACTTCATTCAACTTGTTCATATATAGAAATGCTATAGATTTTTGGATATTGATTTTGTATACTGCCACTTTACTGTTCTTTGATTATTCTACTGTGGAAGCGAATAAAGGATGGCCTAGAATAAATTGTAGATTGAATTTTGAATTCTATATGAGAACTAGGTTATCACTGAATGATGCCTAATTTAGAAGAGTATGCATTGACCAGCAGATGGCATAATGATTACATTGCTGGACTTCCATGTAGTTGACTGTGGTTCAAGTCCCAGATCATTAGCTTGAAATATGCTGGGCACATGTGCATGTGTGCCCAAAATCCTGAGAGAAGAATGGAGAAGGGACTGTGGTGTAGAATACTCCCAGAGGGTAGTTTCGCATTTTCTGTCTCTCTGTCTCTTTGTTGAGGGCATGTGCCCTATAGCAAAAGTTTCTCAAAACAAAGAGAATTTTGTATGCTACTTGGCACAGAAAGGAGTCTTTTAATGTTTTTTTTTAATTTTCTTATTTTATGATTTCTTATTGATATTTAATTTTGGTGCATCTCTGAAGTGACCAGCATGGTTGGGCAAAGTATTAATGCAGTATAGGACAATCAAATCAAGGATATGACTATCTACATCATTAAAAAAAAAACAAACAACATATTGTGTGCTATAGAGATGTATGACAATTAAATGTGAATAAGAAATAAAAAATAAAGCAATTGGCCAGGAGGTGGCATGGTGGTTAAGGCTCTGGGCTTACACATGGCTGACTACACTTTGAATCCCAGACCAGCTAACTTGTTTTCTCTCTTTCCTTCTTTCTCTGTCTCTCTCTTTTGAATTAAAAAATAATAATAATAGTACTGAATAAAATGAAATAAATAATTTTTAAGAAAGAGGGAAAAGAAAGAAGTAAAACATTTGAGAGTAACAAAAATGGAAAATTAACTGCTGGTGGTAATGTATATGGTAATATCTTTGACTGAACCAATACCAGTATATTCATGCTGGGAAAATTAATTTGGTATACTGTAATGCTACACAATGATTGAATTTAAATAAATAAATAAATTTAAATTTAAATATATATTATTTATCATTTTCAACAGAGAACGTTAATTTTGTTTGTTTGCTTATTTGTTTTGTTTTGTTTTGCTATAGGGCATGTGAACTCTTTTTTTTTTTTTTTTTTGAGAGGTTTTTGCCATAGGGCACGTGTGATCACCAGATAGACAGACAGAGACAGAGAGACAGAAAGCAAGAAATCACCCCCCAGAGGGGATGGTCACGCCGCAATCCCTTCTCCTCCATTCTCCTCTCGGGATCTTGGGCACGTGCGCACACGCGCCTGCCTGGTGTGAGTTTTAAGCCACCGGGTCCGGGACATGAACCGTGGTCAACTACGTGGGAGTCCAGCAACATAGCCATTACGCTAACTGCTGGTCCTGGGGCATGTGAACTCTTCAAAGAGAAACAGAGAAAAAAGTGAGAAATCAACCCCTGGAGGATAGCCACACCATAATCTCTTATTCTCCACTCTCTTCTTGAAGATTTGGACATGCACATACACACACTCTATGTAATTCTCAAGCCACTGGTCTGGAACTCCAACTGTGAAGCTGGTCATCTGGGATCCATCACCTCAACCTCCACACCACCTGCTGGTCAGTAATGATCCTTCTAAAGCAAATTCAGAATCTCTTCCCCTTCAAATTATAGCTGACGTCATTGAGAGGCTAAACTATTTAGCTGTTACTGGCCCCCAGAACATACTCTTAGTTCCGATATCCAGCACCTATAAGTGACACTGATGTAATGTTTGCTGTGTTGTTATTTTTATGAGAGGTGTCTGTATTAAATTTTAGTTACATGTGCAATTTAGTGAAGAGTCCTGTGGATGGAGAGCTGGCATTGCTGAACTATCAAGCTTGTGGTTTGGAGAGGCTGGCTCCATACCATAGAAGGTTTCACTTCTAATTAGTGAGCTGTGATGGAGCTAAACACCAGGTGCACATGCTGAGAAGAAAGAAGTCAATGTAAAGAACATTTTTTGCCAGAACTGTCCACCATTATCTTAGGTAACCACTGTGACCAGTACGCCCTGCATACATAACAAAGTTGGCATCCAGGACTTTTTCCTCCAGAAAATTTGAAAAAGTTAGCATCTGGATTTTGTCTCTCTAAAATCAATGCCTGAAACCCACCATGTTACTAGGGTTATAAATACTAGTGTTTCTGGGGATTGTCTCCTGAGACATACGTCTCTGTGAAACCATCCTGTGCCAGTATCCACTTGATAAAAACACTGCAGCAAGAGAATATCAAAGTGGGTAGTCTGGACCTCATTACTGTTGAGCAGCCTTCTGTTCCCACTTGAGTGCCTTTCTGAGGGAATTTGTCTTCTGATTCATCTTGAACTTCTTTCTTTGGACATAAGGCATTTAGTTCATTAACCAGCACTAAGTGCCAATACAATTCATTTTACATTTAATTTCTCTTTTACCAGGTTTTCTATGCCCCTGTTGTAAGTGTGTGTTTATTGTAATAAACTAATTCATTTGGAAATTGATTTATATTTGGCTTGCCAATTGACTTAGATAAAAGAAACTCTCTCTTTTTTTCCAGAGGTTTACATGTCTCTGGGTAGTGGAGAACCAGATCACCTTTGTTGGTCCAGCGTGACAGACTATTTCCCACTCCTCTGATGTTCTAGGGTCCCTTTGATGGAACTGATATATATGTTTTCTCAATACCCTTTTGGACTCCTCTCTCTTATAGAAGCTCTAAGATACATACCTTCGATTCCAGAGACTCACCTGGAGTTTATCTGGAATTTGGGGAGATGATATATTAATTAGAATATGATAAAATTGGGACCAGCAGTTAGCATAACGGCTATGTCACTGGACTTCCATGTAGTAGACTGCCGTTTGAGTCCTGGATCCGGTGGCTTAAACTCATGCCAGGCACATGTGCGTGAGTGCCCAAGATCCTGAGAGGAAAATGGAGAAGGGATTATGGTGTGGCCATCCCCCCTGGGGGGGTGATTTCTCCCTTTCTCTCTCTCTGAATCTCTCTGTCTTTCTGGTGAGTACACGTGCCTTATAGTGGGAAAAAAAAAAAAAAAAAAAAAAAAAACTCTCCAAAAAACATAAAGAATAAGATAAAATTAACATGATTTTATTATAGTCACATCACCTAATGAGTCTATCACACTATAATAAATAAATGCGTCTGATAATTAAAATTCTCCAAATAGTAGTAATTATAATTTTCTGGAATTAGTCAAGTGGTCTATATATTTTTTTTCCTTTTCAAATACTCTTCTCTTTTCCAGGGTCCCCTTCCATGTCTTGTCCATCAAGAAATGCCTATCTGTCCCTGGTGTTTCAGGCTGAATTGTTCTCCCTGATCGTACAAATGCACATGAAAGCTGTAGGCCCCAGTACCTCAGAATGGGACTATGTGTAGATAGGTGATTAAAGAGGTGACTAAGATAACACAAGGTAGTAAAAGTGGACCATAATACATTCTAATTACTGTTATTATTAAAGAGTATGGCCAGCCATGGAGGCTCAGTGATAACACAATGCTCTGTTGATGTTGAAGTCACTTGTGAGGGTCTTGGGTTCATATCACAAAGTATCCTTGTACACATTGGGTGTACATGCATGAGAAGGCTATCATGGCTGACTGACACTGGGGTAGATTGTGGCAGGAAGACTCTGTTGTGAATGACTTTTCCTCTCTTGGTCTCTTTTTCTGATGAATACATAAATAAATAAGCTGCTGCTTCTTTTTTATTATCTTTACTAAAGAGAAAATTGAGTGCACAAAGAGGCACTAAAGTTTGCACACACAATGGAAAAACCATGTAAACATACAACAAGAGGAAGGTCATCTGTAAGCCAAGAAGAGCTTCAGAAGAAACCATCAATGCAGCAAGTCAAACCTGGACTTCTAATATTTAGAATGAAAAAAAAATGTGAACAAACAAAAAATTTCTGTTGTTTAAGCTAGTCAGTTTGCAGTATTTTATTAAGGTACACTTGGCAAACTAATACATTTAGCTATTGATATTAGGGCTTTTGATGTTGGTAGAACATCATGTTTTATATGCAAGAATACTGAAATATAGGAAATGTGATGCATCAAAATGTAATATTCACTACCTTAGCATATCTCTAAAGTATAAACAGAACAGGCGTCTTGTGAGAAGGAACTGCTCAGGGAAATTAAAGATAAGGTATATTTAAAATTTAATAGTGTTCTTAGACACAAGAAGTTTGATGGAAGTTTCACATGGTTTTCAAGCAATGCATATTAGAAAGCTAAGCCCAGTGAAGACTTTGTTTTTCCAAAAACCTTCTTGAATGCATTCTTCACCTCCTTGTTTCTCAGACTATAAACCAGAGGGTTCAGCATGGGGATGACCATGGTATAAAACACAGATGCCATTTTGTCTGTGTCCATGGAATGACTGGAGCTGGGCTGTAAGTACATGAAGATGATTGTCCCATAGAAAATGGAAACAGTGGTGAGGTGGGATGTGCAGGTGGAGAAGGCCTTCTTCTGTCCCTCAGTTGAGTGCATCCTCAGAATAGCAATAAATATAAACAAATAGGAGTTTAAGATAACCAAGAGAGTGAAAACGATGTCTAATGTTGCCACTGTGAAGAGCACCATCTCATTTGGGTATATATTAGAGCAAGAAAGAGCCAGCAGTGGGGGAATGTCGCAGAAAAAGTGACGAATTACATTGGAGTGACAGAAGGAGAGACGAAACGTAAAGGCAACATGGATGGAAGACTGTATGAGTCCACAGATGTAGGAGCCAATGACCAGTAGGACACACACAGTACTTGTCATGGTGGTGGTGTAATGCAGGGGTTTACACACTGCTGTGTGACGGTCAAAAGCCATCGAGGCCAAGACAAAAATTTCAGTAGTGGCAAAGGCTGCAAAGAAGAACATCTGGGTAGCACATGCATTATAGGATATGATTTTATCTCCAGTAAGAAACCCCACCATTACCTTAGGAGTGACAGCTGAGGCATAAACACAGTCCACCAGGGAGAGGTTACTGAGGAAAAAGTACATGGGGGTGTGGAGCTGAGAGTCCAACAGAATCAACACAATCATTCCAAGATTCCCAACCAGAGCGATAAAGTAAATGAGAGTGAACATTATAAACAGAGGGACCTGAAGCTCTGGGGCATCTGTTAACCCAACAAGAATAAATTCTGTCACCTCTGAAATATTCTCCATCAAAGTAATTTAGAAATTATGAAGAAAGGCACTGATGGCAAGATGAGAAGACACACAATTATCTAAGTTGAACACTACTGTGGAAAGTGAAGTGTGGTCAGGGTCTCACAAGAGTCAACTAGCTGAGAAGGCAGGTGTCCACGTGCAAGAAGCTGAAGCAGATGCTGGGGAGGGTGGGTTGAGTGATGTACTCTTCTGAAAGTGGTATGAATGAGCACTGGGATGTCTCTGCTGATCACAGCTTCTCCAGATGGTTCACATATGTCTAGGGCACATTTTAGTTTGCCTGGTGAATGATGTACTCAAACTACCACAATGCATTTTTTTTTTCATCACTTGTCATGTCTTACAAATGTTTGTCTATAATATGCATAGAAACCTTAACAGAAAGTAAAACTGAGACAACACTGTGTTATTATGTGGTATAAAATTCTGACAAGACCTGTCAAATGTATTCTCCATTGCTGATAGACTCCCTTACCAACCTTTTTTTTTTCTTACTTATTTATTTCTTTTTGTGAGAGAGAAAAGCAGAGGAAAAGAGAGCTTCAGAGAGACAGAGAGGCAGCCTTGATGCTGTGATCCATCCCCAGTATAAACTAACTCAGGTCATGGATTGTGTATTTACAGAGATGTCCCAGAATGTAAGCCCATAATCTTCCTATGAGGGTTTAGTTGTGTTACCACTGTGCTATATGGTCTGATTCATCAACCTGTTTCTAGTAACTGAAGTTACATATTGATTAGGGATCTTGCTGAAAGATGCCTACATTTTTCTAATTTATAAGGGCCCTTACCTGGGTGATCCCTTTTAAATGCTGTCACCTAACGGAGATGCATGATCTACGGGATACATTCTTAATGATGTCTTGGTGTCTTTAAGTGATTGAAAAAGTACAAGAACAGTTTTTAAATGTTTGAAGCAAAAGTTTAGTTCCTTTCTCTTTCTGTCACAATATTTATTTTTCTTGTGGACAATGTTTTTGACATCCCACCATCACCCATGTCAAAGCTTTTTCTTTGTCAGGGAGGAGGACAGGGGAAAATAGAAAAATTACTTCTGTTTTCCCTCAAAACCTCTATGCTCAAGACTAAGCCATAGACTTCCTGCACATTACTTAGTGTAAGTGGTGGTGCTTACCTCCAACTATGGTTCAGGTGACAGCTTATTGTACTGCTGTATAAGATGCTTTCTTGATCCAAAAGACACTTTTGACTCTGGAATCTTGATTCATATTACTTTCCCCTGGGTTAATACTCTTTCATATTCAAGGAAGGATGCATTCCTTGTCTTTAAGGACAGTCATGATGAAAATCATTCTCCACTTCTTTCACGGGCTATTCTTCTTTAATTTGACAATGAGTAAGAAAATTATTTGAAAATCATTAAATATTTTAACATTTTAAAATCAGGCCATCTGAACCATTGATTAAGCCAATAATGAATATTCAAATTTTGGTGTTCCTGAATTAAAAAATCTAACATTTTATATTCCCATATAGATGATAAGAATGCTGAGCCAGCTATGACATAGTGGGTAAGGTGACTGGATTCCACATGACCAATGATACCATTTGAGTCTCAGAGCCAGAGGCTAGAAAACCGTGTTAGGGGCAAGTGCATGCAAGCCCCAAATTCCCAAAGCTGGGAGAAACAGAGAAGCGATTGCTCTGTTACCATACTCCAGGGAGAATACTTTCTTACTTCCCTTTCTCTCTCTGTCCAGTGAGCATGTGTGCCCTCTGACAAATAAAAAATAAAATAAAATTTCTGTCAGCCCTGCAATTCATAAATAAGGGTTTGAGGAAAGACATTAAGGAGAAAAATAGAGAGGCAAGACATTTATGGGACACAGAAATGGATTATTATTTGTTGATGATAACGTATATAGTATCCCCAACTGGACTGGTGAGAAATGTATTCATGTTGGAAAATTCACTTTATAAGCTAAGTTGATGTATATTGGTTGAATGTATAAAAGAAATTCAAAGAAAATTTAAAATTTTTTTTAAATAAAGAAAGAAGATTTTGATCTTTGTACTTCTACTCCTATCGCAATTCAAAATATAATTAGGAGGTTCAGTTTCCATTTTTAACTATCACTCTAGTTATTTATATAAGACATCTGATGGTACTGAACTTGAAAATTTGGATGCTGTAGAGCAGCATGATAGAATGGAAAGAACAGTGAACTAGGAGTGAGATGACCAGCTAACAGAATGCTTGGAGTATAACTATTTGACATCTCTTGGTTTTACTTTTTTTTTTCTCTGTTTTCGTTTGAAAAAAAAAAAATAATGTTTGAGGCTTCTTGTGCTCCTTCCAATGCTAACTAGCAATGATGATTTGAGTACTAGATACTTACTTTTGTCATAGAAACATATGAACAGGGCTACAAAGATGGAGGTATGCAAAGCCTTCATATCCAGACCACTGGCCAGAAGTCCGCATCCAGGAAAGCATCATGTTGGAGAAACTCCTTCCCTACTTGTAGAGACTTATAGTGTGGAACAGAATCTGGACTTGTGCTCTTGTAAATATCAAGACAGAGACAGCAACAAATCTCAGGGGAAACATTTAGTATAATGCGAATTTAAATCTCAGGAGGTGCCTGATAAATTGGACCTCCCAATCTGACCCTGACTGGGAGTTGTAGGATACAATATTTGCATTTTGGTTGAGAGTGAAGACAATAGAAATGGAAACTTAGACAAATGAGCTCCCAATCACCAAATCAGTAGTGCCATAGCCACATTTACTAACAAATTAAAATCTCATAAACATCTCTGACTTTGGGCTAACCAATGGCATGGTGGGTAAGACATCTGGATCCCACATGGCCGACTACGTGGTTCAAGACCCAGAGTGGAAGCTAGAGAAACAAGCTGGACACATGTGCGTGCATACCTAATAAGTCCCTAGAGAAAAATGGAGCAGGGATTGAAGTGTGGTCATCTCTCCTGAGGGGTGCTTTCTCATTTTCTTTCCCTGTCTGTCATGCATCCTATGCAAACTGAATTTTAAAAATCTGGTTTAAACTATGTTAAAAGTTCATGCAACTTTTCTCATTATCTGTCTTTTTCATAAACGTCTAGAAATTTCTTCAGAAAATATTACACGTCCTCTCTTCCTATCTATATTAATGGGATAAATTCATGGACATGCAAAAACTACCAAGACAAAATCAGGAAAAAAAAAAAAAAAAACAGAAAATCTGAATAGGTTGATAACAAACAATGAGATGGAATCAGTAATAGTAAGTCTCCTAACAAAGAAAAGCCAAGGACCACATGGTTTCATTGCAGAATTCTACAAAATCTTTAAAGAATAACTAAAGACCAATAACTTGATAAATATAGATGCAAAAGTCCTCAAGAAAATACTGTCAAATAGACTCCAACAACACATTAGAAATGTTGTATACTATTACCAAGGGTTTGATCATGGAGATGCAAGGATGGTTCTAGTACAATTATTCATGGTAGTCTCTAGCTATCTTTTGTATTTCTTTGATATCAGCACCAATGTCTCCTTTTTATGTTTAATTGTATTTATTTGTCCTCTTCTCTCTTTTGCTCTCATTAGTATAGCTAATGATTTGTCAATTTTGTCTATTTTCTCAAAACACCAAGTTCTTATTTTATTGATTTTTAAAATTTATTTATTATTATTTTTAATTTGCTGGAGAGCATGTAGACTCACCAGAGAAAGACAGAGTGAGATAGAGGAATGGAAAATGAGAAAACACACCCCCATGAGGCATGGTCTCACCATAATCCCTTCTCCTCTATTTCTCCCTTCTTTTAGTATTTTGGGCACACACAAAAAACAGATGAAGTCACTGGGTCTGGAACTCAAACTGTGCCATCGACTATGTGGGATCCCATGTTTTAACTACCATGCCCTTGTTTATATTTTGTGTTGAATTTCTGACCTCAAGTTTTTTTTTTCCTTATCTTTATAATGTTTGTTTTTTGGCTAAATTTAGGGCTAGTAATTCTTGTATTTCAGTTACTTGAGCTAAATTGTAAGATTTGTATTTGAAATCTTTTTG
Organism: Tupaia tana; assembly: GCA_026018925.1. NCBI lineage: Eukaryota > Metazoa > Chordata > Mammalia > Scandentia > Tupaiidae > Tupaia > Tupaia tana. The sequence continues at coordinate 52,097,236 of JAKSZU010000012.1, forward strand.
TTTGTTTGTTTGTGGTTTTTATTTTTTTTTTTCCTGATGAAGACACTTATTGCTATAAGGTCTGTCTGAAACTGCTTTGCTGCTGGTGGCCCGCTGGCAGGTGGCTTCATGGTTGAGGGTGTTGGACTCCCACATGGCCTTCATTGGTTCAAGTCCAGGATCTGAAGGCTTGCTTTCTCACTTTCCCTCTCTTTTTCTCTCTTGCTCTATCCCTCTCTTTTAAGATTAAAATAAGTAAATAAATAAATAAATAAAGTAAAATAATTATTTAAAATAAAAAAAAACTGCTTTGCTGCAACCCCTAAGTTTTACTATATTGTGCTTTTATTTTTTTTATTTTTTATTTATTTATTTTTTTTTGGAGAGGTTTTTCGCTATAGGGCGCGTGCGCTCGCCAGACAGACAGAGAGAGACATAGAGACAGAAAGTGAGAAATCACCCCCCAGGGGGGATGGTCACGCCGCAATCCCTTCTCCTCCGTTCTCCTCTCGGGATCTTGGGCACGCACGCACACGCGCCTGGCGTGAGTTGTAAGCCACCGGGTCCGAGACGCGAACCGCGGTCGACTACGTGGGAGTCCAGCGACATAGCCATTACGCTAACTGCTGGTTCCCTTGTACTTTTATTTTAATTCATTTCTAGATTTTTAAAAATGTTCATATTAATTTCTTTCTTATTCCAATGATCATTCAGTAGCATACCAGTAGCAACCAGTTTTTATGTATTTGTGTGATTTTCAGTATAAACTCTTGTTAGTAATTTCTGGTTTTATTTAACTGTGGTCAGCAATGATACTTGATATAAGATATAGTTTTAGAAAACTTATAGATGTATTTTTGGCCTAACAAATAGTCTATCCTAGAGAATAATCCATGCACTGATGAGAAGAAAGTGAGTCTGTAGTTGTTGGACAGAATGTCTGTATTTTTGTTAGGTCCATTTGGGTCTATGAGTCTAATACTAATGTTTTGCTGATTTTTTTGTATATAAGATCTGCCCAATGCCAATATTGGGATGTTGAAATCTTTAACAATTATTATATTGGAGTTTATCTATCTTTTTATCTTTAGTAATAATTGCTTTGTATATTTGGGTGCTCCCATTTGTGTATATACAAGCATTTTTTAAGTGAAGTATTTTTTTTTTTTGAAAATTAGTATAGTTATTCCTATTTACTTTAGGCTTTCATTTGTATGGAATGTGTTTTTTTCATCCACTCTCTTTTGGCTTATGCATGTCTTTACAGATGAAGCTTACTTTCCTTATTGAAAAAGAGACAACTAATCTTTTTATTTATTTATTTATTTATTTATTTATTTATTTATTTATTTAAGTGAGATTTTTTTGCTATATGGCACATGTGCTTACCAGAGAGACAGAAAGCGAGAAGTTATCTGCCCAAGGAGGAATGGTCATGCCACAATCCCTTCTCCTTCATTCTCCTCATGGGATCTTGAGAACTCAGGCACATGTGCCTGGTGTGAGATTTTAGCTGCTGGGTCTAGGAATTGAATCTCGGTAGACTACATGGGAATTCAGTGATGTAACCATTACACCATCTACTGATCCCTAGACAACCAGTCTTGAACAGTGTGTCTGAAATCAGTTATTCTTTTATGAAATCATATATTTGGATAAGGATATTTTCAGACTGTGTAAAAAGTTTCCAAAGTCTCTAAAGCTGAGAAAAGATGAAGGAAAAGACACTAATACACCCTCAGGTCATAAATCTACCATACATTTTTTATTTCTATATCCTTGAGGATTCACTGACCTCATTTTTCTTTGTAAAATAAAGAGTAGAAAATGATGATGTCTATGATAAAGTCTTTGACAGAAGTGGTATATAGCATATTCATGCTGGGAAAATTCATTTTGCATGCTCTAATTATGCTGGGACCATTCCGTTAACACAAGCTGAGTATGAAAGAACTGCCCCTTGTGCCTAGAGCAAGGACTCAGCTGAGGAGAACTGTTTTCAAGGTCAACAGTTTTATGAGTTCTGGACCTCACGTATTGTGTCGCTGTACTGTCCTGCACTCAATTTCTCTGCCATGGGCCTTATTGCCATACCCCAGTACCCTATAAAGGCACCCCCAGCCTTACTATAATTTTTACAATAATCCTGAAAAAATGCAGATCCACTAAGGCGGCAGCTGCGTAGAGCAGCGGCTGCGAACAGGAGTTACTCCCATTAGACTCACCCCACCCTCCTGGAAAAAGTCAATAAAGAATGCTACATTCACTTCTTCTACTAGGGATTACATAGACAAGCATTAGAAAGGTTTAGGTTAAAGCTACTAATGGGTGAAACAATCTCAGTAGCCGGGAGGTGCTCAGGGACTCATCCACGAGGTGCTGTTACCCCAAAGACCATAAGCCACTCTTACTCTCAGGACAAGGGAAGATTGCCATTCCCCAAGCCACAGTCATTAGCAGCATGTAGAGGGTCCCAAGTACACAGCAACCTTCAGCTACTCACAAGACCACATTCCTTTCCTATGTAGACTCACCCTCTTAGCTGTAGACTACCCCAGAGATAACATAAGTATTTCACTTTAGTATATACTAACCTTGTCTTTACTAAACCAGACAGGATTTATTTCTAGGCTCCTGTAATTGCTACCACCCTAGCCTAAAGCTAAAGTTCTCAAAAGCTGACCTGAGGCTCAAATTCTCAAGCCAATCTGGGACTAAAGTTATCAAGATTCCTGGGAGCCCTCTCATCCAAAGACCCTCCCTGGTAATCAAGATCAAAGAAGAGAATACACCTGAAAAATGAACTTCCTCATTCTAAAAATTATGACTGTTTATACCTAAACAAAACAGATGTCATGTTTTATGATTATTGTTTCTATACTTTGAATGCCTTACCTTTTAGAGCAAAATGTTTCACTTACTTCCCTTCACCCATCCCACTACTGTAAAAACTCCTTCTATAATAAATATGCATGACTTCTGGCCATCAGGGCTGCAGTCCAGAGTTTACTCTGGCTCAGTTGGCTGAGAACAAGCTAAGGGGCATGAGGTCTCAGTTTGATTCCTGTTCACCCATGTCGCCTTCCTGTGCACCCACCCCGGCTGGGGCATGGCTCCCAGCACTAATAATATGCAGTGATTGAATGTATAAAACAGTTAATAAAAGATAATTAACTTTCACATAAAATCCATATAATTATGTTATAAATAACAAATATAGGAAGATATAAAACGACATCCTAAGAGGTTATTTGAAGGTTACTAAATACAATTCTAATCTTGAAGCATTTTCTCTGACTGTGGCTCTAGATTCTTAGCAAATCTTCAGGTCAGAAGATCTGTTTGTACTGATGTATACTAACATTCAGATGAATGAATGATGATCCAAGCATCCAGCATGAAGTCTCATCCCTCTAATATAAAGTTACCTGGAGTTGTGTTGGATTTTAGAAGTAAATGTATGTGAATCAGCAGCGAAGAGCAAAGGCATGAAGCTCCATGGGGAGTCCCTCCACAAGGGAATCTTTGCTTCCTATCCCACTTTCTCATGGAAGAAGTAATTGGGAAATAAGCTGGATATTTTCAGTACATATATGTGTGTTTGCATTACTTGTTGCTATTTCTTTTTTATTCATTTATAACATAAGAACAATGATATGCACATTTTTAAATGTAGAGTTCTAAAAATTAGGTCTCATATATATTTATAGAATCATTGCCATAATCAGCTATAATAAAAGCCTTAGTATCTTTGTCAACCCATTCTCCTATACAGTTCCTGATAAACACTAAACTTTTTGTACTTAATATTCTGCCTTTGAAAGAATGCTATATAAATCCTAGAATATGTAGTTTTGGGTTTAGCAACTTTCACTTAGCATATTGTACATAAGTTTCATCCATATTGTTACTAATATCAGTGGTGCTATTTATCAATTAGTAGTAGGTTAATATGAACTGTACACATTAATTTTTCCATTCCCCAGTTGAAGGAAATTTGTTATTTATACTGTTTGTTGATTACAAATAAAGCTGATCTAACTATACGTTTCTCTAATTATTTTCTATGAACATAGGTTGTACTTTCTTTTGAGTAAATACCTAGAAAACACTGCCTACCTCATTCTGTGAAATAGGTATCGCCTTACACCAAAGACAGAGAAACCAAAGAAAGAAAATTGCAGATTAATATCCCTCTTGAATATACATAGAGCAATACTAAAAAGAGTTAACAAATCTAACTCATCATCAGGTTAACATATTTATAAATCATTACTGTGAAAGATTTATTCCAGGACTGTAAAGGTGTGTCAACATTTAAAAAATTGTATCTGGGACCAGTAGTTGGCATAATGACTATGTTGTTGGATTCTCATGTAGTCGACCATAGTTCAAGACCTGGACCCGGTGGCTTAAACTCATTCCGAGTGTGTTACATGCGTGCTCAAGATCCCAAGCGGAGAATGGAGGAGAAGGGCTTGCGGTAGTGTGGCCATCCCACCTGGGGGATGATTTCTTGCTTTTTGTCTCTGTTTCTATCTATCTGGCGAGCGCATGAGCCCTATAGCAAAAACCTCTAAAAAAAATTGCAGTTACTCTTCCATGTTTATACTGGGTCTCTTCAGCAAGAGGAATCTCTTAAAAACAGGGGCACCTAAAAAATGTGATTTGTGACCAAATTTGATAAAAAGAATATGAGGTTTTTAGGAAAGGGCGGCATGAAGTCAAACACACTTTCTCCTTGTCGAATTAAGATGACTTTGATTTTATAGCTCTTGAGCTAATTAACTTTTGTAAAGTTTAATTTAATTTAGTTTTTTGTTTGTTTAAATATTTCAGTAGGATCTGCTGCAGGGGTATTTTTGTTGTTTATTTGTTTCCTTACTTTTTTTTCTTTTGTTTAAAAAATATAAATCACTGGAACCAGCAGTTAGCATAATGGCTATGTCGCTGGACTCCCATGTAGTTGACCACGGTTCACGTCCCAGACCCGGTGGCTTAAAATTCATGTGGCATGTGTGTGCGTGCGTGTCCAAGATCCCGAGAGGAGAATGGAGGAGAAGGGATTGCAGAGTGACCATGCCCCCTGGGGGGTGATTTCTCGCTTTCTGTCTCTATGTCTCTCTCTGTCTGTCTGGCGAGCGCACGCGCCCTATAGCGAAAACCTCTCAAAAAAAAAAAAAAAAAAAAAAAAATATATATATATATATATATATATATATAAATCACAAGCAAACACAAAACTAATGCAATGAAATGAACTATTTGAAGCTTTGAATATTTAAGGATTTAGGAGCAGAACCCTATTTTCAATTATGTTGATTTTTATAAAGCTTGAGTTATGTAAGATTTAAATAAATGTTTGCTATCAAGATAATTGCCTTATTGATAGGTCAATAGATCATGTTTTCAATAAATTATGCTTATTTAGCTGGAAAATATGGATCAGTATAATAAAGCATGTTAATAAAATGAATGGGGAAACATCATGTTATTAATTCAGAATAGGCATTTGTCAAAGATGTACATTTTTAGTTAATTTTTAAATTATTATTAATACATTAAATCACTACACATCATTTAGATTGTAAAGAGACTTTACCCATCATGACATACACATCAGTCCAGCCTACTTGAGACTATTATACACATCCTCGTCAATAGATAAAAATCCTTATCTGTGTCTTTTAAGATAGAACATTCAGATGGCTTGGAATAGAATAAAACTTCCACAGACTATTAAAAACATTGATAAAAATTAAAAGATTAACATCAGATTCAAAGGTAAAAGGCTGGGACCAGCAGTTAGCGTAATGGCTATGTCGCTGGACTCCCACGTAGTCGACCGCGGTTCGCGTCCTGGACCCGGTGGCTTAAAACTCACTCCAGGCGCGTGTGCGTGTGTGCCCAAGATCCTGAGAGGAGAATGGAGGAGAAGGGATTGCTGCGTAACCATCCCCCCTGGGGGGTCATTTCTTGCTTTCTGTCTCTATGTCTCTCTCTGTCTGGCGAGCGCATGCGCCCTATAGCCAAAAACCTCTCAAAACAAAACAAAACAAAAAAGGTAAAAGGCTGAAAATCCCACATTTAACGTCAGATACAAGAAAAGTAGTCCTGTTTCCATCACTTCTTTTCAAATTGTACCAGAAATTTTATTCCCAGCAACTGGGTAATAAAAAAGAAGAAAAAAGGCTTTTAAATTTAAAAAAGAGAAATTGTATTCTCAGGTGACATGAGTTTTTTGTTTTTCTTTCCTGTTATTATTATTATTTTTTAAAATTTTGCCAGACGATGTGTGCACTCACCAGAAAGAGGGAGGAGAGAGAGAAAGAACATCAACTCAAAATGTATTATTGTCCTAAATATAACAATTAAAACCATAAAACTTGTAGGTTAAAAAGAATGGGCAATGGGCCAGCAGATGGCATAGAGATTCCATCACTGGACTCCTATATGGCATTCATAACCTTGGAATTTGCAATGATTCCTTATGTATGAAATCAAAAGAAAAAGAAATACAAGAAAAATAGATGATATGGGCAACATCAAGTTTAAAAACTTTGTTCATAAATGGAAACTACAAGGAAGTGTAAAAATAAACTAAAAATCTATGATTTGAACTACTTTCAAATAATAAATCTAATGAAGTTTTAATATTAAGAACATATAAATAAACTTTTTAAGTCAAAAACAAAAGATACAACCAAATTTTTAAAAATGGGCGAAGGATTTGAATAGGCATTTCTGCAAATATTTCTAAAAGACCACAAAACACATAAAAAGCTGTTCAGTATCACTTATCATTATGGAAATTCAAATTGAATCCATACTAAAATCGTCTTTTACATATAATACAAATGGCTCTGGTCAGCCAGGTAGCATGGTGATTAAGGCAGTAGGAACCCACAGGGCTGAATGCATACATAGTTCCAGTCCCAGTCCCAGAGCTGCCATGTGTGCATTTGTGCCCAAAATCCAAAGATGAGAAAGGATTGTGGCATGGTTATTTCCATGGGGGGATTTTACTAACTTTCCCTCTCTTTTTTTCTGTCTATCTCTGTCTGGTGAGGGCATGTCCCCTATAGCAAAACAAACAAACAAAAATAAAAACAAAACAAAAAAATTCTAAGGGAAATTAAAAGAGGACATTAACATACCTTCATGAGGATGAAAAAATTGCAAAAGTCATACATTGTGAAAATATGAAATGATATAGCTTCTGTGAAAAACAATTTGGCAGAAGGTCAATAAGTTAAGTTACCATGTGATACAGAAACAAAACTTTCAATTACATACTAAAATATTTGAAAGCACGTACTTAAATAAGTACTTTTGATGTCCATAGCAGGTTTATTTACAATTGCCAAAAGGAAAGTAATCTAAATATTCATCACCTGATCCATGGATAAAGATAATACAAGTAAGACTTTTACAAGTGATTGTATGTTATTTAGTCAATTAACTGATTGTCCTGAGAATTTAACCATATTAATTTATTTTTTCATTAGCTGAAGAAAATGGGATTTCCATTAAAGAGTACTTTTTTTCCCCTATAACTTCTGACTTACATTTAATTGCTGTCTATCTTTGTAGGGTACGATACGAATTTTTGAAGAATGCATGCAGTGTGTGTGCCTCTGCTTCTCCTGCCCTTCCCTGGGTCCACATCTACTTCTGTGAAGCCCCCAGCCTGTCTTCCCCCACCTTCCAGACAGTAAGCATTAGTAAGGACAGAATAACTTTAGGCATCTCCACCTCTGCCTTTCCTGCCCTTTCCTGGGTCTACCTTGGCTGCTGTGAAGACCCCAGCCTGGGTTCCCACCCCGTTTCCAGACTGTAGGAATTTTAAGGACAGAATAGTTTCAGTCATCTCCATCTCTGCCTCTCCCACCCCTGGCCTGGTCCACCTTCACTGCTTTGCAGCTCCCAGCCTGTAACCCTGCCCCACTTCCAGACTGTAGGCATTAGTAAGGTAGGCAAAAACCCTTCTTTATTCTGTTATTTTCGATATTTTCTAACTTTTTTTTTTAAGAAACATCTTTCCTTCCCCCATGTCTTTCTCTTGCTAATTTATCTATCTTCTCTTCACACAGGACAGAACACTTTCAGGAGTCTTCATCTCTAAGCTCTCCTGCTCTTTTTGCACAGTACTTGTGCACTACACGGTTTTCATTTTTAACATAATTTTTTTCTGAAATGTGTTTTGTCTTTGCTTTTTTCTACTCTTCGTTTTCTTCTTTCCTTTTTTTTCTTTTTATTTCTGTTTACTTTTTTTTTTTTTAACCCTACTTTCTTATTTTACTGCTCGGCCCTTACCCACTGCCTAGAGAGCTCTGAGTGCATACTAGTGAAATATCTAAATTCTGTGAGACTCAGAGAATGCTTTGCCCCTCACTGAATCAGTTGTAAGAAGAGAGAAACTCCACTTCATAAGTCTGATTTTAAAACTCCTCCTGTGATTACACTTTGGAAAACAAAGCAGAAGGGAGAAAATAGTAAGCTCATAGTTACAGAATACTTCTCTGAGAAATTGGCCAAAAGTAAATATATTACCAAATGACTAAAAATTAGAAAATAGCGTCAAGGATGACAGAACCAAGTAATACATCTCTACCAAGGGAACATGGTAACTCCTCTCCAAGTATGGAAAAATTAGAGGATATTACTTAAATGTCAGAAAAAGAATTTAAAATATTTATGGTGACAAAACTTGATGAAATCTAAAAGAAAAAAGACATTGAGGTCCAAGAAATGAGGAAGTCCTTCCACGATATGAAAGAAGAATTAGACACCATAAAAAGAGAATCAAACAGAACTGTTACATATGAAGGCTGTAATGCAGGAAATGAAAAAATCCCTCAAAAGTATTAAAAGCAGGTGAGATCATGCAGAAGACTGAGTCTCAGAGGTAGAAGACAAAACCTCTGACCTAGAAAAAATTATCAAAAATACTAAGAAAATTACTAAGAAAAACAAGGATAACATATGAGAAATACTATATACCATTAAACGCTCAACCATTTAAACACTCAAACATCTGAATAATTGGTATCCCAGAGGTTAAGAAACTAATAAAGGCTTTGAAGATCTATGCCACAAAAACCAGGAAGAATACTTTCCAAGTCTAGAGAAGCACTCAAATATTCAGACCCAAGAAATACAAAGAACTCCACATAGAATAAGTCCAAGAAGATCCTCTCCATGGCATATCATATCATAGACAGACTGGCCAAAAGCACAGACAAAAACAGGATACTAAAATTGGCAAGAGAGAAACATCAAGTCACTTACAAAGGTGATCACATCCAACTAACACCGGACCTTTCATTGGATACAATGCAAGCAATGAAAGAATAGAGAAATATATTCAAAATGTTACATAAAAAACAATTTCAACCAAGAATACTATACCTGGCAAGATTATCTTTTATATAAAAAAAAGATAAAAGCATTCTCAGAAAAACAAAACCTGAAAGATTTTACTAACTCCAGACCAGCTCTTCAAGAAATTCTGAAAGGAGTACTATACCAAGAAAACTAAAGACAGAAAGAAAGAAATAAGAGAACAAAATCCAACTGAGTATATGGCCAACTTAATGGTAGGGGCAAGTCTGGAAATATAGATAATAACATTGAATATAAATGGATTAAATTCTATCAAGAGACACAGACTGACTGAAGGAATAAAAAATCAGAAACCCTCCATCCTCTGTATGCATGAAATTTATCTCATGGATAAATACATACGTAGATTAAAAGCAAAGGACTGGAGAATGGCATTACACAAAAATGGAAACCAATAAAGAGCAGAAGTTTCTATACTGATTTCAGACAAAATAGGCTTTAATACAAAAACTAAGAAGAGACAAAGATGGGCATTATATAGTAGTTAAAGGGTTAATTCATCAAGAAGGTATAGCACTTATAGATATCTATGGTTCCAATTCAGGACCAACCAAATATGTAAAGGAAAAACTCTTAAATATAAAAGGAGAATTAAAGGTGGCATCGTGATAAAGGCACTGGACTCTCACATGACTGACCACAGTTTGAGTCCTGTACCTGGTGGCTTGAAAATCATACCGGCTATGTGTTCATGTGCCAAAAATTCCAGGAGGTGAATGGAGGAAAAGGGATTGTCGTCTGGCCATCCTCCTTGGGAACTGATTTCTCACTTTCCCTCTAACAGTTTCTCTCTGTCTCTCTCTGGGGTGCACATGTGTCCTATGGAAACAACAACAACAAAAAGGATTTAAACAAATAATGTGAGTTTGTTTGGTAAATTCAGCAGAAACAAAGAAATAGGTGCCTGGTGGTATTTGAGTTTGCAGCTGAAACTCTTATCAGGAACAGAGACTGTATTATTTCCTCCCAAATCCGTTTTCTTTTCCCTTGCTTCAGCTTCTGAACCTTTGTTCGGAACAACTAACAAGATGGAGTTGAAACTTGCCATTGTCTCCCGTCTTCATGACTTGCACAATACCGTTTGGATGAAAGCCTTTCTCTGCTCTAAACTCTAGTTTAGAGTATTGACTTTTTTTTTTTTTTTTTTTTTTGGAGAGGTTTTTCGCTATAGGGCGCGTGAGCTCGCCAGACAGACAGAGAGAGACACAGAGACAGAAAGCGAGAAATCACCCCCCAGGGGGGATGGTCACGCCGCAATCCCTTCTCCTCCATTCTCCTCTCAGGATCTTGGGCACGCACGCACACGCGCCTGGCGTGAGTTGTAAGCCACCGGGTCCGAGTCGCGAACCGCGGTCGACTACGTGGAAGTCCAGCGACATAGCCATTACGCTAACTGCTGGTTCCCTAGAGTATTGACTTTTTACTCCACAAAACAGGCACACAGATTTGTTGATAATTGGGTTCATTATCAATTAAACTACTTTTTTTAAATCAGCAAAAAGCAGAAGGAGGGTAAGAATGAGCTTACCTCATTTTTACAACAAGCACGCCATCTCTGTAGCTTAGCCATTCCTGTGGTATCAACATCAGTCTGCTCATGAAGGCAGAGGCCAAACTTAATCACATCTTAGTAGGCCCCAGTGTTCGACCCTGTTGTACTGAGGATTAAGTTTCTACACATGAAAACTGGGGACACACACAGAAAAACTATAATAGTTTTGTTCCTTCAATACCTATTTTGCTAAGAGGTTTTTTTTATGACCAAATAATTTTTATTGAATGATCTTTATCAAGTGATTTTTTTGGCATATATTGAAACGATCATATTTTTTTTTTACTTCTTTTTGTTAATATGGTGTATTACATTTATTGATTTACATATGTTAAACAATCCTTGCATCTCTGGAATAAATCCCACTTTGTCATGGTGAATAATCTTTCTAATATGCAGTCGAATTTAGTCTTCTCTTTGGGATTTTTGTATCTATGTTCAGCATGAATAATGACCTGTAGTTTTCATTTCTTGTAGTGTTATCTGGCTTTGGTATCAGGGTACTGCTGGCCTTTAAAAGTAGTTTAGTATTCCATTCTCTTCAATATTTTTTTAGAACAAATGGGAAACAGATACATGAATAAATGCTCAATATCTCTAATCATCAAAGAAATGCATTTTGAAAACCACACTGAAATGTCATCCAACATCTGTTCGAATGGACTAGTCTACAAAATACAAATGATAGCAAATGTTGACAAGCATGTGGAAAAATAGAAATTCTTACATGCTTTTAGTGGGAATTTAAGTTGGTACAGCTACTTCAGAAAATAGTGTGGAGTTTCTTCATAAGCTAAAAATGGAATTGCCATGTGATTCAGTGATCTCCTTTCTGTGTGTGTGTGTGTGTGTGTGTGTGTATATATATATATATATATATGTATTTATACACAAAAAAATTCAAAGTTGGTATATAGAAGTATCTTCATCTCATGTATTTTTCACATTATTCGCAATAGCCAAATAGAAATGCAACCAAAGTTCTCAACAGTGGATGAATGGATAAATAATACATCTTTAATGAATGCTCAGTTATACTACAAGAATAAGTTTTAGTGGTCTATTAAATAGTTAACACATTGTGTACTGCTGTGTATACACACGTATGCCTATGTGTAATGTTACTTTATTCGTCTTTTAAAAAGAAGGAGATTCTGTCATTTTGGATGAAGTTGTATAAAACTATGCAAAATGATTTAAGCCAGAAACACAAAGACTAACACTGTAAGACAACGCCTATATTTATAATCTAATATATTTGCTCTCACAGAAACAGAGAGGTTTACTAGAAGCTGGAGGTAGGGGCGGAGAAGAGACAGGGAAGCGAAGATGTTGGTTAAAGGTACAAAGTTTCAAAGAAAGTGAAAGAACAAGTTTTAGTGACCTATTGAATTACTGTTGCTCACAGTAAATAACAATACATATTACACATTGCTAGAAGAGTAATTTTTAAACGTTATTACCACAGAAGAAATTAGTTGGTGAAATTATGGATACAATGTTAATTAGCTTTATTGACTAGCACTACAATATATATACTATAGGTATATATATTATATTATACAGTATATATACTATAGGTCAAAAATATTGTACTTTATAAGTACACACAATTATTACTTATTATTAATGCTAAACAAGTAAGAAAAACAAACATAAATAATTGAAGCTCATGAAATGGTATACTTGAAGACACATGGCATGTTATTTCCAAGGCCAGTATGATATTTTTTTATGAACTATATTTGACTGCTATGCAGTAAGAGATAGGTCATGTTTGCTATTGTTAGGGAGAACCTACAGTTCGACTTTGTCATGTGGATAACTGAGATCATATTAAAACCATAATCATTCCTAAATTTCTGTTGATCATACTTAGTTTTTGAAGCTTCTATTTTATACATTGCTGTTCCTGTGATGAGTGAATATATTTTCATGACTAGTGGTGTTACGTAATATGAAAGTATAAAGACAGGTGGTCCTTAAAAACCAAGCCATGTTCAAGCCATGGAAAAAGTCCAGTTTTAGGGAAAATAACAACAACAACAAAAACCACCAAAAAAATCCAAAAAACATGTCGCTAAGGAATCCTTCAGAAAAAAAAATTATAATTATTGGTCTGGGACAGTATCCCTCAGGAATTTAGAATTCAGCCTACTGCTCTAAAGTGAAAAACTTCAGATGAATTAGGTATTGTATTGTGTTTGGGTTCACCTTCTTCTTTCTTTAATTTATAAAAGGGCTTGTTTAGATTATGGCAGTATCTCATGTGTGGTTATAAAATAAATTTATGGAAATGTATTTTTGTGCATGTATCATCTGCTTTTTTCTTCTTGGGATTTTTCTTTCATGCCTTTATGGAGAGAAGAGCTATGAAGCAGATAATTTCTATATATTGCTTATGACTTTATGGTATGTTTTGTCTGCTGTGCCTATATGCAGAGTAGCTGTTGATGTGGAAAATAATTACAATAAAATAATAGCGATAGAAAATACTAGTAATAAAACCAAGTTTTTAACTAGAGACCCTATTGGAATTAGTCAGATTTGAGTACAAGTTATGACTCTATTAAATGTTTTGAAACTGAAAAGCTGATCCATAAAATCTTTATCTACAAAATAAATTATAAGTGTGTTTTGGAGAGGCTGTGAAGATCAGGTTTACTATCTCCAAAATAGCACACAAAATGCTTACCATGTCATAAAGACTCAGGGAAGTTAGCAATAAATTTAAACTTCTGTATGAAATATTTTTTCCATAGAGATTTGTTGGAAAGAAACATAATTTATTTGTCCCTGCTGAACATCAAATATTATGAACTTTCATTATGAAGTTTTTATGTTCCAGAATTCTTGCTGATTTAAGATGCGGCTGTCCACTATAAATGGTCTCTCATGAGTCACTAATCTAATAGTTTCCTCTTTCTCCTCTCTGCTTTCTCAAAACTAGATCTCAATTATTTACTTGGGATGTTTTGTAATATAATTTCACCCTAAGTGATAAATTGCCATCTACATCTGATAAATTGCCAACTATATTTAATAATTGTCATATAAGTGCTGCTTTCATCTTATCAAGGGATGATTTATTTTCCTGTGTAATTTTTATAATTCAGTGATTGATTTCTAAAAATTACAATTTTGAAACTGCCACATCTATTGGTAAATTGATAACCATTGAAGGAACATTATAATTTTTTTGTAATATTAAACCCTCATAAATCCTGTAAGAGTTTTAGGTGGGCTCTAAATGTCTCTACAGTCATGTATTAAGCATTACCAAGATGGTTATATCTTATAGTCCTTCCACTCTTAGAATCGAAGTAAATTTGAGCAAATTGAATAAACCTGGAGCCTATATATGCCACTAGCTATAATTTATAAAATACTGTACCATGTGTCAGATACTACATTAAACCCCTTGGTGCACTTGTCTAAGGGAATCATCAAGATGCTACTGTATATTAAGTTCTAATATACTTCTTGCTTAATGTAGGACAAAAGTGAACTTGGAGATGTTTAGATACTTGCCCACTAGCAAAGAAGTGATACAGTCAGACTTAATATTTAGGTTTTCCTTTTTAACATTTTTGTTTTTAATCCCTATACTATACTGCTTTAGTAATTATATAGTAATTATTAGTAATTATTTAGTAATTTATAATTTATATTTATAAAATTATTCTAGGAAATATCTGTGTCAGTGTGATATGAAAGCATAGCAACTTGCTATTCCTGCCTTTATTTAAAGATTTGTTGGGTAGCTTATGAAGCCATGGTTCACTGCTCTCTGAGTTTTGCATCAAGCTGATCTATTCTTAGGTATAAAACAATGACCAAAAAAATTGATCTTTTTGAAGTAAGAAAGGTATAAGTAAGGCTTTGATGAATGCATAGGGCTTGGAATGATTATAAACAGATAAAAGAAAAATTTATTCCCTTTCAGAAAACAAGAATATCTTAACTCTAGCAAATAGTTCATTTTGATATTTTTATCTCTTCAGAATATTTGCTACAAAAACAGAAGAAAACTTGCCAATCTCAGACCAAGATTTCTCTTCCCCCGCCCCCATTACTTTTAGTTTCTCAAATTCTGACAAATAGGACATTTGATAACATCTTGAACTGAGTAAATGGTTCTGTGAGAGGAAGGAGGCCCAAGAAAATGAGAACAACAAAACTAAATTTCACTGTGACTGAATTTGTGTTCCTGGGACTCTCATCTGAGCCAGAGATACAGCTCATTCTTTTTATTATGTTCTTGTTCTTCTATTTACTAACAGTGGCTGGGAATATCATTATCATCACTATTATTCAGATAGAACCACGTCTCCAAACCCCCATGTACTTCTTTCTTACTAATTTATCCTTTCTAGACATTTGCTATACATCCTCCACTGTCCCACAAATGCTGTCCAACATGGTGGGGAGAAAGAAGACCATCCCATTCTCTAGCTGTGCTACTCAGATGTATTTTTCCCTCTCCTTTGGAATGATTGAATGTGTTCTCCTTGGTGTCATGGCTTATGATAGATATGTCGCCATTTGCCATCCTCTTCATTACACTGTCATTATGGACAGAAACACCTGTGTCCAACTGGCAGCAGTTTCTTGGTCCTGTAGTTTCCTGAGCTCCATGGTTATCAATGTCCTCACCTTGCGTTTGCCCTACTGTGGGTCCAATGTCCTCAATCACTTTTTCTGTGATGTGCCTTTTGTCCTGAGGTTGGCCTGCACTGATACCTCACTCACTGAGTTGGTTGTTTTTATCTTCAGTATTATCATTGTCTTCATCCCTTTTCTTCTCATTGTTGTTTCTTATGCCCGGATCCTTCTGTCTGTTCTCAAAATACGGTCGGCCTCTGGGAGACACAAATCACTGTCCACATGTGCCTCCCACCTGACGGTAGTGGTGTTATTCTATGGAACTGCCGCCTTTATGTACATGAGACCCCAGTCAAAGTCTTCCCAGGCTGGAGGCAAGATCATTGCAGTGTTCTACACTATGGTCACACCCATGCTCAACCCCCTGATCTACAGCCTGAGAAACCAGGATGTGAAAGGAGCTTTAAGAAGAGCTATTACAAAACAGAGAATGTGAGAGCTGTTAATGAGGCACTAAGCTTAACTGCTAACTTAAGATAAGCACCTTCTGGATATGAAGTGAAAAAGTGGAAAATAACTTGGACGGTCACCATCTTCCCTGCCATTCTTATAAGGCACATAAATCCAGTAGCAAACTCAATAGGAAAATGTTTCTCTTAAGAATACAGCAGGGGGACCAGCACTTAGCATAATGACTATGTCACTGGATTCCCATGTAGTTGATCGTGGTTCATGACCAGAACCTGGTGGCTTAAACCTCACGCCGTGCTGGCACTTGTGCATGCGTGCCCAAGATCCCGAGAAGAGAAAGGAGGAGAAGGGATTGCGGCATGGACTTACCCCTGGGGGTGATTTCTTGCTTTCTGTCTCTCTGTCTCTCTCTGTCTGGCGAGCACACACGCCCTATAGCAAAAACCTCTCCAAAAAAAAAAAAAAAAAAGAATACAGCAGGGCTTTAATGTATTAGAAAAACTCTCAGCATTAATTGCTATTTCGTTAGTCACTTAAAAAGCTTATGTCTATGGAAATTTATTTACTTTTTAAATAATTTTTATTGACACATCATATGTATAGCATGCAGTGTGAAATTTTGATACATGCAATGTAGCATGATCAAATTAGAGTAATTACCTTAAATATCATTTCTTTGTAGTGAGGTAATTTTAAATCTTATTTTCTAGCTATTTTGGAGTATGCAATGACTTATGGTTATATATGTTTTCTTTTGCTGTGAAGTGATTGCAACATTAGAACTTACTCCTCTCATCTAACTGTAAATTTTACCCACTGACTAACCTATCTCCATGACTTCCTCGCTCCTTCCTCCCGGCCTCTGGTAACTTCTATTCTACTCTCTACTTTTGAGGCATTTTTTTTTTTTTTTTTTTGGAGAGGTTTTTGCTACAGGGCACGTGTATTCACCAGAAAGACAGAGAGAGATAGAGAGACAGAAAGTGAGAAATAAGCCCCCGGGGAGATGGTCATGCCGCAATCCCTTCTCCTCCATTCTCCTCTTGGGATCTTGGGCACCCATGCGCACATGCCTGGCATGAGTTTAAGCCACCAAGTACAAGACTGGAACCATGGTCAACTACATGGGAGTCCAGAGACATAGCCATTATGCAACTGCTGGTTCTGTGAGATCATTCTTTTTATATTTCACATGTGAGTGAGAACATGTGATATTTGTCCTTTGTGCCATGTGCCTTTCTTATTTCCCTTTCCATAATGTTCTCTAGGTTCATCACTGTTGGGACTTAAATTATAGACTCCCTGAAACTGTGTGGTATTACAGTGTTAAGAAGAAATGTTCTCTTGCCTACAGGAACTAAGTCACTTTGATACACAGGAGAAGCATCAATTTCTAATTCAGGTGAAAAATTTCTGAGCAAGCATTTTTAGATGTAAGATTTCACGTTGTTGTTAATATTGTACTTTCTATAGAAATAGGATCTTACATTCAGTTTTTGGTTTAGACTTGATGTTGATCTTTTTATGTACATCCCTGCTTTGCAGTGAGTCTATCAAAATATTGTTTTATTTAAGTTCTACCTAAACTCTTCTCTTGCCCAAATTATATGACACATGTTTCTTTCTACAAAAATATTTATATTTATAAATATTAATATGTATAGGAAAAAATATGTTTTTAGGAAGAAACAGAGTTTAATGAAACATTCTAAGGCTCCTTCGATGTGTGTTTTTCTCTGCAATGGGTCAAAAAATCTTATTTATACAACTAGTGGCCTGATCCTGGTGATTTTAGACTGGTTGTGGAAACAGAAGGAAAGCAATTAGAAGTAGAAGATTTGGTCGTGTTAACTAATTATTCATGTATAACCTATTAATGAATGACTATGCAAGGTAATGTTAAACAGAATAGAAATGATTCCATGTATACTTATATATATAAGTATGTATACACTGACAAATTGTGATAACTGCAATAAGGGCAAAAATTATCAACGATCAGGGACAGACAATAAAAAAAAACAATGTCTTCTTGAGTAGGATGTGTAGAGAAAGAGGATAAAAGTAAGACAGAGCAGAAACACTTTCTTAGTAAGAGTGATTGTGAACAAAATCTCTGTAGACATGAAAGAATGTTCTGTGTTCCATTTCAGGATATACAATAAACTTTTTTCTTTTCACCTGAAATATTTTACATTTTATTTTATTTTTTATTTACATTTTTTATTTCATTTTCTTTTATACATTTAATCACACTATTTAGCTTACAAAGTGAATATTTCAACAGGTGAACATTTCTCCCTAGTCCAGTTGATAAAACTATAAAATATCTTCAACAAATAATACCACATTTCTTTGTCCCATTAATGCTTTGCCTCTCTATTTTTCTTCTAAATGTCCTTCCTCAGAATTTACTCTTTCACACACACTGTACAATTAACTTTTTTTTTTTTTCTTTTTTTGGAGAGGTTTTTGCTATAAGGGCGCGTGCGCTCACCAGACAGACAGAGAGAGACAGAGAGATAGAAAGCGAGAAATCACCCCCCAGGGGGGATGGCCACGCCGCAATCCCTTCTCCTCCATTCTCCTCTCGGGATCCTGGGCACGCACGCACACGTGTCCGGCGTGAGTTTAAGCCGCCGGGTCCGGGACTCGAACCACGGTCGACTACATGGGAGTCCAGCGACATAGCCATTATGCTAACTGCTGGTCCCTGTACAATTAACTTTTGAGAAGCAAAGCAATAAGAGGTGTGCAAGAGAAGGCAGGGAAGAGCCAGACTATTCAGAACTGAATTGTCTGTGATAAGTAGCAGAGATTTATTCTCTGTAAAATGTAAGTATTCTGAATAAGAGTAATTATGGTACAACTTATGTTTTTGAAATATTTTTCTGAATTATGTGTGGAAGACAGACTCTCTCTCTATATATATGTGTGTGTGTGAGAGAGAGAGAGAGAGAGTATATATATATATACACATACATATATAAAAATATATACTCATTAGTATCCTATATTTATGAAAAGGAATCTTTTCTGCATTTTAATGCTTTTTAGCCAGTGATATTATTATTTCATTTTAGAGATTTTTGCCATAGGGCATGTGTGCTCGCTAAAGAGAGAGAAAAACAGAGACAGTGAGAGAGAAAATGAGAAATGACCCCTTGGGGGGATGGCCATCCACAATCACTTCTCCTCCATTCTCCTTCTTGGTGGACATGTGTGCACACACACTCTATGTGACGTTCAAGCCACTGGGTCCAAAACTCAAAGTCCAGTCGGCCATGTGGAAGTCCAGCGACTCATCTCTATGCCATCTTATGACAGCCTCAGCCATTCTCTTTTTTTTTTTTTTTTCTTTTAGAGGTTTTTGCTATAGGGCATGTGCACTTGCCAGAGAGATGGAGACAGAGACAGAAAGTCAGAAATCGAGAGATCATCCTCTGGGGGGATAGCCATGCTGTATTCCCTTCTCTTCCATTCTCCTCTTGGGATTTTGGGCACACACACACAAGCACTGTGTGTGAATTTTAAGCCACTGGATCCGGAACTTGAACCACAGTTGACTACATGCGATCTTAGTGATGTAACCATTTCACCATCTGCTAGTCCCTGTCAGTGGTATTTTTAAAGGAAATTATTCTTTAAATGAACAGAATAACCAAATGCAATTTAGTATTAATAAAGTACGGTCTGTAATTGAGACACTATTAAATTAGAGATAAAATGTTTCTAAAATGTTTTGGCTTGTTTGTTTTACAATTTAGAGTAAAAATAAAGGGGCGTAAGTGATTTTTCAGAGATATCTAACAACTAGACAGCAAATATTCCTTCTTACCAAATAGAAAAGTCATGTGCAGTCAGTAGAGCAGCAGCTCTGACAATATCAGTAAAGTATACATTAGTGTCTTAAAATTGAAAATATTTGGGACCAGCAGATGGCGTAACAGTTACGTAGCTGGACTCCCATGTAATCGATCATGGGTAGAGCCCCCAAACCAGCAGTTTAAAACTCATGCTGGGACTGTGTGTGTGTGTGTGTGTTTGTGTGTGTGTGTGTGTGCCCAAGATTCCAAGAGGAGACTGGAGGAGAAGGGATTGTAATATGGCCATTCCCCTTGCTCCTCTGGGGGGTGATTTCTTGGTTTCTGCCTCTCTGGCCAGCACACACATCCTGTAGCAAAAATCTCTCTCTCTCAAATTTAAAAAAAAAAAAAGTTATTTTTTTGAGTTGTGAAAATTACAACTCCATCTTACCTCTGAAACTTTACAAATAAATGAATTAGAAATAAAGGAAATGTTGAAAGACCATCCACATAAGGGCCACACTTAGTCAAAATATGTAAAACAAGTAGAAGGAAATATCTGCTTTTTAGCAACTGCTTGATCTAATCCATTCATTTCTGACCACTTTATGACCAGAAATTTGGAATTAGGAACAAAACCAAATGAAGCTGTCTAAATATCCCCAAGCCACATATTAGGTCTCATCTACACCTCTCTAAGCAAAATTTTCTTGTTCACTATGTTTACTTCTTTTGATATTAAAGGAATTACAGGCATTTAGTTGCTAATTGTATAGACTAATATGGTGCCATCAGCGATATAGCAAAATATTGATTTTAATATTAACACAAGTAATGGAGATGTATACAATTATTGGTTCTTTATATCAAATGTCTAATTGGATCATTTTCTCCTTACATTTGTTTGGGACTAAGGCAACAGGAGGGCACGATAGCTAGAAAATAAACTAACATTTTAAACAAAATAATTGTCTACTGTCAAAAACTACATTTTCCTCAGTGCTTGATTGATTAGTATTATTTGTATTATGAGACTATATTTAGAATGGAAAGAATAAAATTGTAACTCCAAGGTTATATTTTAGCTATGTTAATGTGGGAAGTTATTTCTTTTTTAGGGACACATTCTTTATTCTCAAAATGAGACTGTGATTGGATTAGATAATATCCAAGTGTCTCTGTCTATGAAATGATTATGATATATCTATCATCTTTCTATTTATCTATCTGTATTGACTTGTCCTCATTATTATCTATTATACTCTCTACCATATATAAGAGAAGATTTACTATAATCCTGTAAAACTTTCTTCTGAATTAATCTTCATTTTCACTTTTTTGAATTTGATTGGTTAATTTTAAGAACGATTATGGAAAGCTGAAATATTTACCATCACTGTGGGTATAGAGGATATAATAAACACTATATATATCATGTTACCACTTTTTCTAATAGGTGTTTTTCTGTTTAACTTGGAAAAACTTTATTTAGTATCCCAGTTAGAAAGTATAAGGATTATAATACATTGGATTATAATTAATATAATTAATATGAAGAATCAATTTCATAGTAAAACTATCAATAGTTATGCCACATTTACAGAGAAATCTGAAAAATCTGAATCTAAATTAATTCGTTCTTTTTTTTTCCAGTCATTTTCCTAAGGGCACATGCACTTCTTAGAGAGACAGAGAGAGAGAGAGAGAGAAAATGAGAAAACATCCCCAGGAGATATGGCCATGACACAATCTCTTTTCCTCCATTCTCCTCTCAGACATGCACGCACACATACCTGGTGTATTTTCCAAGCTTCTGAGTCCGGGACTTGAACCAAGTAGTTGACCATGTGGAATCAAGCTGCCTTAAGCCCTGTTCCTTTAGATGGCCTATAAAGTCTGAATTACTCCTTTAATATCATTTTCTATGTTGCTTCCTTCCCTCTACTGGAACATATTATAGTGATTTCTCCAGTCCATTTGGTTTTGCAGAAAACTCTGCTCTCCATAGTCAAAGGCAAATGCGGTCTTTCGATAAGTACCTCACAATGCAGACTTTTATAAACACTAACTATGAATCTAGTCAATTTACCACACAAAATATAGCAATGAATCCGGCCTTTTATATAGATACCTCAAACTTCTTCCCCAATTCTGATAGTGACGTTGTTCCTTTTTTAATTATTATTTCTTTATTTTATATCCCATCACTGTGTATCATTACAGCATACCAAATAAAATTTTCCATTATGAATACACCGCATATCAGTCCAGTCAAAAACATTACTGTATACATTGTAATTAATAGATTCCTTTCCATTTTTGGTCCATTAAATGTTTTGTTTATTTCTTGTTCCCTTGAGTTCCTCCTTCTCACCCATTCCCATTGCCCACCTTCCTCCCCCACCGTGTCCAGTATCATCATTGCTCTCCATGCTTGTATGCCTTCCAGTCATTCAGTGTCGGCCATAGAGTGCCGACATCTGGTGCATATTGAGTGAAGTCATACAATGCCTCGTTTTCATTGTCTGTCTTACTTCACTTAGTGGTAAATCTTATCCCCTTTCTATCAAATGCCAGGGTCTCTCTCTCTCTCTCTCTCTCTTTTTTTTTTAATGGCTGAGTAGTATTCTGTAGTGTGTATGTTCCACACTTTTCAACCCATTTATCTGTTCATGGACATTTGAGTTGGTTCCATGTCTTAGCAATTGCAAATAATTTTGCAATAGTGACTTTCACTTTCTGCAATTCTATATGTTTCTCCATTCTATAAAAATATAAGTAGAGTCAGGGGTCATTCGTTTTCATTACAGCTTTGCTACTAAACAAGCTAAATGCAAATTGGAAAGCAATTTTGATTATACCTTCAGTTTCAACATCTTAAGATATGGGGTTACAAATTTTTTTTCATGAATCTTTAGGAGCTTGCAGGTAACAACAGTAGGTTCTCCGGGACTCAGAATTGGGTCTAGATTTCAGTAGTTCTCTAATCCACTAGAATGTGATCATGCATTAGTTCAATGAATATCTATTGCTTACTTATTGTGTCGTAGAGTTTGAAGTCTCACAGTGTACCAAGAAAGTTATCATATTCTTATGTGCATGGTAGTATTATGACAGAATTAGATGTGCAATGCTTCTTAAGCACATTGGGGAGCTGCCATTTATTAAAGCTAGAATTGCTTAAATACACTTTTTCTGTTTTTCATATATTTTTCCATTGGAAATAAAGCACTTTTGTGAATGAATGAGAATCAGCACTGTTAACACTTAATCCAAGAAAACAGGCAAAACCCAAAACTTCCTCCTGCATTAGGGGAGAACAGGCCATAGCAACGTTGCCTTGCTTAGTTCTCATAGCATTCTTGTGGTATGGTATTACTAGCACCATTTTACACATGAGGAAACCATGAAGTCCAATAAGGATTTAAAGAGAATGTGGTGATCGATTTGTGATATGACGTAAAGGTGTGTTTTACAGGTGCGTTAGTAGTTTGGAGTATAGGGAATAATAGGAAGAAACTTCATAAAATGTGTGGAAACATGGAATTCAACTGTAAGCTTATTTTGGTGCAAATGCTTAGAAATTCATTCATACCTATTTTTATAATAGGAACTTCCGGTGAATGTTTTGAAAACCTCCTTAGTAAGCTAAAATACAAAGGGAAACATCTCATGGTGTATTTAAGTTCATATGACTTGACCTTCTGGGAGGTGGGCTATGGAAGGAAATGGCTGGGGATAAAGCTGGAATTTCAGAAGCTGTTCGTGGATGCCACTCATGGTGGGGATTTCATCATGATCTCT
The DNA here is from genome assembly GCA_026018925.1 of Tupaia tana. NCBI lineage: Eukaryota > Metazoa > Chordata > Mammalia > Scandentia > Tupaiidae > Tupaia > Tupaia tana. The sequence continues at coordinate 52,120,858 of JAKSZU010000012.1, forward strand.
GATCCAGTGTCCTAAACTGGGTTAGGTGGAGGTGCTTCTTTTCCTCATTAACACTTCACTTAAACTAATAAGAGTTAAACACACACCCCTGAACATAGTGGATTTTACAGCCCCTCATATGCTACATAGTTACATAGTACATGTGACTGTTTCAAGCAATGCAGTAAACATATTTCTCACTTTGTTCTTTCTACGAACAGTTCTTTATCTATGTATAAATACACACACACACACACACACACACACACACAAACATATACATATATACGTATATAAATATGGCACTCACCAGAGAAGTGAAGAAACCACTCCCCTAAGGGATGGAGATGCCTCAATTCCTTCTCTTCTATTTCCTCTTGGAATTTGAGGTGTATATATATCTATATCTATAGATATATATATATCTATAGATATAGATATATATATATATACACACACACACACATACATACATGAATAAAACATTAATTTATATATGTATATATATGTGTGTGTATATATATAATAAGCGATATATTTATATTAATCAATAATATTAATTAAAATATATAATATATGATACATAATACATTATATGAGACAGTGATATACGATATATAATTGTATTATTAATAATGTAATTATGTATCATTTAATAATATGTATTATATATACTTATATATAAAATATCGGCAAGCCTACTAATCTTTTTAGGGTAGAGATTGAAGGAACAGACTTTCTAAGTTCTTCCTTTGGGAGAGGCCCAGCTGAGAGGCTAAATATAAAGTCTTATGTAAGCCCAGGTAGGAAAAGTACATCATCCATGTCACCGGACCTGATTTGCATAGCCAGAGTTCAGTTGAATTTACCCGCAGTATGTTGCTACACTGGTTTCCTCAAAGGTTGCTTTGCTGATGAGTATGTGACAGGATTCAGAGAGCAAAGAGAAATGTTCCCTAGAAACTCCAAGGGATAAACTCCATGTTCTCAAATTGCTGCCAGATCATTAGGCTATGTCCACCTGTACCACCAAACCCTCACACAGAGCACCCAGCCAGAATGGCCTATGAACATGCCCCATTGTTTCCAGACACTGCCTTCATTCACTCTGTGTCTTCCCTCTTCTACAATGTATCCTACTTCATTTGCTTTTCTCTCTAATTTTGTGTCCATGCTTCAAAGTAACTGAGTTGTCTCCCAACCCTATATACCTTCTCTCATCTCCCAAGACAATGTAGTGTCTTTTGTGTAAACTATTTTGTCTGTGATTCTCCCTTGGCATGTGTTATTTCTTCCTATAATACAGAGTTTTAGCATTTATTTTGTCTACTTATGACTTACACTCTGTGAAGTCAGGTGTACCTCTCATATTTTCCACCAAATTTGTTTTTAATTGGAAACTGACATTTTAATTATATTTAATAGATAAATAATAATTGTTGGGACCAGCAGTTAGTGTAATGGCTAGGTCGCTGGACACCCATGGAGTCAACCGTGGTTCGAGTCCCGGACCTGGTGGCTTAAACTCACACCGGGCGCGTGTGCATGCGTGCCCAAGATCCCAAGAGGAGAATGGAGGAGAAGGGATTGCGGCGTGGCCATCCCCTCTAGGGGGGTAATTTCTCACTTTCTATCTCTCTGTCTCTCTCTGTCTGGCGAGCGCACGCGCCCTATAGCAAAAACCTCTCCAAAAAAAAAAAAAAAAGAATAATAATTGTTCATATTTATGGGATACCATATATTATTTTGATACATATATATGGTGTGTTACCTACAGTAATATTGAAGTTTATCTACTGCTGTTCCTCCTACCTAAATGTAATTTTATACCCATTAACCAAACTCTTCCAATCCTTCCTCCTTTAGATTATTTTAAAGCTTATTAATTTTTATTTATTTCATGAGACAGCAAGAGAGAGAAACAGACAATGAAAGAGAGACCCTTGACGGGATCTTGCCAGGCCAGATACTTTCCTTAGCATGCCAGACAGTCAGGAACATCGGTGTACCAACAGGCATACCCAGAAGGTTCAGCTCAAGCTGGGATCCAAAACTGGGCTCTCACTCGTGGCTCCAGTACACACAGTGCTGTCCTACTCCCTGCACAGCTGCGGATGGCCCCCTATACATTACTTTAGAAATCCTCATCTAAGGTCATATTGCTCAACGAGGAAAAGCAGAACTTAATCTCGGCTTCAACTCATTCTGACATCTCTGCTCTTAACCTCTTCATCATTTTTTTTTGCCTTCACAGCTCCTAGTACACCAATTATTAATACTTTGGACTAGGAAATACCTATTTATGTGATTTTTGTAGCCTATTATAGGGAATGCAATTGATGTGCTTGCCATTTTGGGAAAATGTGATTGTTTTAAATGTTTGTGTATGTGTGTGACAGAGTATGAGTAGTTGCCAGAGGGAGACAAAGACAGAAAGAGGGAAAGTAAGAAGTCACATGCGTGTGTGCCCAGTGTGATTTTTCAAGCCTATATCAGCCATGTGGGACTCCAGCCTCGTAAGCATCACGCCATCTGCTGGCCCCTTTGGAAAATGTTTTTAATGTGTGAAAGAGAAGTCAGGCTTTTTCAAACAAGAAGCATTTATTGATCCCTTATTTGTGTAAAATAATAGGGTCAATAAGGTATAAATTAGAGTCCTTTTATTGATGAAAAGAATGAAGTACTGAGATATTAAAGGATTTATTTAAGACAATAATTGGTGAAATCGGGACTAAAAACCAGTTCTAACATCAATTACATGGAAAATAAAGCATTTAGCGTACTTTCCTTGCTGCATAACATTGATGACAAAATTATGGGTAGTTAGCATGTAAATAAAAGTATTAACATTTATAAAGCGTATTTTATGTGAGAGATACTTTTTATAAATTGCAACATACACTTCAAACATTTTTTAAATTATTTTATTTAACTTTATTTATTTTAATTTGACCAGAGCGGGACAGGGTGAGAGTGAGAGCAGGAGAGAGAGAAAGGGAAAGTGAGAATGCAAGCTGCCAGGTCCAGGACTCGAACTGCAGTCAGCATGTGGGAATCCAGCACCTTTGACCACCATGCCACCTGCCAGCCCCACCCTTTGAACAATTCTAAAAGGTAAGCATTATAAGTTCCATCTTGTGGATGAAAAAACCTGAGGCTTAGAGAGACAAAATAACTTGCACAGTTTTACACAATTTGAAAATATATGGGATCAGCAGTTAGCGTAATGGCTATGTCACTGACTCCCATGTAGTCGACCGCGGTTTGAGTCCTGGATCCGGTGGCTTAAACTCATGCCGAGCGCGTGAGCGTGCGCGCCTAAGATCCTGAGAGGAGAATGGAGGCGAAGGGATTGCAGCGTGGCCATTCTCCTGGGGGGGGGGGGTGATTTCTCACTTTCTGTCTTGCTATCTCTCTCTTTCTCTCTGGCGAGCGCACGCACCCTATAGCAAACACCTGAAAAAAAAAAAGATGAAAGTTTCTTTCTACGTTGTCCAAAACCTCATTGTTTGCAAGTATTGGGTTGTTGGAAAAGTCATCATGCATTTTTGCATATGAAAAATATGTCATAAGTGTTTGACAACCCAATAGTGAATGGAAAACCTAACCCTCAGATCAATTGCTGATTTTATCATTTTGACAAATGCATAAAATGAGGTGAAGTGTTATGCTTTAAAAAATGAAGATGATGCTTATTCCCAATGATGATTGTAAAAACTTAACGATATTTGAAGTGTTTGTTGTTGAATGTTGTGTTTATTTATTGAATGAATAAAGCAAAACAATTTTAAGAAAAAAAGGTATTCCTTTAGCAACAAGGTCATTGTCTAGAGATTTAGAAATGGAATTCAAAGATCTTCCTGATTCTAAGGCAACTGTTTTTTTTTTTATTTTCATTTATCACATACATTTGGTTTGTACTTAAGAGCTTAGAAAAGCCTTATTTTTTAATATTTCACACAGCACATATTATGACTTACACATTGGACTATAAAAATAGAAACGTAAACTGGATCTCTGGCCTGTTTCTGAACTACCAACTCTATATCTGTCTATTAGTAACAAGCTGTTCTTTCTCCACAATATGACACAAAGTGTGTGGTTTGTATATTCATTACATGACAGGTAATTTTAAGTTGTGTCAATTACAACTTATGTACAGTGACACCATTGAGAGACTGATAAATCTTAGGTCTTTTATTCCTAAAACTCTTTGGTGCCATTCATGATGAATATGGTTACTCTATTCTGTAGGGCAATCTTTGAGTTTCCTTGACGTTTGACTATATTATATTGGACAAAGGCTTGAGATCAAAAGATTATTGATTATAAGTCTAAGAAACTGCTGGTGTGATGAAATTTCAGCATATTAGTGAAAAAATGGACTTTCCTCACATCTGTGTGTTGCCTTTATCTATTGCTTATATCTAACACTCCTATTTTTAATTGAAGGTTTATAGCTTTGAAAACATGCAGAAAAAAATTATATCCTTTTCTATTATCACTCATTGATACATCAGGGTTAATAAAACAGTATTCTGGGACCAGCAGTTGGCGTAATGGCTATGTCGCTGGACTCCCATGTAGTTAACTGCAGTTCGAGTCCCGGACCAGGTAGATGGCTTAAAACTCATGCTGGGCACATGTGCGTGCGTGCCCAAGATCCCGAGAGGAGAATGGAGGATAAGGGATTGCAGTGTGGTTGTCCCTCAGGGGGGATGATTTCTCGCTTTCAATCTCTCTATCTCTCTCTCTGTCTTTCTGGAGAGTGCACGTGCCCTATATCAAAAACCTTTAAAGAATAATAATAAAAATAAAACAGCATTCTTTGATAAGGGCCTGGATATTATCGGGGAAATCATGGAGACACAGGACAAACAAGGGAAAGGCTTGGGTCTAATTAAAATTAGAAAGGAGGAAGAATTTCAAATGGGAGCAAGTGAACCAATCTGTGGGCATTACAATATGGCTGCAATTAGCCTTAGAGATTGTTGAAAATGATCTTTTATAAGGTCCCATAAAACCAGGATTTCCCCAAGGACTGAAAGGATTTCAACATATAAAGCTGACAGAATTCTGATGCCCATCCCCTTTCAATATTAAGCCGAGGAGTACAAAAGGTTCCAGTGATTTTTAGGTGAAACTAAAACCTTAACTAAAGGGAAAACTGAAGACAGGGGAAAAATTGTCTTGTAAATGTTCACACACCTAGTTACCAGCAGAACCTGTCTTCTTGGGCTTTGTATAGTTTCTAATTTTGTTAATGGCAATAGATTCAGAGATTTAATATAATAATTATTAGCACAACAAACCGTTTGTTGGAAAAACGTATCTATACTTATATCTTCCAGAACCTGGCACAGATATAGTACTTACAAGTTTTTGTTAAATATGTTAATTGATGGATCACAAACTGACATATGTCATCTCTCACAATAACCCACTTTTCTAGCTTGTTTTCAGAGGAAAACGATTTTCAACATTCGGATTTGGTATTCCTCTTGATTCTGAAAATAAAAAAAGCTTTACAGTGACTATTTTCCTTATTAATTTCTGCCTCTCCTTCTGCATACTGTATGACTCAACTTTAAATAAGAAACTAAGACATCTTTCACAGCATGTCTTTCAAAACTTTTCACTTAATTTATATATATTTTTTAGACTGTAAAATTAGGGGTTACAGAAAACCATTCAAAATTAAGATTCATTTAGCAAGGAGATGGTAACTTGGAGAGTGTTTACTGGAAAGGTATTTTCATTTTTTAATCCCTACTCTCATTCTTCTGACCCTAGGATTTACCTGAGATAAGAACAGATTTTCATTTCTTGCTGTTATTGAGGTTTTCTACCAACTAGTTTCATGAAAGCAGCTTTCACATCCTTGTTCCGCAAACTGTAGATCAAGGGATTCAACATGGGGATGATAATTGTGTAGAACACAGAGGCCCATTTGTCTTGATCCAGGGAGTAGCTGGATGTTGGCCTCAGGTACATAAACATGACTGTGCCATAGAAGAGGGTGACGCCAGTAAGGTGAGACCCACAGGTGGAGAAAGCCTTAAGGCGACCTTCTGCTGAGCGCATCTTGATGATAGCGATGAGGATGAAGGCGTAGGAGATGAAGATGATGAGGATGGTGCTGAATTCAATGAAGCCACACAGACTAAAGAGCAAGATCTCACTAATGTAGGTGTCTGAGCAAGAGAGGGCCAAGAGGGGTGGGATTTCACAGAAGAAATGGTTGATGATATTGGAGCCACAGTAACTCAGGCTGAAGGTGAGGGAAGTATGAGCTACTAAACTCACCAGACCAGCCAGGTAGGAGCCCAGCATGAGAGCCAAGCAGACGCGCTTGGACATGAGAGTGCTGTAGTGGAGGGGTCGGCAGATGGCCACAAAACGATCGTAGGCCATGGCAGCCAGAACATAGCACTCAGCATCTACAAACCCTACAAAGAAAGCAAACTGGGTGGCACAACTCGAGAAGGAGATAACTTTATGCTTTGTTAGGAAATCAGCCAGCATTCTGGGGGCAATGGCTGAGGAGTAGCCCAAATCAACCAGGGAGAGGTTGCAGAGGAAAAAGTACATGGGAGTATGGAGCTGAGTGTCTGTTATGATCAATATAATCATACCAACATTCCCTACCACATTGACCAGGTAGACGATGAGGAAGACCACGAAGAAGATGATCTGTAGCTGAGGGTCCTGAGTGATGCCCATGAAGATAAACTCGGTCACCATTGAGTGGTTTTCTTTATTCATTTCTTCAAGAAGTATGTGTGTCTAGGTTTAGTTTGTTGATGGAAGTGATTCTCAAAAACCCTTCTAGTAATTAGATAGTGTGACTAAGAAGGTAACTCAAATGATTTGGTGAAGGTGATAGCTGTTTGTCTTCTCCAGGTGTCCAGTCACGACAGGAGATGTTAGCTTCTTGAGAATGGCAAGTTCTGCTTCTCCAGTGACCTTGGTCCTCTGAGGTCATTTATTATACATTACCAGATATTGACCTGGTCTGGGCAGTCATCTCTTTTATTATTAAGTAAAGAAGAATAGTTTTGGGTGATTCTTTTATAGTTTTTATTTTTCCTAAAACAAAGAAAATTAAATACAAATAATGAATAAACATTAATTCTCATTGCAGGTGGGCATAGAGAGAAAAAATGAAATACCTAGGGATCTCAAAGTATAATACATCATAGGAAGTGAAATATTTGAAGTAGATGATCAGAAATATAATAAAAAGTCAGTAGAGGAACAGCAGATGGAGTGGAGGTTAAGGCAACTGGATCCCACATGGCTGATTGTACAGTTTGAGTCCAGACCTGGCAGCTTGAAAAACACACTGGATGCTTGTGCAAGCATGTCCAAAATCCCTCAAAGAGATTGGAAAAGAAAGGATTGCTGATAGCCAACCCTCTCTGGGGTGGGGGGGAGGGGTGGTTTCTCACTTTTCTCTCTCTCTCTCTCTCTGGCAAGTGCATGCACTCTATGGAAAACTAAAAAAACTAACTAACTAACTAACTAAATAAATAAATAAATAAATAAATAAAAAAGAAAAGAAAACACAGTCAAAAATAATTTTTAAAAGCTAGAGGGAACAGCCGTTAGCGTAATGGCTATGTCGCTGGACTCCCACGTAGTCGACTATGGTTCGAGTCCTGGACCCAGTGGCTTAAACTCATGCCAGGTGCGTGTGCGTGTGTGCCCAAGATCCCAAGAGGAGAATGGAGGAGAAGGGATTGCGGCATGACCATCCCCCCTGGGGGGTGATTTATCGCTTTCTGTCTCTCTGTCTCTCTCTGTCTGTCTGGTGAGCACACGCACCCTATAGCAAAAACTTCTCAAAAAAAAAAAAAAAGAAAAGAAAAAAAAAGCTAGAGTGAGCATTTATTAAATTTTAGGACTTTATTGAGTACTTTACATGCATTACTAACAATAACTCTATATTTTAGGTATGGTCATTCCCTCTATCTTACATTTGGAAAGAAAAAATGAGGCTCTATAGTAAGTAATGTTAACAAAGTCAATAGCCAGTAAGATGTAGGGTTGGATATGTCTGACACTAGCGATCATTTCACTTTTATTGCCTTTTTTGTATATATGATTTATTGAAAGTTAAATTTCTTTATTTTTGTGCCTCCTTTTACTTTTCTGCCCTTTTTATCATGAGTGGACACAGAATTAGCCTTCTGTTTTCCTTATCTTTAGAAACATTCACAGTTGAGGCAGGGGGCATAATCAGAGTGAAGACACAGCTGGGTCTTTGGCTAATAAGACTGCCTCACCTTTAGGTGACTATATAGGTTAGCTCAGTTAAGATTCAAAGATTCCCCACTCAGAGGAAATAGAGAAAGTGTTGGCTAACTTAGCGGACACAGAAGCATGCATTCACTAAGCTTTTTGTCTTTAACTGGATAAATATCCAGACAATTGCAGAATTCTAAGAGGACAGTGGACCAACTCTAATCAAATAACAAAGTAATGTAGAAATAAGTAGCATCCTCTACGCAACCTTGCAGAGAGAAGACACACCGTGTGCTCTAATTGGTTTTTCACTTAGGAAACAAAGAGAACTAAGTAGTATAATCTCTCTGTTATGGGGTTGTGGACATTCATAATAAGTTATTCTGAATATTAAGATTTAGGTTATTATATTTCCTAATTTACATAACAATAGCTGCACATATTTATGGGGAAAGTATGGTTTTTCAAAGTATGTATACATTGTGTAATAATCAAATCAGAGTAGTAAACATAGCCCTCATCTCACAGTTATCATTCCTCTGTGTTGTGCACATTTGAATTACACTACTCTATTTTGAAGTGTACATTGGGTTTTCACCAGCTTTCATTACTCTCTCATGGTATAGTACCTAGAAGTCATTCTGTTTATCGATATGCACCTTCTATCTGTTAACCAAGCTTTCTCTACTCCCCCCCAATTCCCTTTCCTGATTCTGCTATGTCTGTTACACTCTTGACTTCTATGTAATCAAGACCATACAGTATTTGCTTTCATGCCTGACTTACTTCATTTAGCATGATTTCCTTCAGGTTTTTCCTAAAGCCTAAAATGACTAGATTTTCTCTTTTCTATGGCTAAATAATGTGCCACTGTGTGTGTGTGCACATATACATATACATATATATGTATATATATGTATATATAAACACATTTTTAAAAAATATGAATTAGTGTTAGGCACTCAGGTTTATTCCATGTTTTCACTACAGTATATAGTGCAAAAATGATGAATATTGTGCCTTTATTTTTTAATTGCTACACAGATTATAACAAACCAGAACCAAGGTGCTCTAGTAATATCATGCATTGCTCTAAGAACTGATTAATAATCTGTAATGTATTTATATCTACTCCTGCTAAACTCACTTTTAAAAATTTCTTTTGTTAATCAGCTTAATCAGCTTAACAATAACCCACAATCCTCGGACCAACTTAAAAATTTCTTCTGTGATAAAGAGAGGCAGGGAGAGAGAAAGTTAGAGACACAGGACCTACAACAGGGTATTTTTTTCTAAGAATCATTTTAATTTTATTTATTATCATTAGTATCCAATTTGACCAAAGAGAGAGACAGAGAGAGAGAGACAGAGAGAGAGGGAAAGTGAGCACCAGGTCCAAAACTCAAACCGTGGTTGGCCATATGGAAGTCCAGTACCTCAACCACCACACCACCTGCCAGCCCCGCCATCAAGGTCTTGCTGCCATGATCCAGCCTCAGATCATGGGCATGCAGATATGAACTTGGGACTTGCCAATGTGGACCAGTCTCATAGAGCATCATCTTTTACCATTATCTGACCCCCAACTAATTCTTATTATATCGTGAGTACATGCATCATTTTATACATTAGATTCATTAAGAGGCAAAGTGAAAAAAAAAAAATCACTAGGCTGGGAGAAATTATTTTAAAAGCACGTATCATATAAAGAACATGTACCAATGCAATACCAAGAAGTTTTAAGACTCAATAATAAGAAAACAACTATAAGAATAATTAAAGGAGCTTAACAGATACTTATCAAAGAAGATACACAGTGACTTCAAAAAATTAATGGAAAATGGAATTAGAATGTGAATTTATTATGTTGGAATACATTATGAAATGCCTGTAGCATTTTCATAATACACATTTTCCATGAACTATTTGAAGACCACTTTGAATAAGTAGCAAATAAATGTATGATAAATTTTCAAATGCTTGTATTAGGAATCTGAATTAAAGGACAGAAATCTGAATTAAAGAACAAAGCAACACTCCCCCCCCAAAAAAAAAAAAAAAAGAAAAAATTTTGAAAACAACCTAAGTGCCCATCGATGGATGATAGGGTGAATGAACTGTGAGCAGCCTTAAAATGGAACTCTACTGAACAATTAAAAGTAACAAATTATTGATACATTTAACATGACGGATAAATCTCAAAATAGGGACCAGCAGTTGGCGTAATGGCTATGTCGTTGGACTCCCACATAGTTGACCACAGTTCGAGTCCGGGCCCGGTGGCTTAAACTCATGCCAGGCGCATGTGCATGTATGCCCAAGGTCCCGAGAGGAGAATGGAGGAGAAGGCATTTTGTTGTGGCCATCCCCCCTGGGGGTGATTTCTCACTTTCTATCTCTCTGTCTCTCTCTTTCTGGTGAGTGCACATGCCTTATAGCAAAATCCTCTGAAAAAACAAACAAACAAACAAACAAACAAAAAACTCAAAATAATTAGGTTGAGAGAGAAGGGGACATAGCTCTAAAAGAGATTATATGATTCTATTTATGAAATCTACAAAAATTAAATGTAGTCAATGGTGACAGAGAGCAGATTAATGATTGCCTGGGTTGAGGTCTGTATGTAAAAGGGAGCAGGAGGGAAGGCATACCAAAATGTAGGATAAAGCTTTGGAGGGTGATGGATTTTTTTACTACTTTAGGGGTGATGATGGTTTCACATGTGTACAATATACTAAAAATGTAAAATATTATACTTTCGGTATTTTGAATTTATTGTATGTCAGTTACACCTCAGTAAAGCTGATTAAAGTAAAACAAAATTGAGTACTCTCCTTTGCTTGCTCAGCTCATTCCCACTGTGTGTGAATGCACACATAGTTTCATAGGTTAGGTTTATTAAGAACCTGTCCCCCCCACAAAAACAGAACAAAACAAAGCAATACCAAAAAAACCTTAAGCTGAGGATATTTGCAAAGTTACATTGTGGGTTAGTTGTGGATTTGGAAATTTATATGGGACTGCTATATATTTCCTATATAATACTGTGTTGTTGTTGTTTTTTTTTCTGTTTTCACTCACAAAGGAACTTGAAAATAACCCAACAAAGCAGAGAAAATAAATGATCATTTGTCAGTATGCTCTTCCACTTTTGCAACAAAGAGTCTTATTTTTGAGAATAGAAGTAGTCAACTGAAGAACATGTACCAATGCAATACAAGAAGTTTTAAGACTCATTCAGTATATATTGAGCAGGGATATACAATGCTCTCTTTCATAGTCTGACTTACTTTACGTAGCAGTAAATCTTCTATATTTGTCTAACTCTATCAAATATATACTAAATATCAGCACTCTATGGAAAAAACTGAAAGATTGGAAGGGACAAAAGCATGGAGAGCAATGGTGATACTAGAGGCAGTGCAGGGGGGAAGTGGGAAATGGGGGAGGGTGAAAGGGAGGGAAAAATGGGAAGAAGAAAGAAGTAACCTTTTTATGGGCACAAAAATGGAGAATTATCTGCCTATGATAATGTGCATGGTAATATCCTTGACTGAACCAATATACAGTGCATTAATGATAGGAAAATTAATTTGGTTGTTGTAATGATACATAGTGATTGAAGATAAGAGATAAATAAATAACACACACACCATGCAATGGAAGGAGCTATTTAGCTAACCTCATATTCTTATGATGAGGAAAAAGACTCAGACATCAGTCTTTAAAATGTAGAGGTGATACTAGACTGCAGAAGTTACAGGAGTATGAGAAACCTTGTATGAACACAGCACCAAAGTTCAGAACTCTGATCCACAACTAGGTGTGTACCAGTCAATTTATTTTGCTCAATTGGAAAATGTGACTAAAAAAACATTCCTTCTGTCCTTACAGAGTCAAACTTCTGATTAAACGAGGCAATGTATAAAACCATGCTTCACCATCCCAAAGCTCCCTGCCTGTTTCATAGTAGGGAGACAAATTCAGGTTTTACTATTTACTACAATTAATTTCTAGCATACTTTTTTATCTTCTTGGAGTCATGGGATTATATCTGATAAATGTAGTTAGTAATGCCCACCTTAATAACTTTCTGAAAAATTGGTTAGAAAATAAATGAAGTCATGTGCTTAATGTATTTGGCCTTTCTAGGTAGGCATTGATGTTTTAATTCAGTATTAAGCGTGCACTCTCAAATCAGATAATTGACTGCTTTAACCTTTATGGAACATGCTTTTAATTCTACATCACTTCTATAAAAGATAAAAGTACCATTTACCAAGTAGAAATTAGGTAATTAATTTCAAAGTCAAAAATAGAGTAAAACAAAAGTACTCTAACATGCTTTTCTTCTTATTGCAATTATAGTTGCAATTCAGTTTATCATACTGTTGGAAAAAAAAAACCAGAATATTGAGTAAATGTGTATATTCCATTGTTAACAATAAAATCAAATCTTTAACAAAAGATTAGCAAAAGTCTTATGTAGTGGAAGCAAATAAAGGCCAAATGCATTTTAGATTTCTGTGCATCAACTTTTATAAGTTCACATAAAAAGATTACAGAAAGAAGTATTTGAAACTCTTGGTCTTAGTCCTATTTTTATTTAACTAATTGATTTTTTTAGAGGTTTTTGCTATAGGGCACGTGTGCTCACCAGACAGACAGAAAAAGACAGAGATATAGAAAGCGAGAAATAACCCCCAGGGGGGATGGGCATGCCGCAATCCCTTCTCCCTCATTCTCACCTCAGGATCTTGGGCACGCATGCACACCCGCCCAGCATGAGTTTTAAGCCACTGGGTCCAGGACGCAAACCGCAGTCGATTATATGGGAGTCCAGCAACATAGCCATTACACTAACTGCTGGTCCCGTTAACTAACTGATTTTGATAAATAACTATTCAATACGGCTTCCTTATTCGTGAAATGATTAGGATGTACAATATGAATTCTATTAAATCTTTTAATTCTAGCCTTTAGTGAAGCTATGGTTATGATTAGATAACTGAAAAACAAACTCATAGCCTATGTATCTTTTTGAAATTTAACAATGGCAAGAAATTGATGCCATGCAGAACCTATGCTCAAAGGAGCACTGGCCAGTGGAATGCCCCACTTTGAATTGGTAAAACCTCCTCCTTCTGTTCCAGATGTGATCTGACCTGTTGATGAGAAGCTGAATGTCTCCACCAGTTTGATGAGTTATTGTGAACACATATTCTGAGAAGATGATGGATTTTTCTGGTACTTGTCTTTGAGCTACTTGCTCATCCTACTCTTGCTCCTGAGTACAGGGGCATTTAAGTTTCAGAGTTACAAACGATTCCCAGAAGAAAGATGATGACATGCTTTCTGCACTCAAGGGAAACTCTAAGGTTTGATTAACATTAATCTCTGAGAGATTTTTATTTCTCTCTCTTCTTTAAATTTAATGATGAACACAAGGGATTTTTTCTCTCTAGAGATGATTAAGTCAGTTTAAAGTACTGCATGGGGTATTTTGTGCAGCCCAATAACAGCTATATGGTGTGATTCAGAAAATAATTGAGAAAGATTTTTTGTGATTTCTGATGCCTAAAAGTCCTTTCAAAGAGGACAGAATTTTCCATGGTATATGGAGTGACATTAATGTAACATTATAATGATTAAAGAAAAAAAATTGAAAAGTCATTTCTAATTAAAAACAAACACAAAACAACCAAGAAAGTGAGGGATGAAATGGCAGGGATAAGTTCACACATATCAATAATAACATTGAATGTCAATGGTTTAAATTCCTTAATTAAAAGACACAGATTGGGGGCCGGCAGTTGGCATGGCGGTTCAGGGAACTGGACTCCCACATGGCCAGCCACGGTTCGAGTCGAGTCTCAGACCTGGCAGCTTGCTTTCTCACTTTCTCTCTCTCTCTCAGTCTATTACTCACTCTGTTCCTCTCTGGTCAAATTGAAATGGATGAATAAATAAATAAAGTTAAATAAAATAACTTAAAAAAAAAAAGACACAGAGTGGCTGAATGGAAAAAACAAACAAACAAAAAGAAACGAAAAAACAAAAAATCCCCAGGAACTTGTTGTATTATGCTTACAATAAACACAACTTATTGATAAAGACATTTATTTATTAAAAGTGAGTGGTTGGAAAAAGTCATTCCATGTGAACAGAAACTAGAAAAAGCAGGCATCATGTTATTGATATCAGACAAAAATAAACACCAATATGAAAACTGTAAAAAGAGACAAAAACACGGGACCAGCAGTTAGCCTAACGGCTATGTTGCTGGACTCCCATGTAGGTGACTGTGGTTTGAGTACTGGACCCGGTGGCTTAAACTCACACTGGGCGTGTGTGCGTGCATGCCCAAGATCCCGAGAGAACAGAGGTGAAGGGATTGTGGTGTGGCCATCCCCCCTGGGGAGGGGGGTTATTTCTCGCTTTCTGTCTCTCTGTCTTTCTGGTGAGCGCACGTGCCCTATAGCAAAAAACTCTCAAAAAAAAAAAATAAAAGAGAGACAAAAACACTGCATAGTGCTAAAAGGATTAATTCACCAAGAAAATATAAAAATTATAGATATTTTTCACCCAACACTGGGATACCCAAATGTGTAAAATAAATCACTAGATACAAAGGAAAAAGGAGAGATAGACTTCAACAAACTAGTTTGCTGGTGATTTTAACATACCACTGACACCACTGGACAGGTCATTTAGACAATAAATAAATAAACAAACAAACAAACAAAGATACTCAAGACTTAAATTATGCTACAAACCAAATGGACCTGACAGACATTTATAATGATTCACCCAATAACAGCAAAATAATACATTTTTCTAACTTCCACATGGAATGTTGCTGAATATTGACCACTTAATAGTGCTCAAAACAAACCTTTAAATATTAAAAAATATAGAAACTACAAGTAGCATCTTTTCCAGCCACAATGGAATTAAATTTGAAATCAACTTCAGAGATGACCCAAAAATTTTAAAATACACAAAAATATGCAAGCTAAACATCTATTCCTGAATGACTTCAAAACTTTTGCAGAATATAGGAACAAAACCAAAAGATTCATTGAAACCAATGATAATGAACACATGAAATTCTATCATCTTTGGGACACAGCAAAAGCAGTCATAAGAAAGAAGTTTTTAGCAATTAGTGCTCACAAGAGCAAAATAGAAAGATGACAAATAAATAACCTAATAACACATCTCTAAAAACTGGAAAAATAACAACAATAACAACAAACGCAAAAATACCAGGAGAAAACAAATGATAAATATTAGAGTGAGTCAGCAGATGACATAATATCTATGCCTCTGGACTCTTACATGCTGACTATGGTTCAAGTCCTAGATCTGGTGACTTGCAAATCCTCCAGTCTTTCAGTCTTTACCATAGATTGTATACAGTTGGTATATGCTAAGTGGAGACATACAATGTCTCTCTTTCATAGCCTGACTTGATTCACTCAGCAATAAATCTTCCATGTATTTCCACTTTCTATCAAATGTCAGGGTCTTGTTCTTCTTTAAGGCTGAATAGTATTCCATGGAGTACATGTGCAATACTTTTACAATCCATTCATCTGTTTGTGGACATTTGAGTTGATTTCATGTCTTAATAATTGTGAATAATTCTACAAAAAATATACTTGTGCAAGCATTTTTCTGACTACGTATTCTCCTGTCCTTTGGGTAGATACCCAGCAGTGGGATTGCTGGATCATATGGTAGCTGTATTTGAAGGTTTTTGAGGAACCTCCATATTGTTCTCCACAGTGGCTAGGCCAATTTATAGTCTCACTAACAAGGTAGGAGTGTTCCCCTTTCACCACATCCCTGCCAGCACTTACCATTTTTTAAAATTTTTAAAGTAAAACTAACCCCAATTTTCCTCAACCTATTTCCAAAGACCCAAAAGGATCCAAATTCTTTCTATGAAACTCACATCACACTAATACTAAAAGCAGACAAGGTCACAAATGAAAATGAAAACTACAGCACTAAAATCCCTGAGGAATACAGATGCAAAAATTCTCAACACAATACTAGCTAATTGAATGCAACAGCACACTAAAAAGTGTATACAACGTGACCAGGTCAGCTTTACTCCAGAGATGCAAGAACTGTTCAACATAGCAAAACAATAAAAGTAATACATCCCATTCACAAAAAGAAAGATAAAAAAACATGTGATCATATAAATGGATGTAGAAAAAGTACTTGATAAATATAAAATTTTCTGATATGTAAGAATTCACAAATTAGGTACAGAAAGTACATCTTTCAAGACAGTAAAAGCCATTTATGTCAAACCAATAGCTAACTATTCAATGGGTAAAATTTGTAAGCTTTCCAAGAACTGCAACGAGGTAAGTCTATCAACTTTCTATAGTCTTTTTATGCACAGTGCTGTATTTTCTAGTCAAGATAATCATTCAAGAGAGCAAAATAGAAGGCATTTGAATAGAAAAAGAAGTGAAATTGTTCCTATTTGTAGACATCATAATATACATAGAGAATCCAAAAGAGTTCACATAAAAACTCTGAGGAGTGATCAATGCATTCAGTAATGTTACAGGGTATAAAATCAATGTACAAAAATATATAACGTTTTTATACATCAACAATGATCAGGCTGAGACAAAATTGAAGAAAGCAATCTCATTTACAACAGCCACAAATATTTAAAACACCTAGGAAAAAACCTAACCAAAGAGCTGTAACATCTCTCCAAGTAAAACTATGAAAAACTGGGGGGAAAAGTGAATGTAATACAAATATGGAAATATAGTCCTTGTTTTTAGATAGAAGGAATAATTGTAATCAAAATGTCAATTCTGCTGCAGTTGATTTAAAATTCAATGTGATTCTTATCGAATTACTGTGACATTCTTCACAGAAATAGAAAAATAATCAAAAAATATTCTGAAATCATAAAGAGTTTCATATCATTGTGGAAATATACTGTACAATAAGAGTAAAGTAGGGAACATCTCACTATTTGACCTCAAAGTATATTACAGAGTTTTGATAATTAAAACACCATGGTACAGGCACAACAACAGACACATAGACTAATGGGACAGACTAGAGAATCCAGAAATAAACCCTAAACTTACAGTCAATTTATTTTTTACGAAGAATGTAAGACAATTCTGTGGGTAAAAGAAAATCTCTTCAGCAAATGTTGCTGGAAAAACTTGGTATCCCCCTGTAGAAAACTGAAACAATCCTTATCGCCTGGATGCCTTTAACAAAGGCCAACACAAAATGGATCAAATGTCTAAACGTAAATCTTCAAACAATAAAAATACTGGTGGAAAAGACAGGGAAAATACTTGAAGACATTGGAATAGGCAAGCATTTCTTATACAAGAGCCATAAAATATAGACAATAATTTCAAATATAGACAAGTGGAATTATATCAAGCTAAAAAGCTTCTGCACATTAAAGAAAACAATAACTAGAGTAAAAATACAACCTATAGAATGGGAGAAAATATTTGCAAACTATGCTTCAGATAAGGGATTAATAACCTTCAGATAAGAGATTAATAACTATATTTCAGATAAGGGATTAATAATTAAAATATTTGCAAACTATGCTTCAGATAAGGGTTTATTTAGAGAACTTAAGCAGCTAACACACAACAACAACAAACTTGTAATATAATTTAAATACTGGCAAATGAGGGCCAACAGATGGTAAAGTGGTTACATCACTGGACTCCCCCATAGCTGAAGAACCTCCATATTATTTTCCATAGATGCTAAACCAATTTACATTCCCATCAGCAGTGTAGGAAGGTTCCCTTTATACCACAGCTGCACCAGCACTTATTCATCTTTATTGTTTTGATCATAGTTATTCTGACTGGGATTCGGTGGTATTACACTGTGGTTTTGATTTGCATTTCCCTTTTGGCTATTTGGATGTCTTCCTTAGAGAGTTGTCTGCTCAACTCACTCGCCCATTTTTAATTTAATTAATAAATTTATTTATTTTACATTAAATCACTGTACATCCAAATGAATTTTCCCATCCTGAATACACTTTATGTTGGTTCAGTCAGAAATATTATCATTTGTCTATTTTTAAATTGGATCCATTTTAAAAATTGAATCCATGTCTTGTAACACCAAATTAAAAGTGCCTTTTCCAGTGTTAATTTTCAGAATGTTCCACAGACATAACATTTCGTCCTAAATTTTAATAGTCTCCATCTTGGTGGCATAGAAATACAGCATCTGGTTCTCTGATGATACTCTAACTAGGATCAGAAATAAGTTCCATTTTTTTTTATTGTGAATCTCTTCATTATGCCCTGTTTTATAGTCCATGGCTGAGTAGATTCCACCACTTGTCTTTTCCAGACTTAATTACTTCTTGTCCTACAGTCTTGTTCTAACTCTCTGCTATTACTTATGCTCATGACATCCTGTGCCATTTACTACCATTCTCCAAGTGTCATGTGATTGTTTTTCCAATCTCCACCCACACTCTAGTTGTACACAATTTAATCTCATTTAATTTATCACAGATGATTTCCATATAATTGAATCGTACTTAGGTGAAAAAAGGTTATTTATTTAGTAAATAAATATTGTTGTTCAGTTATATTTTAGGCTCTGAATTAATAAAAGCATATTGTATTTTCCTCTCAGGTATTAATAAAAAAAAAAGGAGTTAAGAAAACTGAAATAATGCAAATATTTTTGCTGAATTGCTATAAGTAGTACAATGTATCTTTTAAATCTTTGTATCCTCCAGCATTTACTGAAAATTACATCATTTAAGTGGTACCAAGAGATAACATATTTGTAGTATTTCTTAAAGTAACACAAATAATGCAAATAATTATCAGATATAGTTCAATTGTTTCTGCCTTTTTTTTTGTAGGAAAGATTTATTGGGCTTGAGGCATCTTGTGTCAATCTAGGCTACTCAGGATGGTAACTATTTGTTACTTTGAAACATGGGGAAGTGTGTCAAGGTGGAGTATGGGATGCAGTGATTTACATTTATTAATTTATTTTCTCTCCAGATACCCTATGAAATGACAATGTTAAGGCACAAAGAGAATTAGTGAAATATTCCAAATCAAACAATCAGTGAGCCACGAGGTTGAGATTCCAAGCCAATAGAGTTCATATTTCTTCTATTTCCCCATGTTTATTCCACTCATTCCTCTCACCATGATTCAGAGACACCACTTATATGTGTATAGAACCCTGATAGAAGGTAAAGCTACAGATAGAGCGAATCTATTACTTTATGGTTTCCTTTGGTTATCACAGAGACCAAAGCACCAGCTATCAGAGGAGACCAAGAACGGTGTTTAATGGTAGTTAAACCATGGGACTCAACATTCGTTTTCCACTGGGCCCAATGTCCCAAGGGGAAAGGAGAGAAACATAAAAGAAATCTGTAATTTTCTTAATTTCAGAGGGGTAAAATAAGTAGATTAAAATGAAGGAACATGAGGGATAAGTCTCTAAAGACCAAAGAACAAGAAATATATTCTCCTTAAAATAAATTAGGTTGTTTATTTCAGAGTCTGTTCTTGAGACTCTACAATTGGAAAAGAACCCTGCAAACTACATTACAGCTGCACTACAGCAATGCACTCTATAATTCATAACTTATGAAATTATGATTGCCCAGTTGGGATATTTATCTTTAAGGAAAGGTTAAGAAGAAAGAAAGAAAAACAAAGAAAGAAAGAGAAATAAAAGCACTCTCTGCAGATGGCAAAATAATTCAGATGCAAAGTAATGAATGTTCTCTGAAGCCCATCCTACTGTGCTCCTGCCTGACCTGGGAGAGTTAGAGTGTCTTCTCTAAGAAGAAACGTTTATAGTTAACTTTCTTCTTTTCTTCTTTGGTGAATGTAGGCATTAGACTAGAGCAAGTAAAGGGATCAATAGGAATGAAGCAGTCATAAAAGGTAAGGAAAAGTTGAATGAGTTCTTTCTTCCACTTATTTCAGCTTATTGACCAGAAAAAGTCTTTACAATCTTGTCAGTTTCTCCAATAACATATTGACTCAAAGTTCCAATATGAAAACTCAGCTCCAGAATCTCTGGACTAGAGGACTGACTGAAAAAATCTCAAGAAGGTGTATGTGGGGGATATTTTAGAGAAGTAGAAAATGCATTTCTCTGGACCAGCAGTTAGTGTAATGGCTATGTTGCTGGAGTCCCATGTAGCCGATCACTATTCCAGTCTCAGACCTAGTGGCTTAAACTCAAGCCAGGTGCATGTGCATGCATGCCCAAGATCCAGAGAGAAGAATGGAGGAGAAGGGGTTGTGGCATGGCCATCCCTCCTGGGGGGCGATTTCTTGCTTTCTGTCTCTTTCTGGTGAGTGCATGCACCTATAGCAAAAACCTCTCAAAAAAAAAATGCATTTATTGAAATAGAGGGAAAGATGAAAACATACAATTTACAGCACCATATATAACACACTATTTTGTTAATGACATGAATTAATGACTACATTCTCTAAGAAAGACAATTCTAGCAACTATAATTATATTTTTCTCTTTAGTAGAAATGTGTATTTTTAATGTGACTAAATTTTTTAAGAGAGAGTTTTTTGCTATAGGGTACTTGTCAGCGAGACAGAGACAGAAAGCAAGAAATTGCCTCCTCCACCGCCCCCAGGGAAGGATGAACACACTGCAATTCCTTCTCCTCCATTCTTCTCTAAGGATTTTGGGCACGCATGCACATACGGCCGGCGTGAGCTTGAAGCCCCCAGGTCCGAGACTCAAACTGTGTTGAAGATGTGGGAGTCCAGTGACATAATCATCTGCTGGTCTGTAACTAAATGTACTTTAGAGTGTTAATAAAGCTCTAATAATGACAATATTAAGTACTTTGTGTATTAGTGGTCACTTCTTTCATTAACAGGGCCATTCTAAATTATCTCAAATGTTAAGAGAATAGTTGAGTTTCATTAGGTCGGTGTAAATTTAGCCCCGTCAAGCAAACTTTGTGACTCTGGGCAAGTTAATACAGGTAAAATATTTAACAGAGTTTGTGTAGCATAGGCAAGTCTAAACAGATCTTAGCACATTTATATTTAATATATTTGCATATTTTTTTTAATTCATCATCTCTTTCTTTGTATGTTTAGCACATATGAGTTATCTTATTTTCACTATTTACGTTTGAATAATATTGTGTAGGAAACTTACTGTCTGGGGATGAGAGAAGAAAGAGTCATTCCTAGTTTTCCGTTTCTTCTGGAGAAAGTTCAAGTACCAATATCACTCCAAGGAAAGCGAGAGGAATTAGACTATACATCTTTGTCAGTAAAATACAGAGATAAGCAATATGATATTGAGGAACAACAAATAAACTGGAACAAAGAGACCTAAGTTCTAGCCCAGGATACACCACTGCTTAGATGAGAAACCCCCATAGTTAGCTAACCTCATCTAATCAAGATAATCGAATTAATATGTTTTGGAACTAATACTTGCTTCACTATCCCTTTCAAGGGGTGAATCTTATTTAATGTATATTACTTGGTATTAAATGATTCCCCTTACTCAGTATGGCAGACCAGAAAATTCTGTGTGCTACTTCTGATGTTTGCTGAGTCTGAGTTTTAGGGGTTTTTATTGCTGTAGCTAGTTCTGTCATCTTCTCATTCTTACAATTTCATAATCTGAATATTATAATGCATTATTGAAAATGATCAGTTATTAACAGACCCTATTTTCTGTGCATGGTGATACTGGGAAATTGGATTAGGGTACCAACCGTACTGGCTATATGGGAATACCCTCTGTTTCTTTCCTTGGCCATATATATTGAAATTCCCTCCCCCACACAGGAAATTTAACTATAATCCTTGTTTGGTGCTGTTGGTTAGTTTTGCTAGATTTCAATATTTTTAATTCATTTGATTATTTCTGAGGAGGAATAGTCAGTGTTCTAAATTTATTCTATCATCTTCCTCTAGAAGTTGTAACTAGAGGGTAGCTTAATATATAAATTAATTTACTGATTACCAATAATGAAGAAAGTAGTTACCTGTGAAGAATAAGTGCTTGTTTATATTCAATACTGAATTCCAGAAGTGATTGTAACCAATTGTTACCAAATCAGTTCCCTGTCATTCATTAGTAGGTATGTTGTCTGTTACCTTGTACTCAGATATGATTTTTTGGACCTGACACCTACTCAAGCATACTTTTTATTAGACTTTAAACCTTTCATTCTTCTCTTAGATTTTATGTGTCCTTAACATAAATTTATAGCTTCTGACCATTTGTAGCATGTAGCATCTGACCAAATGCCATGTTCCATCTTCTCTTTTATTGCAGCCCAGATGATCAGATATATGAAAGAAGCCCAGAGTAGAAATCAAACAGAAGTGACAGAATTTATCCTCTTAGGACTCTCAGAAAATCCAGATCTTCAAGGTGTCCTTTTTGTGTTGTTTCTGTTCATTTATGTGGCAACCATGGTGGGTAATTTGGGAATGATAGTATTGATTAAGATGGACCCCAGTCTTCACACCCCCATGTACTTCTTTCTCAGTAGCCTCTCTTTCGTTGATGCCTCTTACTCTTCTTCTGTCACACCTAAGATGCTGGTGAATCTTATGGTTGAGAATAAGGCC